>OZ024823.1:43619396-44061398 GCA_964016985.1 Anodontia alba | reverse complement strand
ATGTAATCAAAACTCAAGAATACCATGTAAATCTGCATCTTATTTTAATATTTTTTGATAAGCATGGTCCCGCACTTGGGGGTCAGTGAAAAAAAATAATCTTTTTTTTTTTTTTTTTTTTTTTTTTTTTTTTTTTTGTGGTTTTCTCAAAAACTGAGTTAAATGTCGAACGTGTAGTTAGTGTGTGGTGGTTGACAAAACACGGACCACTTACGGACACGGACTCATGGACTTACGGACCTCTTGACAATACACGGACTGCATAACAAAATGCGGACCAATTGTTCACGGATCTCTTGACAAACCACGGACCTACAATTCACGGACGCCAAACCACGGACCTATTATTCACGGACTTGATAAAGCACGGACCGTTATTAAAATTACGGACGCCACTTATGATATATGAAAAAAAAAAAAAAAAAACTAGGAGTAATATCAAAATCGGACTAACGTGACGTCACGGACCAATTAGCGGTTAAGTTTACTATATTTTGCAATTAATACAGACTATTCACGGACCACGGACACGGAATTTTTATTGGTCCGTAAGTCCGTGAATGGTCCGTGTTTTGTCACCTGGCAACATGTGATTGATTTGACTGAGTTCGGGTTTAACGACACGTCAACCCTTGTGGGTCATTTTGTGTCGTCTCCCAGAGAAAGGGAGAAGAGAGATAGGAGATAGTAAAGGAGATGAAAGAGAGGGACATGGGAGAAAGGAAAAAGAATGAAAGTGAAGAAACAGAAGAAATAAAAGCATTCCCCTCTACCTTTACCTGCTGGCAAGGATAGCAGGCCTTGCCCAGCTATAAGCCAATATCAGTTTCACGATACCTTTGCCTCACCCCACCATCCCACCGGGCAACGTGTATATTCCGTGTTTGGAACACCTATCAGAAAATTCATGTTGGATCTTGAAGTGTTTCTTTTTTTTTTTTTTTTTTTTTTTTTTTTTTGAACAGCGCAAAAGTCCTTATCCAACAATGAGCAAATAAAATGATTGTTTACGGCAGACGGATAATTATTTCTAAAAATGTGGATTGCCACCGACAACGGCTATTTTGTGAACTTTCGGAATCAAAGGGAAGTAATCAACTAGAGATAAACCGAAACCGGACGTAAACGAATTCAATATAAACCGCGGTTGGCGGAACACTCCTCGTCGGTGAAGTGAAATCAACGTCGGATTCATTGTAAATATACCCGAATTTACTTTAATACGTCTATTAGATACTCCTGATACTCAGTTATTACATTTAAGTACATAAAAATAGAGTAAAATCGGTAAAATACAACATTTTGGTATAACCCCGCCCCCCAAATTTCCCTTATCCCCCGTCCCCCGCTACCCCCGTCCCCCGCCCCCCTTATCCCCGTACCCCGCCCCCCCTCCCCCCCCTGTCCACCCTCTCAGTGGATGGTACAGTAAAAGACTATATGCATTCAGTATTTTACGTTATTTTCATCTTACTTTTTGTTTGCGACTTTTACTATCTTAAGACTGCTCACAGCTAATTTATAGATTGTAATATAAATAATAGAGAGAAAAAAAAAGTTCAAATTAGCACTTGAACGATCATTTGTTCGGTATTTACTTAGATCCTATTTTGATGATAATTTAACCTTTATCACTCTCAGGGCTAAATCAGCAGACGGTAAATTGACATTTTTTTGCAGAAAATAGGATTTGACATTTCATGCAAATTATTTCAAGTGGAGACTATTTGCATGAATTGTCAAATATTTTCTTGAGAAAAAAAATAGAAAAGTATTTTAAAATGTCGTCTGCTGAATTTCTACTCAGCATGCTTAGCGTTTAATGTAGGACTTAATGTTGTCAACGTTTATCCAACTAGTGTCATTTTCTTTTTATTTTAAACGGTGCGACAATAGTTTAAACGATTTCAAAAGTGCATTGCATGTGATTATTTTAAGTGGGCGGCGCCACATGAAAATGTGCCTTCGCGGCATATGCGGACAGCGAAGGCCTGATGAGACTGCGCGGACGCGCAGTCTCATCAGGGCATTCGCTGCCCGTTTACAGAAAACATATTGATACGCACCAAAGAAACTGATAAAACTGTGGACGTGCAAGCTGATGTGGGCCTTCGCGATTCGCTTATGTCTTTTCAAATGGCGTGGCTCAATTAATTCCAACAGCCAGACCTGCCGTCGTCTCTGCGCAGTCAGATCAGGGTCTATTCATTTATAAGTAGGTTCTATAGTAGGCTCTGATCAGATTTATCCCGGTCACCACTATTCGCCTATGTGTGAAAGTCTCTTTTTATATGGCATGGCTCTTTTTAACTGCATATAAATATTGTTTAAGATTCACTGTGCAACAATTTTTAAGGAGGGACAGAGTGCTTAGAGCATTGGTAAGGTTTTTATTTACCATTTTATGACGGCGAGAGTCAGAGAGAGAGAGAGAGAGAGAGAGAGAGAGAGAGAGAGAGAGAGAGAGAGAGAGAGAGAGAGAGAAGGCGGTTTTAGTAAAAAGTATTCATATATTTTTCGTATTTTCCGCGAAAAGATGGGTATTCTTTAGAAGCGCCTCGACGAGACATTTCTGATGAATGCCCACAACATAGGGCGGGTCGCTTCTAATGAGTACCCACAGCTTTTTTTTAAAGAGAAATAAGAAAAATATAAGCCTGGTAACCCTCTTATCTATAGTTATGAGAGAAGAGAGAGAAGGAGATTTGATGACAAATGATTATATCATACTACATCTTACTTATCAATAGCGATGTGAGTCCATTTGTACACTTGACCATACTACATACGGTTACTTTTTAGACTATTCTTTATCATATTGCATCACGAAAACATGCCTATATAAGTTTGACCCCCTTAAAACCCACTTTTATTTAGTAAAACTGGGGTATACACTATTTTTCTTATTTCTGCTCAAAAACATAGATTGTGGGTACGCGTTAGAACCACCTCGCCGAGGCGGTTCTAACGAATACCACAGTCTATGATTTAAGCAGAAATTTGAAGAATATCTTAATTTTTATCTGAAATGTTTCACTTTTTTTTTGTGGTAAAATTTTCATTATATTTAAATAAGCATGTTTTCGTAAAGGTGTGAACAAGGAATGTCCACATCTGCGTGGACAAGGACCCTCTACAGCTTATATAGTCAGTGACTTGGAGAAGCAGGCTGATCTGGGCCTTCACTGTTCACGTGAATCGTGAGTTGGAACAGCCCCCGAATGATTCAGTTAACTTTTACCACTCTGAGCAAATTCAACAGGAGACAAATTAAGTATTTTTTTTTCTTATTTTTCTCAGAAAATAGACTTTGTTGCATGAAATGTTAACACCTACCTTTTTTGAAAATAATAATAATAATAATAATACACACGTTTCAAAATATCGCATCACGAAAACACGCCTATATAATTTTGATCCCCTTAAACCCTACTTTTATATAGTAAAACTGGGGTTTACAGGGGTATACATTATTTTTCTTATTTCTGCTCAAAACATAGATTGTGGGTACTCGTTAGAACCGCCTAGACAAGGCGGTTCTAACGAGTACCCACAACCTATGTTTTGAGCAGAAATATGAAACATATCAGAGTTTTTTATATGAAAATTTTCATTTTTTGGTGGTAAATATTTCAGTACATTTGAATAGGCGTGTTTTCATAATGGTCTGCAGACTAAACGTTGTTACAAATATGGTATAAATTTGATGCGCAATGTGGGAAAATGACTCTTACGTCATATGCGAACAGCGAAGTTTCAGATCAGCAGGCGTATCCAGGTAGTCTGATCTGGGCATTTTCTGTTGACATATCATTACGAAAACACCCCTATTCAAATATATTGAAAATTTCACCACCAAAAAACTGAAAATTTTCTGATAAAAATTCTGATATTTTTAATATTTTTGCTCAAAACATAGATTGTGGGTACTCGTTAGAACCGCCTCGGCGAGGCGGTTCTAACGAGTACCCACAATCTATGTTTTTGAGCAGAAATGAGAAAAATAATGTATACCCCTGTAAACCTGAGTTTTACTATATAAAAGTGGGGTTTAAGCGGGACAAAATTATATGGGTATGCTTTCGTTATGTTCTACGAAGTAAAGTGACTCCCATATAGAATAACAACGACTGGTCATTACTTTTGTAGAAAAAGTGACTTTTTTCTATAAAATACTGACTACAGTATCCACTGATTCTGTAGGCGGACAATGAAGGTCCTGATTAGCATGTGCGAGTTCGCAGGTGAACTGGCCCTACGTTGCCCACAAATTGCATAAGGGCCCTTTTTATGTGTTGCTCATCATACATAGTGACGTTACAAGTGGAGATGTGCGCACGGTATGAAATCATATCAGCAAATACAAGCACATATAAATCTCGTCTCTCGTTATACATTTTTATTAGGGCTTTACGAATGGGACCAAATTTCTGACGGATTATTTTTATTCTGAACTTTTCTAGTTCGTAATCAATGAGATATCCTAACAAAGATATGACAGGCACTTGGGTTGATATGTCAAATTTAAACTTTACGGGTAGAAGAAAAATGAGACACAAATGTGTAAGAAAATCGATCTTATCGCAAAAGGCGGTCCTAGATCAACATGCACAAAACCGCACAGTCGATCAGAGCCTTCTTCGTCCGTTTTCAGAATTGCACACTTTTGAATATATTTATAAATTAAGCGAGGTTTCTTGTCAGACTGCGCGTATGTACAAGCTGATTTTGGCATTTTTCGTCTGCATATATGATAAGAAACCTTTTCTCCCGACACAGCCCATATATTTAATGGGCCGCGCAATGCGAAAATGTGTCTTCGGGCTAATGCGGACAGCGAAAGCCCAGTTCAGACTGCGCATCCGCGCAGTCTGATCAGGGCCTTCATTGTCAGCTAACTGAATCAATGGATACTATAGAATGTTTCAATGGAGACCAAATGCCCAGATGAGACTTTACGCATGTGCAGGATGATGTGAATCCGCATATTTTGCGCATGCCCGAAGGCACTTTCTCGCTTGACGCGGCCCATATAAATCAGGCATGAGGTGCGTTGCTAAAAATGATCACTTGTGCCAACAACATAGGCACAGCCTGCGTATCGGCGCAGTCTTACCAAGGCATTCAGCATTCGCCTGCAGACAGACGACATATTGTAGAACCTACCTTAATTCTTTAGCACGCTATAGCAGAGTCAGCAAAATTGATGATATTGTGCTTGTTTCCCCCATAAAATAGGTTCTGACATTTCATGCAATTTGCCTACTCAGGAGACAAATAGCTAGAAATGCCATAGCCTATTTTACTGGGTGAAAGGTAAATAGCGTTGACTCTGATCAGTCCTCGCATTCACTATAACACTGGCTTGCTTCCAAATGGATGTTTGCCTGTCTCAAGATCTCTAAAATTCATCTCGAGGGATCATTTTACTTCGCGTTGGGATTATAATTTTATGATCGGGGGTCATAAAATTATGACCCGGGGTCCCTGTTTTTTTTAAAGAATATTGACGCGGAGGGGGTGGTGGGTGGGGGAGGGGGGGGAGGGAGAGTGGGGAGCGTTATTCTATGGGGATCACTTTACTTCATTTCACCGACTCGATATGTAAATTATTTTGATTGGACCGTTAAACTCCAAACCAACCAGCCAACATATAGAACCTGCACACAGAATGATCGCATGCACTTATGCACATACAGGTCATGATCATACAATATATGAGGTCTAAAGCAGCGAAGATCATAGAACCTGCATAGACTGCTAATGCCTATAGGCTTATTCTGATTAGGGTTGTCTTTGTCTAAGCTGGTCGTATTGATATTCGATTCCATTTAACTCCTTTAACCTTTATCACTTTCTGTTTTCACCCAGCATGCTAAGCGGTAATTATTTTTTTTTTTTTTAATCTTCTTCATCATAATATTCCGGGCCCATATGTTCAAAGCATCGTTAGCTTAAAAAGCTCGTTAGTAGTCAAAATGTTAACTGTTCTAGTAAGCACAATGTCTAAGACCTTTGTAGAAAAGCAATTTCAAATGCATAAGTTTTTTTTTTATGTAAAATTTTAAACACTAGTAACGACAAGTGTATGTTAATTTGATGCATACAAATACGGATCATGGATTATACATTATTTTACGGGTTTGGGGATTTCATAAATCGAAGCGTGTGGATAAATTGACAAAAAATCGGCAGTACAAAATGGAAATGCGATTCCCCCCCCCCCTCCCCCCTCCCCCTCCCACACACACACACACCCAATATAGTAACTGAATTTGAAGTCAGGTATCTTCGAAGGTCAAATTGCTTTAGGGTGGATAACAGGACATACGCATAATTCACGTAAGAGTTTTCCCTTGAATATAAGTAAAAGCCGTCCCCTGCAAAGGTACTGACTCAAGATTGACGGATTATTGTCAAATCTTGATCCACCGAGAGACATAGCAAATTGCAGTCCTTTACCTTTCAGAATAGTATGGCACAGAGATGGATAACCAAACAACAAGAAACGCCAAAAGAGAGCGAAAAAGTCTTTATCTGACTGATCTGTCACGTGGTCAGACCATGGTTAGTGATGTACATCCAGTTACTTCAAAGAATGGAGTGTCAGTCATACTACAGACTGATGTGCAGAACAACACTCTACATACGGCAAATGCAGACCTGGGTAATTTTGTAGCAAGGGATTCTATACAAGATAAAATAATTTGGTTATTGTAATGTGTGTCCATTCAAATACAAAATAATCAAATCGGCCGTGCCATGCGAAAACGTGTCTTTGGGCATATGCGGAAAGCGAAGGCCCAGATCAGTCTGAGCATCCGCACAGTCTAATCAGTAGCCGGCTAACTTAATCATTAGATACTTCAGAATGTATGAATGGAGAGCCAAAGCCCGAAAAATATGTTGCACATGCACAGGATGATCTGAATGTGAATTCGGTGCATGTTCGAAGTCACTTTTTTGCTTGACGCGGCGCATATGGCATATACAATCGGTGTCAACACTGATAAGACAAGTTTCCATGCGGTTACATCGGATTCTACAGTGTTCGTAATATCTTCAGGGTCCATAATTATATTAGCGACCGCCATTGACGCAGATGTTGAATTATGGCTACGCTTGATCGTCGCAAATGTCATAAGATCAGCGTCATAATTATTATTATTATTATTATTATTATTATTTAGGCTTTTATCTTTAACATTAAGCATTCTGTGGGCAAATTCAGCAGTCGATGAACAAGTAATAATTTTCTCAATAATTTTCTCTTACATGTACATCGGTATTGATTTGGTCTTAATTCGAATGTTAATAAAAAGTTTTGTCTACGCCCCGCCCATAGGCGAAGACTATCATGGTGATGAGGAGAGTCACGGAACGGGATCCATTGTTGATCCACAATACAGCATTGACCTTAGATGAAGCGAATCGGATACACTGAATCTAAACGGACCAATTTTAAAGTACGAAATAGGCGAAATTCAGCAAAATGCTAATTTCCGAAACGAAGTGAAATGGAATTTTTAATTGCAACATAGCGAAATAAAGTAATTACTTTCTTTTTTCTTTCTTTCTTTCTTTCTTTCTTTCTTTCTTTCTTTCTTTCAGTACTATACTGTAATCAATCTTTACATATAATTGAAACATGTTTACGTTATTTCTAAGCCCGTGGACAATCTTAATATTTGCCATTGCTCCGGAAGCACTTTATGAAAGGTCATGGATCGGTCCAATGTAAGTTAATCCATCAACTGCTCAGCATGATTATTCGCACTCCATGCAGTATTCATTTGAGGTGTTTGCAGTACATGGCAAATTCAAAGAACCAAGTATTCGCTTTCACAAAAAAGCTTAGTCTACGGTAAGGGCACAATAGATGTCAAAGCTGATTGAAGACTGACAGCAAAATGTAAAGCTTCATGTTAATCCATAAAGTAGTCTCCAAAACTGTAATGACCAGTGACTGGACCATGAAAAATAAGTCACACGGACTCTTAAGTCACACTGACCTCTGTCAATCTTCGATCATCTTTAACATTTATTGTGCGCTAAGGATTTTCTTTCTTTCTTTTTTTTTTTTTTTTTTTTTTTGAAAATTAATACTTGTAGTTTATACAGGCAGTGTTGAAGTGTTTACCCCATGATATCAATTAATGACAAATTTTTCAATTCATTGATTTAAAGTACCAGTGAATCAATAAATTAAAACCAGTATGTAAGATCACCGATCGGACTTTAGTTTTACCCAAATACGTAAAACGCATCAAGTTAAAATGTTTTGTGGCTGTGACTATTCCAATCTGTTTGTCTTCATACGATTCAAACGACGTATCCATATTTG
This sequence comes from Anodontia alba, assembly GCA_964016985.1. Classification (NCBI taxonomy): domain Eukaryota; kingdom Metazoa; phylum Mollusca; class Bivalvia; order Lucinida; family Lucinidae; genus Anodontia; species Anodontia alba. The sequence goes on along the minus strand of OZ024823.1, from coordinate 44,053,054 downwards.
ATTAAATTAAGCTAGAGCCGCATGTGTATATATATATTTTTTTTCAACATTGTTTCAATAACTTACGCCATCATACGATTTACTCAAAAACAAAAGATGTGATTTTGATCAAAAGCTTTTGTTCGCTGAAGACTAAACACCATTATATTCTCCTGTTTAACTTAGTTATGCTTCTGTTCGAATGAAACGCTTGAGATTTGGTTTAAAGTGCTTTCAAGGTGTATTTGAAAAAAAAAATATATGATGCATAACGCACGAAAAGGACCCTTATGCAATTTGCGGACAACAAAGGCCCTGATCAGCCTGCGCGAAAGCGCAGGCTGATCAGTGCCTTCGTTTCCCGCTCACAGAATCAGTAGATACTGTAGTATATGTCGACGAACAGATCATTCTCAGAGCAGACTGCATGGATGCACATGCTAATCTGGACCTTCGCTGTTAGCTTATGGCATAAGGGCCTTTTTCCCACGTTGTGCATCATATAATAGTTGCAACTTTCGTTTCTGAGGCTAGAAAGATGTGCGTTGCGCTGTTCTTAATTTGAATAAAACAAACACGTGAAAAGGATACATTTTATGACACGTGATAAAAGGGTTTTAAGCGTTATTTAGTTAAAGACACGTGAACAAGGGGTTTTATGCGTGCTTTAAATCAAATTTACAATGTGACCCGTTTTTAAACCAAAAACGCAGTGCTAGTTTGAAATGGAAACACCGAAACCTAAACTATGTAGAGAAGAGACTTTGCTGGCAGGTAAGTCTGATTGATTTCCTTTTCCCCATTTTTGGCTTTTAAGAATAGATCAACTAATACGACAGTAGCCATCTTTTAATTTTTAATTACCAGACACTATCCCGCTGTTATGTTATATATCAAAATGAAACTAATGAATTAAAATTGTCTACAAACACTGAAAAGTTCTTACATTCACGAGTTTGTTGTTTTCGTTTGTTTGATTTGTCAGATGCGACAAAAATCATATTTTGGTTAAATTTGATCAAACTCGGATACAAACTAAGGAAACTAAAGAGTTTTGAAGATTTCACAACCATTATCAAGGGCGCCGTTATTTTGAATGTTAAATGAGGTTCTAAGCATTTCAAAGTATTAAATAAAATCTTCCTTCTGATAGAAATCCATACAGTTTTCAAGAACAATCCATAAATAGCTCGAGAAGAAACTGCATACAAATATAGAGGTCTAAGATTGCTGCAGATCTGATTTATTTAGGATTTGCATATTTAACCCATTTATGCGAGTAGACTCTCCTACCTTAAGTGTTTGGACCGGTCCATTTCCACTGATAGGGCTGCCTGGTTAGTTTTTATTGGTACCATGTTGTGTAGAAATTCCGGTCTTTAATACAAACAGTGTTGACCCATTTCAGATGCCGCATTCTGCAGTGTCTGATCTTGGTCTACACTGTTTGCCAATGTCCCTTATGGGACGTTAGGCATAAATGGGTTAATTAAGGCTTTATGACGTCATAAAGCCGCATTAAATATTCAAAATGGCACCGCCTATAAAAGCAGTGTTGATAGTTTCAAACTTTGAACTTGCTTATTTTTCATCCGATTTTGATCAAATTTGCATTGAAATTCACTGCTTGTCGAGAAGTTTATCTAGGATATCAACATTGTTCCCCTTTTACAATGAATAAAGGCATAATGTTTACTTCGTTGTTATAGTACTACAACTAATGTAAACTTTATTCAGCTATTATCTATCCCTAAAGGCTCCAATTACAGCTGAAACAAATGACATCCTGAAATATCTTTTTCTTATTTGTCAGAGAAAAGAGAAAAATAAGACATTATAGAGCAGTTTTCAGTTTTATTTTCATTGGGATTATTGAGCCCATTCTTGTATCTTTGAAATTCCGCTTAATCTGGTGATTGGAGGCGTATGTAGCCCTTGAAACTATTAAAACGATTAAATCTCAACACTTTTGCTAATTTCGTGTTTGATAGTTTTTCTGTCAAAGGTAATTCCGGTTAGAATCTTTATCTAATCCTTAATCCTTAATCATATTTGGTGATAATTCTGAAAAAAAAATTTCTCCAGTTCTCCATAAAACATATGTTGTGGTACTCATTGGAAGCATCTTATGAGTACCACAACATATTTTTTTATGGAGAAATAAGAAAAAGTATCCCCTAATTATCATCAAATATTCCCCGTTAACAAATCCAATGGTTTATGTTTTGATTTTTCTGTTACTGTTTTATAGATCCACCAAGGAAAGTATTAGAACAACATGAAATTAAGATCCAGATGTACCTGAGGGAATGTAAGAAACTCCATGCGATACCTGTAGGGACATATGTCAGGCACCCAACCAAGAACGCCCTTGTCATACGTCACTACAACATGGGGCCAAATGGAGCCAGGGCGCTTGCAGCCCCGTTATTGGTGTGTAGTTCTTGTTGTTATCCTTTGCAATATTATGCACTGTTACACCATTACCTCGCATAACAGCTGTGAAAACGCAAGATTAAAAAAAAAAATCAAAATATTTTGTGCACCTTGGCATTTTTTCCTGTGACTTTTTTCCTACACAAATCTGTGACATTTTTCCGTGGCTTTTTTCCTGTGATTTTTTTCTTACATTCTTTGATATGAGATAGAGAGAAAAGGATGTAGATCACTAATACAGCTTTGCCGTACGAGTTAGCTTTTGTTGTATGAGCTAGCTTTTATGGTGACGCATTATAGTGGTCTGGACCCAGTTGTTCAATGCGTCGTCAGCTTAACGAGCTCGTTAAGGGTCATTTCGTTAACTGTTTTAGCGGATTCAATATACAATATTCTGAAATTTTTTGCTGAAAAATGCGAGTACTGCAAAAGCTACTCACATTTTTTTCAGCAAAAAATTTCAGCATAATTGCGTATCACTCGATGTAAATTTTAACGAATCGTTATCTAACGATGTCGTTAGCTTTGAACAACTGGGCCCTGGTTTTTTCTATGGTGACGCAACGGGTTACTTGGTTAGTAACTGGATGGGTGATCCTACGTATAAGGCCACTACTTTACTTAGCAGAGAACCAGTTCGCGTAGTTTTATTTGATTCGGTGCTGCGACAGGATGAGGTAAGCTGTATGCATAGACTCCTTGCTCTGGAGTTTGCTTCCTTAGCATTCTCAGCTGACTTCGAGGAAGAAGTCAAAAGATGAGGTTGAGAAATGTGAAAGGGAAATTGTATATATAGTCGAACCTCAATAGCTCGAACACCGATGGCTCGTTTACAATGACTTATTCGAAAGCCATTTATATTTATGCAATATAGACATGTATTTGTATGTTTTGTTCATCCACGCTTTTGTCATACATACATACATACATACATACACACACACACACACACACACACACACACACACACACACACATCGTTAGAAAGTCTAAGAAAAGTAGCTTTGATCAAAATTTCACATAATTTGATCAAGTGGTTTTCGCTAAAATCTTGCTAGACAATCATAAAGTGAGTATGAAATGTATTTCATGGCATATGGCCAGCCAAGAATCAGATCAGCCTGCACATCGGCTATGTCGGATCAGAATCTTCTCACCCGCATGAATAAGTCTTGGATCCATTAGTATCCCCAGAGCGCACAACAAAATTTGTGATCAGACTATGCAGATGCGCAGGCTGATCTGAGTTTTTATGTCCGATGATACATATTTTTTCATGCTGCGTCAAGATCCGGACAACATAAAATGTGGCATGCATGCATGCGTGAATAGCGGGACTTCAGACACTGTGCGCATCGGTATAGTCTTGTTAGTGGCTTCGCTATTCCAGGGGCAATCTACAGAACAAGGGAATCCAGAAGGCGAACAACGAAAATGTGATCAGGTTGAGAAGTCTCTTGCACATTGCTGGTTTTCTGTAAGCCTAGTTCACATATGACACTCTGAGATTATTACCCTGAATATTCAAAGAGTGAGGTCTTAGTATACAATGAAGACCCATATAAAACTGTCCCTTTAGCTTCTAAAGGAGCAGTTTGATCGGGATTCCACCGTGTGCCAATAAGTACTTTAGCCCATTTAAGCCTAGCGTCCCATAAAAGGGGCATTTACAAACGATTTAGACCCGGATCAGACGCCGCAGAACGCGGCGTCTGATCAGGGTCTACACTGTTTGCATTAAATACAGGAATTTCTATAAAACATGGTCATAACAAAAACTAACCAGACACCCCTTATATTGGAAAATGGACCTGTCCGAAGATTGAAGAGACCATTCGGCATAAATGGGTGAAGAGGCATCATAGGGAGTCAAGTTGACCTGTTTGAAGTACGATAAGTAGTTAACACATTAAAAACTGAATAAACGCTTCCACACTATATATTTGAAGAATCCATTTTCGATTTTAGGTATATCAGACTATATGATGCAGATATTCCTAAAGAAGAATGGTTGAACTATTTGCAAACAGTGGAGACTCTGATCAGACGCCGTGTTCTGCGGCGTCTGATCTGGGTCTGTACTGGATGCCTGTTACCCGTTTAGGGGTCACCAATCTTCAATAGGGTAATGTGTCCGAATATCAACGGGAAGTAAAATAATGCTTTATTATTTTCTTTCAGCTAGATAATGGTCTATCATTCCTTGATATTGAGGGCAACTCCATCACTCCTGTAGGACTGGCCAGCATCCAGGAGGCACTATCAGAAAATATTCATATTACACAGCTGGTAGGGTCTCTCTCTCTCTCTCTCTCTCTCTCTCTCTCTCTGTTTCTCTCTCTCTCTGTGTCTGTCTCTCTCTATGTCTGTATGTCTGTCTCTCTCTCTCTCTCTCTCTCTCTCTCATTATCTCTGTCTTTCTGTCTGTTTGCCTGTCTTTCTCTCATTATTTCTATCTGTCTGTCTGGCTCTCTCTCTCATTATCTCTGTCTGTCTGTCTCTCTTTCTCTTTGCTTTGATTTAATTGTATCCCTAACAAGCTTCTAAAACACAATGAAACCATTGATACCGGATAGATTAAAATGTTCCTAAACCAGTCTATCTGTTTATCTTCGAAATTTTATGATTTGCTTATGTGTATTTCTTTAACTTTGATATGGGCCGCGTGAAGAAAAAAAGTGCACAAAAATGCGCAGCGTCTTATCTGGGCATTTGCTCTCTACTGAAACATTCTATAGTATCCAATAATTCCGTTTGCGGACAGCAAGGGTCCTGATCAGACTGCGCGGATGCGCAGGCTGATCTGGACCTTTGCTATCCGCATGTGCCCGGAGACACGTTTTCGCATAGCGCGACCCATATGATTATGGTTTCTGACAGAAATATTAACCCTTCCATCCCTGAGTTGCTGAAGTGAACTTTTGTTTCTCTGAATTTGGACACATCCATTATTGCAAGTAGGGGTTTCAATCAAAATTCAATAACAGTATTGCAAACAGTGTAGATCCTGATGAGACGGCTCGTGACGAGCCGTCCATCTGGATCTGCACTGTCTGCAGAGGTATCTGCGTGCAAGGATGAAAGCGTTAAAGCTACAAGCTTCCATGTATATGCTAAGTGAATGAACAAAGCAAGGGCTTATACAAGCCTCTAATGAAATCTGATTGTACAATGTTCAACTGCTGTCTGCAGAATTGTGCTTTGAAATATAATTTTTAATAGCGGCCCATTTAGATGTAGGTGTCCCATATCGCATATAAAATATTTGCCTCATTATGCAATGTTCAATGTCTTATAAGTCTAATCCAAAATCAGTGTGAAATCAACAGGCTTTATCTGTTTTATTCGATAATTTCCTTGCATGTGATTCTTAAATTGAAGGCATAAGGATTCTGGATCTGGACATAAGCTTAACGCTTACATATTAATCATATCCTACCAGAGCAGATGACAGTAAGGTTCAATTTAAGGTACAAGCTTAGATAAAAGCGAATATTAGTCATCTCCTGATTGGAAAAAAGATAAACGTCTCATTTTGGAATATGGAAAAAATCTTTTTACGGAACAAAGTAACTGAAAATAGAAAAAAACAAAACAAAACAAAAAAAAACTCATAAATGATTAGACTATTTGAGATGTTTTGGGATACGGAAAAAAAAATCTTATTACGGAACAAATAACAAAAACTAGAAAGAAACCTCATAAACGAGTTGGCTGTTTGACATGTGGAATAATCGGACCTGTATAAAATGAAAACAAAAATATAACTGAAAATACCCAGGAAATGCCACGATCACGAAGCACAGCCCTCCCCCCAACCCCCCCCCCCCCCGGGGGGAACCAAAAGAAGGAGAGATGAGGAACAAATAATGACAATACAAACGTCACATATGAAACAACCAACGCACAAACAAAGAAGACCTGTAACAGAGAACCACTTTTGAGTAGTCAGTAGAAAAACTACTGTGGGGCTTAACTCATTGTAGACTGAATAGACTCTCCCACATAAAATATTGGAAGACTCCAATTTCAGTTTTAGGTACGTCCGGTTATGAGACTTATATATTCATAGAGAAAAATGGCTAAATTATTTGCAAACAGTGGAGACCCTAATCAGACGCCGCGTTCTGCGGCGTCTGATCTGGATCTGCACTGTTTGCCAAGTACCCTTTTACAGGTCTCCCGACTAAAATGGGTTAAACCAGTTTTACTCGCGCGAAACCTCGCTCTTATCTCTTAATGCAGCTTCAAACAGTACAACAATACGAACTGAGGACAAGACCCTTATAAGACGCTTCCTAGTGAATATATTCTGTGAATGCACAAATGGTCAGATTTACATTTTGGGAGTAAATATTGCTTTATATCAAACATAAAAAACAATTTAAACTGCCTACATACGGCTATAGACTCCTCTTTATTTCTATTCAGAACATAGCTGATAATAAATTGGGTACGAAAGGCGCTCAGCTGATAGGCCTACTGATGTCAACAAATGCTACCATAGAACGATTAAACGTGGCCCGTAAGTAGCCATATTTTTTCTCCCACCTTTGCTTATATGAGATTTTTCTCCCACCTTTGCTTATATGAGATAGGCTTTTTGCCCGTGTGAGAAACTTCTATCTCACATGACCACTGCAGTTCACCATTTAATCCGATAGTCCTAAGAACAGTCCACTTAAAGTGGGAAAAAAAGAATCCATCATGAGCCAGTCCATGCAGGATAAGGAAATCTCATCCTTTGGGCAGCAATTTCAACCAGGGATGAGGCAAGCCTGCCTAGTTGAAATTCCTATCCCTCTGGTGAGATTTCCCTATCCTGCATGGACATTCATGATGGATTCTTATAATCTCCGACTGAGCAGCTCTAAATGAAATTGTGTCTTTTCGCACATACGGTAGTGAAATCAAATCAGACTGTACATTCGTGGAGTTTGATCCGGGCCTTCACGTTCCGCTTACAGGATCAACAAAAACTGTAGCATATATTAACATACAGCAAAAAGCGTGATGCGATGATAACTTGCAGTTGCACTGATTAATCTGAATCTTCGCAGATCGGACAGCACAGAAGACACCAGTAATGATTAGTGAAAAACAGTTGAAACATTTTTTCAAGAACTACAAACATTGCAACGATCTGATGTTGGCCGCGTCAAGCAAAAAAGTGCCTTCGAGCATGCTCTAAATGCGCAGATTCAGATCATCCTGTGCATACCCAAAGTATCATCCGGGCCTGTGCTCTCCATTCATACATTCTGCATTATTGAATGATTTTGTTAGCGGACAGTGAAGGCCCTGATCAGGTCAGACTGTGCATCTGCGCAGTCTGATCAGGGCCCTCGCTGTCCGCATGACCGATGACAATTTTCGGATGGCGCGGCCCTCGTAATGTGATGTATACCCCAACATATGGTAGTGTATTAGATTCTTATATTGCAGATTGTTTGTATGTCTGTCCGGAACCTGTCGCGTTCTTCAATAAACTGAAATAGACAAACTTGAAAGAGAATCCTAGCTTTCCTTAATGTGGAGTGGACAAACGTTTAAATGTTCTAGTTTCATAGGTTTTACATTCTGTGTTCCATCGATAAATGATGGTATTTTGAGAAGACTAAATGTATAAAACGTTGAAACAGGTTTACGTTTGAAATGTCGTTCTGTTTGTGCTCAGGCCTAAAGTAGAACGAATGTTTTCTTATCTTGAACTTAAGTACGCCGTGATAAATGCCCTGCTGGTTATCAACATCTGAAATAAAAAATAAGAACATAATTAATTAGATCAGGGGACTTGCTTAGAAGTGATAAGTATACCCCGGCATTTATGCCGAGAGGTATATAGTTTTCGCCTTTCCGCCCGTCTGTTAGTTCTTCCGTGGCGTACGAAGAAGTCTGCGTAAAAAGTTTTAAGAGCTCATAACTTCCACATCTTATGATGGATTAAGTTCATATTTGGTATGATGATAGATATTGCTCCAAAACTGGATGTAGTAACATCTCCATCTCACTACGTGACCTCAAGGTCAAGGTCCAGGACTAAGATTTTAATGTTTAAGCGTTTCATTAAAGTTTTTAGAACCACATTATTTTCAAACCATTGAATGAATTTTGTTAATATATAGCATGATGATAGATGTTGATTCAAATTTTACGCATTTTCATCCTTACCCCCTGCCTGACCTCAATGGTAAGGTCACAGAGTTATATTTTTTATGTTTAAGTTTGCGTTTAAGTATTTAGGACCACATTATTTCTAAACCATTGGATGGATTTTATTCATATATAGTATGATGATAGATATTGGCCCAAACTTTTACATAGTACCATCCCTCCGCCCTCACCCCCACCCTACATGATGCCAGAGTCAAGGTCATGGACTTAGAATTTTTATTATGTTAAAGTTTTACTTTAATTTATTATGTTAAAGTTTTACTTTAAAGTTTTTAGGTCATCAGTATTTACAAACGCTGTGATGGATTTGGTTTATACCTGGTATGAAGATATTTATTATTTGTCCAAAAATTTACGCAGTACCATCCCCACCCCTACATGACCTCAGGACTTGAATTTTAGCTCGCCTGTACAAAGTACACGGAGAGCTATTGTAGTCACCACAGTCATCCGTGTCCGCGTTCCCGTCACACTACTTTAAAGTTTTATGTTTTTCAAAAGTTATATCTCATTCATGTTTAAACCGTAGGTCCCCTTTAGGGTCAGCTCTCATATCATTAGACTCCAGGGTTCATACACCGGGTTGGGGCTAGAGGTCAAAATCTAGAACACCTGTAAAAGTGTTGTTTTTTTCTACTTTTCTATTATGAAAACAACTTAGACAGATACTTAGTCAAACATGGATCAACCTTGTGACATTGACTTGTAGGTCATGAAGTGAAATTCAGCATGACCTATTTTCATGGTCCAGTGATTCTGCCTTATAACTTGAAGAAATTTCATGGTCAAGTGATTTAGACTTACATCTTGAAGTGTATTTCATATACGAACACCATACTTTCCGATTTTTAGTCAGTATGACCCGAAGCTTGACCTCAAAATAATGTAAGTCATAGTAACCTATATTTGATGTTCCAGTAATTTTGCCATATATCTTGAAGAGTATTTGATGTATAAACATCATATGGATTATGAGTCAGTATGACCCGAAATTTGACCTGAAAATAAATGTAGGTCACAATGACCTATATTTCATGATCAAGTGAGTTTTCCTTTTATCTTGAAGAGTATCTGATATATCAATATTATACCTAAGTTTGACCTCAAAATAAATGTAAGGGACAGTGACCTTTATTCCATGCTCCAGCGATTTTGCCTTATATCGAAGAGTATTCGATGTGTAAGCATAATACTTTCCGATTATGACTCAGTATGACCCGACGTTATACCTAAAAACAAAGTAAGTCACAGTGACCTCAATTTCATGGTCCAGTGATTTTTCCTTGTATCTTCCAAGTCTTATGAAAGATTTAGTTCATATTTGGTATGATGACAGATATTGGTCCAAAGTTTTAGCAGCACCATCTGGACCTATTCTCGTGGCCTTGAGGTGAAGGTCACAGACTTATTTATGTTAAAGTTTTTGCATTAAGTAGAGGCGGGTAGCACTGGCTGGGGATATATGTGCCTCACTGAACACTTTGTCTAGTTATGGGATATGTGATTTTAGTTCTCCATAAAATAAAATGTATGTGGTGAGTATTTGTTAAAAGTACCACAATGAGGCATTTCTAATGGGTTAATTAAGATATGTTTTCATGGGAGAAGTAAGAAAACTAAAATACTATCCTAGAATTATCATCAAATAATCTTCCTAAAGAAGACCCCTGTTAAATTTTGAAAATAAAGAGAAGCTTAGAAAAAAAAAGTAAGAGAAAAGTCCAGGGAGTGCCACAATCACAAACCGCAGCCCTTCCCAGACCCCAAGAGAAAGAGGAAACCGACAAATCTAAACAATCACAAACCAAACATACGTACGAAAAGCACTAAGATTAGCTCTCTCTTCCCCAAGCGAGGTAATCGCAATACTAAAAAATGATAACTCTCTAGTAAAATATGTACACACATTTATTTAGTCACGTACTTTTTCACTAAAAAATAAAGCAATCTATCGGATAATATAAATTTTAAAACGCGTCGCCCAGAATGTTTTGATTTGTTTTCATGTATTGCATGGGGACTGGCACCTTCAAACGGTAACAGGCTTTAAACTGTCTTTGATATGTGTTGTAAATCTGTGGCGAGAATTCCTGAAATGATTTGTTTAATGTTTTATTGCAGACAACGGTTTCCGAGACCATGATGCAAAAATATTTGCCACCATTATAAAGGTGAGTGAATATAAGTTTGCGCATATTATACAGGTTTCAGAAATTAATATAACTGTGAACCGTTTTGAAACACAATCAACGTGTTTATTGTCTCCCAACATAGTCGATGGGTACTTTAAAATTATCCCCATCCGTCTCTACGTGAATACATTACGAAAACATGCCTATTCAAATATATTGAAAATTTCACCACCAAAAAACTGAAAGCTTTCGGATAAAATTCTGATATTTTTCATATTTCTGCTCAAAACATAGATTGTGGGTACGCGTTAGTACAGTCTCGCTGAGGTGGTTCTAACGTGTACCAACAATCTATGTATTTGAGCAGAAATAAGAAAAATAACGTATACACCTGTAAACCCAGTTTTACTATATAAAAGTGGGGGTTAAGGGGATCAAAATTATATAGGCGTGTTTTCGTGATGAAAAAGTGTGGCAGTGCTCAGATCCTTCATTTTTCAACCAATTTTATGAAATGTTCCCACCGTTCGAATTTGATCATATTTGAACATTGTTACGCTGAAATGTTTGGCAGAATTGATCTTTCCATAAATTCCAGGCAAATCTTGTTGCCGCATCTGGACTTAACTTTGAGAAATTTACTCGAAGTTGTTCTCATAACCCTTACCAGAGGTATGTCCCTTTATCCGTAGACGCCAAACAGATCTTGTAGCCACAACACCTCTTTCTGTTTTCAAGTGAACTTTATGAAACTTTCAGAAGTTAAATTGTTACCACTGCTTTAAGTTGAACATTTGTGGTCGGCTCCTCCTCACCTTACCGACCCCATACTTTTTCATACATCATGAATTATTAATTATTTACAAATACAAGTATTTTAGAAGGTCAATTTAAAATAAATCAGGTTCTTAAGTTGCGCAATGTGTTTGAGCGAAAATTATTCTCGGGGATGCAGTTGAATATATCTCACCATGTGGTGCTCAGATTATGTCCGTGTAGCTTAGCTATAGAGACCATGCCAATCTGGGTGATCGCAACACCTTCTTCGGTTTTAGAGTAGTTTTATTTTACTTTACAGATGTTGTTTCAACCACCTTAACTTTAATATATTTCACTATAGTAGTTTTTTTTTTATCACAGCTGTGATCCTTTATCTATAAATTTCAGACAACTATTCTGGCTATTAACCCTTTGATGTAAACCTAATTTTATAAAACTTTGCAAAAAATAATCACATCACCTGCATTTGATCGTGTCTTTAACATTGTTACTGTCCAAACATTTTCATTATCGTTATTCATATCCAGAGTTTGGGTACCTTACGCGGCCCAAACAGTTATTCATAGTTGGAACTCTTTCAGCGCCAAATATCAGACGACATTTGCCGTCTGCTTTGTATTTATAACAAACTATCAACTGGAAATAAGTTTCTATTTAAAGCTGAAAGACTGAATGTCAAACAGAGTAGATTCGGATGAGACGGCTCATAATGAACCGTCTTATCTGGATCTACGCTGTTTGCAAAAGCCTATTATCATCGCCTATAGCAGTAAAAGAGTAAAGGACAAACGTTAGCCGCCAGGTAAAGCAAGTTAAGCATCCATCAATTTTGCTGTTGACTGTATCTCTTGCAGTTTCTCTTAGTTTGTTCGTTCTGTTTTCCATCAAGTGTTCTTTTGTGTGGTTTTATGTCATTCAATCCTTAATTGATACTTTCGAAGGACCGTGTTTCGTGATTATGGCCTTTGTTGCAAGGGTGTCGTCATAGGAGGCCACAAAGTCGAAAGCTATAAGATATAAGCAATCGGCGATATGTTCCAGTTCTCATGTGCATTAAGCATTGTTATTCTGTGACATGTTTCATTTTATTCTTCCAGCAAAATCGTCATCTCAAGGAGCTCGTACTGAAGGGAAATGAATTTGGTGACACAGCAGGCATTCTGTTTGGTTCAGCCCTTGGTATGATTGAATATTGCAAATGCTCTTGACATAAAGCTATTTGCGAGTTTTGTAACAGAAAAAAAAGTAATTTAATCAAAGACGGTTTAACTGGTTGTGGTCGAAATGGTAACGAGCTGTAAAGAGTAATATATACACATCGAGGGGAGGCAACTCTGTCAGAAACTTTTGCGTCCTTTCTGAAAAGGGGTCTTCTCTGGAAGGAAAGAGTTGGAGCGTTTGTTTCCTTTTAGAGTAGAACCTTTTCCAGATTTACAGGAAAGCAAACAGAAAGTTACAAATATTGTCATTTAAAACTGGCGAAAAATCTACCTGGTGTATCCAGTCCCTTTAAATAATATTAGCAGTCCCTTGATCTTATACACATACAGACGACTCTCGTTATCTCGAAGGGATTCTCCGAAATACTTCGAGATATCGTACCTCCACATATCAGATTTGAAGAATACATAAATTGAACAACCACACTTTCACGAATAACTGTGTAATTTGACTCCTGAGGTTAGGGATATATTGAAAATATAATGAGAAATTGCTCGTCTTTTCCACAAGACATATTGAGTATATTGTGGAAAAGAGGAGAAATTGCTCCTCTTTCCCACAATATTTTGTTACCTGTTGTTAGATTTTTATTTTAAAACAGGGACCAGATTTTCACTTTGAGATAAGCGGTTATTCGAGCTAAGTGGTCGAGATAAAGAGAGTCGACTGTATAACCAAAACACGCACCACATTCTGCACAGGTGCATTTGTAACCACTTCTATCGTTTGGATACAAACGGTTAAAACCAGACAGCTGAAATGTGACATAATAAGCTGCTAAATGTATAAGTAAATTTCTTAGCCTTAGTTATCATTAGATATACGCAATAATAAACGAGGTATTTTAAATGTGCTATATATAGAGAGGCTGAAATTTATATGGGTCTTTCTTGTTCCATAGATTATTTTAAGAGGTTACAAATCAGAGAACTGAACTGTTTATATGGGCCGCGCCCTGCAGAAACGTGTCTTGGGGCATATGCGGGCAGCGAAGTTCCGCGACTTCTGATCAGGACCTTCACTGTCCGCTAACAGAATCATTGGATACTATAAAATATATGAATGGAGAGCAAAGGTCCGGGTGATACGTTGCGCATGCACAGGATGATCTGAATCTGCACATTTTGCGCATGTTTGAAGGCACTTTTTACGCGGCCCATAAAAAATAGGTTGAAATTTGTTAGGATACTTATTTCCAGTTGATATTTATCATTACGCTCAAGTAGAATCTGTATATATTTCTTATATGTTTCTTCAATTTGCACAGCCAACAGCGAAACACTGGAAATATTTGATGTTAGCTGGAATCACATAAGAAAAGGAAGTGCTACTAGCTTTGCTAATGGGATTAAGGTAAACGGACTGTTTTACTATTAATAATATACTTGGTTTATGGTCGTATATCAATACATATTAAATAAGACAGTTGGAAATGTGAAATTGTGCGGCAAACATTATTATCCAAAGCAATTGCAAGCTGTTGTGTTAATATATTTGTTACTACATGAACGTTTTACAAGGTATTTCAACATAGTACATTTGTGGTTTTCGTTTGTTCTGCCTTCAGATCGCCATTGAGTCCTCTGCTTTGTATTTTTATAACCTTTGTCATTTTATGCATTTTTCTATTGTGCTTCACTCTAATCTATTTGTGAACAAAACGCATATTTGAAATTTTGAGCTCCCTCAGAATTAAGTACGATCAAGCAAAACCACAATCGACTCTCGTTATCTCGACTTCGCTTTTCTGAAATAACTGCTTATCTCGAACGAAAAATTTGGTCCCTGTTTTAATATGAAAGTCTAAAAACAGGTAACAAACTATTCTGGAAAAGAGGAGAAATTGCTCCCAGCAATTTCTCCTCTTTTTCATAATATTTTCAATATATCTTTAACTTCAGGAGTCAAATTACATATTCATTTGTGAAATGTGACTGTTCGATTTATTTTTCCACAATCCTGCAAATCTGATATGTCGACGTACGGATATCTCGAAGTATTTTAGAGAGTTCCTTGGACTTCGAGATAACGAGAGTCGGCTATAGTTGAGCCCCTACTCCAAATAATTTCCTGCTGATCGTTCCAGCGCTGTCTATACGTTGCAGTTCTTTCTTTGAATGTCGGCCATTGCAGTTGTGCTGTTAGTACTGTCATTGTTTATTCCTTATCCTGTTTCGGTTCCTCGGGAAGGCGTTGTGATTGTTGATTTCCTGGGTAATTTCATCTATATTTTGTCTAGTGATACTGTGTATTATTTAGTATATAGTCATTAGATCACTGTTAGCTTACTAGACTGGCTCCCATCTAATTGATATATGAATCAGCATGAAAACTATATATATTTTACAAAAATCTTATCTTTTGGAATGTCCTTCTCTCTGATTAGTTATATGAGTTTCTGACTGATAAGGGAGATGATATGTGAAGAAAAATAGTCAAGGAGGAGTATTTTACCTTTGTTAGATCAGAAATGTAAAACTCATAGTGTGGTGCCAGACTATTAGCTGGCGTGTTACTGTCCCTTAAAAATGTAAAGAAAGGCTAATGCAAGAGTTTATTATCAGTATTCCAGCTATTGTAACCATAAAGCAAATGCGACTTATGTTTTTGCAGGAAAATGTTGGTTTGAAATCTCTGAACGTGAGTTTCAATGGCTTTGGAACAGAGGGCACAAGTGCAATGGCACACGCAATAGCACAGAACAGAACTCTAAAACATCTGGACATGTCTAAGAACAGAATAACTGATATAGACGTAACTCAGCTTACCAAACAGTTGAAACATAATGAGTCTCTTGAGACACTAAGGGTATGTTAAGTAATATTATTCTGTAGTAGAAGTATTTGATACACCAGATAACTTTGATTATTTAGACAGTTAAAAAGGTATCTGATTTGGTGGTAAACCAGGGATGTGCATTTGATGCCAACCAGACTGACTGTGCATGCGACAAAGTATTTTTGAATAGTGATTTTATTTGTAAGTCAAAATATTGGTTACAAAAATAAAATGTTATTAGTCACTTTTCTTTTCCATTGGGGTATTAAATTCCTACAGTTGTTAGAAAACAGAGCTACATATGGTATATGTAGCATGATGTTCTTGTCGTAAAAAGTCATCTATTTCAAGAGACAATATTTGCGACTTCCCGTTTGCTTTCCTGCACAAATCCCTTCTGAAAAATGGTCTATATCAAAAGAAAAGAAAATGCATTGCAAATATAGTAAGCAGTACTCTCACATTTAGATCTGCGAGTCAATTACGGTACATTAATCAGATAGAGGCTTTCTTTTCCACATCGTTTCGTATATCCAAGCTGTGGTTGCTTTAGACAAGCTTGACTGCAGTTTGTTTTATAAGCACAATTGAATTTGTGTCATTTGTTTACTTTTTCAGCTCGCTGATAATCTTTTAACAACTGCTGGGGCCACTGATATTATTAAACATATACTGGATAGTGATACCACTGGTTTACAGCTTATTGATCTTGGGGTAGGTATTTCATGATCTACCGTTTATACTCTCAGTATTGGGACTGATTTCTTGAACAGACAGTGTAGGCCTAAAGCAGAGTCACTGAACGCGGCATCTGATCATTGTTTGCCAATCAACCAGTAGCGTTAGACACATCAGCAGTAGTAAAGCGGACTAACTTAACTGCTGCCGGAGAATTGCCATATGGTGGCCATAAAACATCTCCCCGCACTTTATCATAGTGCAGATTATATTTTATTTCCTTTGGGATCACTGAGCCCATTCTGGTTACTTTGAGAATCGAACACCACTTAAGGCGGTGCAAGGGAACTAATAGAGCTTTGCAAACTACACTGCTGCATATGGGTCTCTTATTTTCGTTCTTTTGTGTGTTCTTCGTTTCTAAAGGCAACAGTTTAGATTTTTATTGATCAATTTTAGGATATGGTATGATAATTGTTACGATGCAACAATATTAAAAATAGAAAGATGTCCAATATTTAGGATATATACAGTATTATAATCAATCAGCTAAATGCTACTTAGGTTTCAAAAGATAACAAAAACATATGAGGACTGAATGTATTTTCTTTTAAAGCATGACCACTGTTTAAGGGAGGGAAGAATAAGAGAGAGAATGAGTGAGAGAGAGAGAGAGAGAGAGAGAGAGAGAGAGAGAGAGAGAGAGAGAGAGAGAGAGAGATTCAGTAATAGTCCTTTAAATGGTTTTTATTGTCATGAAGTCAAACGCGACCTGTTGACTAGCTGTTAATATATCTGAAAACTGCTGAATTATTGATAACAGTGTAAATCCTGATCAGACATTTACTTCTGCGACATCTGATCAGGGTCTGTACTCTTTGGTGAGACCTGTCTTTCCGAATACTTAGGGTAAATACAGAACGTTACTGCCATTAAAGTGTTATCAGTGGCACTGGATAATTAACCATGGCATACAAGAAAGAGGGAAAGGAGCCTGATTTATTGCACAACCAGAGATTAGGACAATAAAATTCTTCAAGCAATAGAACTGCTACTACTATATATGGCACTGTTAGGGCACTTATCCTGCAACTGAGACCGTGTCGTCTCTGTCGTTCAAATACATTAAAGATATCACTGATGTTTAAACATCTAAGCTGCTGACTTTAAATAACAAGACATTCTAAAATATGTTCCAACCTTACACAGAAAAAAGGTCCTATGTTATCATTGAAACCATTTCCGGATTTTATAAACTTATACGAGGGTCACTGATGAGGCCTATCTGGTCAGAAATAGCAGGTTTAGTTTAGAAAGCTTTGAAATATCATATTCGCGCGCGCATGCGCGCGTGTGTCTAAAGGAGTAATTTCTTTAGAATATAGCCATCTTCACTATGGCTAATATTAGTAGCAGTTCATATTTTCTGGTACTTTGTATTCATGAAACATTTATATGAAGGTCGCTGATGAGGGCTTATGACCGAACCTCGCTAGACTTGAACTGGAAACTTAGACCAGGACCAGGAACCTTAGACATTTCAATTATTTTTTATGTGTGTGTGTGAGGTGGGGGGGGGGGGTCTTTTTTTTCACGGTTCATTCCTTTAAAGTCCGTTGATATTTCATTTAGCAGATATTCATCTGCTCATTTAGTCAGTGAAGTAATAAAAGTTAACAAAGAATGGCACCTTTTAGAGAAAAATCTTTGTTTCGTTTCACCTTACAGACCTTCAAATGAAATGTCACCCCTATAATCTAAGTGAGAGTCTGAAATTTGACTTTTTTTCCTTTTACCTATTTCTATGTTTGCAAGAGTACCCAAAGTTTCCGTCACCAGTAAAGTACAATGTGTCAAAGGATTTGTTAAACAATATAAAGTAACATGTGTAATGAGACAGTACTCCACTGAGAATAATTATATAATAATTATTAATTTATTCACTCATTTTACATATTTTGGCCTAAGGTCATCTTCTACAAAAAAGTACTATTACTTACATTTAAAGAAACCATGTCACACAACATATGTAAGCAAAGAACATGGACATAACCGTCAAAATTAGTTTGTGGTGTTTCCGTCCAAAACATAATAATTAATATGCCTAAACGTATTCTTTGCTCTTTCATTATTTTCAGTTAACAAGTGTTGACCAGTTGTTTATGAGAGTGTTAGACCAACTGTTAGCTGCCAAACAAATCAAAATTATATTTGGAAAGGTGCAAAAAACAGGTGACATTAAACCAGAGGTTGCAGTTTCTGAACAATTAGATGAAGGTGATGAAACAACTGAAGCAGGGACAGAATATGATGCTGGGGAGTGGCTAGACCCCGACAGGATAATGAAAGATAAAACAAAAACTTACATTGTAGATAATGAGGATGGCAAAGAAGATGAACTTTCCTTAAAAGGTGTTTCTGATAAAGATGAAATTGATGACAAGAAAATGGATGATGAAGTTGAAGCTATTACTGGTAGAGGCAGTAGAGAACAGATACCAGTGTATGCTGAGAGTACTGGAACTCTAACTCCTGATATATAACTTGATTTTTATGTATTTGCATTTCTTCAAGCTTAGCGTGGGTGGCTTGAGGGTTTATTGGGCTGTGTAGTGAGGGAAGGCTGTGACTAGCATTGTCAGAAAACCCTTTTGCACATATAGACCAAAATATAAATCCATGACAGGCATTGTATAATAGATGAGATTATTTTTACACAATGCTATAATTCTGTCATTCTGTTTGTGGCTTTGCCAAACACCCCGCTGTCAACAGACTTGCCCAAATTCAGGAACAAGTGTCTATTTCAGGTATCAGTTTTCAGTAAATCTGTTACTCTTATCTCTTATTACCAAACCCAACCGTACATTTTTGACAAGACAAATACAGTAGTTTGGTACAGCATTTTTTCTGTCGTTTTAAGATGATGTATTTAAAACTGCAGAATTTTAAATCTGGTATAAATAGTTACATGGACATTTAAATGGAGTTACTTAGACAAGCTACAGAACAGTGGCAGGAATGCATGTCTCATACATTTTTCATCAAGAAGCCATTCCATAATTTTTTTATCATAAATAATATTTCACTGATTTCATGACATGTCAAGCCCTATTTCTAGTGAAGATAAAAACAAATACTTAAAATGTCTGCTAACACTTAATTTAAACAGAGTAAGGGGTCAAGAACAGTAATGGCTACTTTTAGAAAAAAGGATTAAACAGCATAGTGAGGTCTAACCTAGATTGCAGTCCATCAATGAGAACATGTATAAATGGTAGAGATTAGCCCAGGGACGTGCTAAACATTCCACAAAAACGGATACCCAAATACAAGTAATACAGTGTATCATATGTATTCCAGTTTATGCACATGCAGTGGAAATCCCTAGAAAACTACCTCCAAATCACTCATATCTTATAAGACCTTTTTACTAATTTCGAAACTAAGTGAAACATTTCTATGCAAACTTTGATATGCAAAACAATGTCAGAAGACAACGCAGCTCGCCGGAAAGGGCTGATCGGATAAGAAAACAATCTTTAAATATTAAAGATTAAATGCTTAAACTTAAATTTAGCTGTAAATGACAGAGTATGACCTGCCTTTGATGTCGGAAGAATGTCAAACTGAGGGATGGGGTATATGCCATTGAAACATCTTCCCTTAAGTCGGTGTGGACAAAATATGAAAGCTATATCTTACATGCTGAATCCTTTAGTTTGGTGTGGAGGAAATATGAAAGCTATATCTTACATACTTCAGCAGTCATGTACACTTTTCAAAACTTAAACACAGCTGTGAATGTCAAAGTATGACCTGACCTAGACCTAGGCAGAAAGTCAAACTGAGGAAGGGGTGTCTACTATTGAAAGGTCTTAACCTTAGGTAGGTGTGGGCTAAATATTAAAGCGGCATCTTGCATACTTTTCAAAACTTAAACGCAGAACTCAAACATGGGTTTAAATGACAAAGTATGACCTGACCTTGACCTAGGCAGAAGGTCTAACTGTAAAAAGGGTGTGTGCTATTGAAAGGTCTTACCCTAACGTTGGTGTTGGCTTAATATTAAAGGGGCATCTTGAATACTTTAGCAGTTATAAACACTTTTTAAAACTTAAACGCAGAACTCGAACATGGGTTCAAATGACAAAGTAAGAACTGACCTTGACCTATGTAAAGGGTCTAACTTGGGGATAGGGGTGTACGCTATTGAAAGGTCTTACCCTAAGGTACGTGTAGGCCAAATATGAAAGCAGTACCTTAAACAGTTAAAAACTATGCACACCTTTGAAAACTTAAACATTGTGCTAACGCGGGCGCGGATGCCGACGCAGATGCGGACGCCGACAGACCCGACGCGAACGACTGGGTGACAAACTGAGCTCTCCAGGGACATAGTCCCGGCGAGCTAATATATATATATTTCAAATTAGACACCATACAGAAACTATTTAACATGGTTACCCTAAGTATTCGGATAGAAGAAATACCTGAGAAAACAATGTAGATCCCGATCGGATGCCCCAGAACACAACATCTGATCGGAATCTACACGGTTTTCCATTCATCAAGCAGTTTTCAAATAAACCACCCTTACAAAATAATATAAAAAAAAGGTAAGAGAAAAGTCCAGGAAGTGCCACAATCACAAACCGCAGCCCTTCCCAGACTCCAAGAGGAAGAGGAAACCGACAAATCTAAACAAGCACAAACCGAACAAACGTACGAAAAGCACTAAGACTTCCAGTCAGACAGCCTACGAGGCGTATTCCTGACTCTTAAAAGTAACACATGATTACTAGTGCTATTTTTAACCTTACAAAATAACACAAAACTTCCCGTCAGACAGCCTACCAGTGATATTTTTGAGAAAAATAACACAAGATTTCTATTTAGACAGTTAATTTTAAGGATAGCGCATTTTAGAAAGAAAACCATTCAAATAATCTTTACAAAGTACATACAGAAACAGTTACATTTAGAACAGATACGTTTAGTTGAAACATATTTTATTTGTTTATTCTTTACATGCATATATAATCCTATGAACAACAGTTGATAAGAAACAATATATAAAAAAGATGTGAAAACAAAACATTAAAAAAAAAACAAATAAAAAAAACAAACAAAAAAAAAACTTCAGCTTACATAAATTTGTGGCATTTCCTGGATATCTTCATTTATAATTTGGCGAGGTGCTTTTAATGAGTACCCCAATAGATTTTTCAATGCGAAATAAGAAAAAATACCAAAACTTTTTTTTAATAAAACAAGGCGTCATCTGGAGCTGTCTTCATCGTCCACATCGTCACAAGCTAATAGCAACGCAAAACAATTATAAACACGTCTTTCTTTCTTCTTCTTAATGAGCAAAACCTGCTCACCAAATGCAGACAAGAACTGTAACTGTACTTTTATTTTCAATGAAATTAAGTCCTTTTTTCTGAAAAAAAAAATGTACATCATACAAAGAAGAAAAATAGATACTTATTTATATGCGAATGATAACGGACCCCATCAGCCTGAACAGCCATAGAGTTAGCTTGGAGCTGTCACGTTTTACTTAAAGATGTTTTGGCTACAATAGCAACTACTGGGAGATCTAAGTTACTGATCAGACTGTCTGCTTACGTGTTGACGATTTTCATGCTGTGTAAAAATTTCAGCAAACACCATTTTGAAATATATTTGAAATATTATATCTCAGACAATGTTTAACATTTCAAGAAAATTGTCTATTTTTGAGATGATTTGCCTGCTTTGGAGAAAATTTGCCTGAAATGTCAAATCCATTGTTCTGGGAAAATAATATAATACTATTACTCTATTGCCTGCTGATTTTGCTATGTGAATAGTACACTTATATTTTCTTATTTTCCACGAAAGCATACGTTGTGAGTATTCATTAGAAGCGCCTCATTCACAGTGAAGGCTCAGATATAACTGTGCACCTACACAGTCTGGTCAGTCGTTGCTAGGAACTACGTGCAAAGCCAAAGAGTACAGGCTTCTACAGACATGCATGGCGTCAATGGCTGATTAGACTGCGAAACTGTGCAGACATGTCTAAAGTCTTTGCTAGGACCGTATGGCCAAAGGTACACTTTTTCATACCTTGGCTCATTTACTGATTTCCATCACAAAAACACGCCTATATAGTTTTGACCCCCTTAAACCCCACTTTTATATAATAAAGCTGGGGTTTACAGGGATATATATTATTGTTCTTATTTCTGCTCAAAAACATAGATTGTGGTACTCGTTAGAACCGCCTCGTCAAGGCGGTTCTAGCGAGTACCCACAATCTATGATTTGAGCAGAAATATGAAAAATATCAGAATTTTTTATCTGAAATTTTTTTTATTTTTAGTGGTAAAATTTTCAGTATATTTGAATAGGCCTGTTTTTGGAATGAGTTTTGCTACATTGTATGCCTGACTGTAAACATATGACCGGAGGCACCTCTATGGCTCCAGCCCAAATGTCAATTTAGGAAGAAGATCCATTTTCCTAGATTTTATGGATATGTTCATGCCGGCTGAATTTAATTAACAAAATATAATTTATTATAACTCCAACTTGGTTATGTTACTCCTGCAAACGCGACTTAATTGGCTTACTTTAAAATTCTAAACAAAAAAAAAAATAGTTACATTATTCCTGCTGAGTAGATTTATCGAAGTATGAATGCCATTTTGAAATAACTCTAGACCATCAAATTGTGCTAAAGCATTTTAGATAAAATAGAATTATGTGTATATATGTGCCATATTAGTTTATTTTATACTGTTGTATTTGACAATCAAAGGCGGTTTTTAGCATTCGGCATACTGGGTAAAATTTCAGAAGACATTTTCAAATATTTTTCTTATTTCTTATAGAAAGTAAGTCAAAGCCTATTAAAACAAGAGGGCTTGTATTAATTTAATTTAAATCAGGCAAGTGGTTTGTAAGATTATCAAATTTTTCTATACAGACCATATTTTTCTCCAAATGTATAGGGAAAACAAGTGCTGTCCACAGTGGAGGTGGTGGCTGGGGAGGTGGGCGGGGCGGGGGGCATGTTGTGTAATAGAAAGAATTTAGTAAAGGGTCTCTTGAGGAACATTTGAGACAGGTTGGATCAATGGTTTACTTTTTGACTGTTTTCTCTTCATTTTTTTAAAAAAAAATGCCTATTACAATCCATCCACTGGTTAAGGAGGAAGTCGTTTGAGGGTTTTTCCATTTTTAGCTCTGGCAACCATCTTGTTCATCCGAGCAATAAAGGTAGAGGGTCACCCAAGAAACTTTCCTGTGAAATTATTTTAAAATCCATCCACTGGGTAAGGAGAAAATGTTTAAAGGGTTTTCTCTATTTGTAGTTCTGCCTGACATTTTGTTCATACGAGCGGAACGGTTTAAGCAATTTTGGTAGAGGGTAACCCAAGGAACATTCATATGAAATTATTTCAAAATCCATCCACTGGTTGAGGAAGAGGTCGTTTAAAGGTTTTTCTATTTTTATCTCTGGCGGCCATTTTGTTCATCCAAGCGGAACGGTTTGAGCAATTGTGGTAGAGGGTCAGCCAAGGAACATTCATGTGTAATTATTTTAAAATCCGTTCACTGGTTAATAAGCAGAAGTCGTTTAAAGGTTTTTTTCTATTGTTTGCTCTGGCGGCCATCTTGTACATCCGAGCAGAAGGGTTTGAGCAATTTTGGTAGAGGCAAATATTCCTGTGAAATGATTTTGAAATTGGTCCAGTGGCCTTGGAGGAGATGTGTTTTAAGTGTTTTTCTATTTTTAGCTCTGGCGGCCATTTTGTTCAGCGGAGCAAAACCATTTAGGCAATTTTGGTAGAGGGTACCCGTAGGAACATTCCTGTAAAGTTATTTTAAAATCCGTTCACTGGTTTAGGAGGAGATGTCTTTTGTGTAAATTGTTGACAGAAGAGAGGACGTTTAAAGGTTTTTCTATTTTGAGGTCTGGCGGCCATCTTGTTCATCCGAGCGGAACCATTTGAGCAATTTTGAGCAAATTTGGTAGCGGGTCATCGAAGGAATATTCCTGTGAAATTATTTTGAAATTGGGCCAGTGGCTTTGGAGGAGATGTCGTTTTGAGGTTTTTCTATTTTTAGCTCTGGTGGCCATTTTGTTCAGCCAAGCGTAACGGTTTAAGCAATTTTGGCAATAGTTATGGTTCTTGATCTCTTCATGTCATCTAATGTTGATTGATATTTATATGAAGTTTCGTGAACACAGCTTGAACAGTTTTCAAGTGGTCACGATTTTGTGACTGAATCCAAGGAAAATAACTCACAAAGTATCAATGCAAGCGTTATGGTTCTTGCGCTCTGCACATCTTCTAATGTTGATTGATATTTATATGAAGCTTCGTGAAGATAGCTTGAACGGTTTTCAAATTATAGAGCAGACATGATTTTGTGACAGAGTCCAAGGGAAATAACTCAAAAAGCTCAAGGAACATTCATGAGTAATTATTTTAAAATCCGTTCACTGGTTAACGAGAAGAAGTTGTTTAAAGATTTTTTTGTATTTTTAGCTCTAGTGGCCTTCTTGTTTATCCGAGCGGAACTGTTTGAGCAATTTTGGTAGAGGGCCACCCAAGGAACATTCATGTATAATTATTTTAAAATCCGGTTACTGGTTAATGAAAAGTCGTTTAAAGATTTTTCTATTTTTAGCTCTAGTGGCAATCTTGTTCATCCGAGCGGAACTGTTTGAGCAATTTTGATAGAGGGCCACTCAAGGAACATTCATGTGTAATTATTTTAAAATTTGGTTACTGGTTAATGAGAAGTCGTTTAAAGATTTTTTCTATTTTTAGCTCTGGTGGCAATCTTGTTCATCCGAGCGGAATGGTTTGGTCAATTTTGGCAGAGGGTCACCCAAGGAATAGTCCTGTGAAATTATTTTGAAACTGGGTCTGTGGCCTAGGAGGAGATGTTGTTTTAAAGTTTTTCTATTTTTAGCTCTGGCGGCCATTTATTTTAGCGGAGCGGAACCATTTAGGCAATTTTGGTAGAGGGTCACCCAAGGAACATTCCTGTAAAATTATTTCAAAATCCATTCACCGGTTTAGGAAGAGCTTATAAACAGACGCACGACGGACGACGCTCGACAGACATCGAGCAGTCACAAAAGCTCACCTTGAGCCTTTGGCTCAGGTGAGCTAAAAAGAAAATATAGTCAACGTTTTGTCTGCTGAATTTTCCCAGAGAGAAGTAAACTTAAAATGGGTAATGTACACATTCAGACCATCACCACGGTCTCACCAATGCTTTTTGTTGATATATTCTATAGCAGCCAATGGTTCTGTAAGCAGTTAGTAAATACCCTATGCTGAAGTTCAGTATTGCATGAAATATATTGTGAGAGTTCATTACTATTCTAATGAGCACTCACAACATATTTATACGAAAAGAAATGTTTATCTGGACAACCATCTTATTCGAGCCGTGGTATAATGAGGCAGTACCCAATTGCACTTCAACGGTTGTATAAAACGTTAGAACATGACAACATATTCTGAGCGTTTTCTTAATGTTTCATACATGTGGCAATAAAGAACTGAAGTTTTATTTCCTCAATTACTTTGTTCTTACTTCTTCAACAATAGCCTTGCAACCAAGTTTCAATATTGGTTGTCTGAAGGAACAGACAAAACATAGGCAAATAGAGTACCGTCCAAAGGCACATTACTGCAAATTTCAGATTACATCAATGGGTATGAAGAAGAGGTCATTTAAACATATGACTACTGTAAATTTATGTTTCCTTTCAGTTCCCATATGAATAATCTAAATCAGGTAGCCAACAGAAAAAAATTCTTTGAAGAGATTCTCTCAAGGATAATTACTGCCAAGTTTGACTCAATCCGCTTTGGTGGATTCCAAGCTGATCTGCTGAAAACATCCTTTTTAAGATTAACCATTGACATTGTAGCCATGGACGAGCATGGAAAACACAAATCTTGAACATATTAGATATGGAATATATGTGCCATATTTACTTTATATCACTTCAAACCCTTTGGATAGATGTTCTTGAACCCTTATATATAGAAAATTTTACCTTCAAAAATTGAAAATTTTCAGATAAAAAACGCTGATATTTTTCATATTTCTGCTCAAAACATAGACTGTGGGTACTCGTTAGAACCGCCTCGGCAAGGCGGTTCTAACGAGTACCTACAATCTATGTTTTTGAGCAGAAAGAAGAAAAATAATGTATACCCCTGTAAACCTCCGTTTTTCTGTATAAAAGTGGGGTTTAAGGGGGTCAAAATAATATAGGTGTGGTTTCGTTATGGGAAGGGAACAAATAATGACAAAACAAAAACGCCATATATGAAACAACCGCACACACAAGAGCCTTGGAATGGTCAGTAGGAAAATTATAGGGGACTTAAACCAGTTCTACTTGCGCAAAACCTCACCCCATTGCGAAAATCTGCCTATATAATTTTGACCCCCTTAAACCCAACTTTTCTATAGTAAAACTTGGGTTTACAGGGGTGTACATTATTTTTCTTATTTCTGCTCAAAATAGATTGTGGGTACTTGTTAGAACCGCCTCGGCAAGGCGGTTCTAACGAGTACCCACAATCTATGTTTTGAGCAGAAATATGAAAAATATCAGAGTTTTTCATCTAAAATTTTCAGTTTTTGGAGGTTAAATTTTCTATTTATTTGAATAGGCGTGTTTTCATAATGCTTAATTCTGATGCAGTTCCAAATTACAAGTATGTGTTCCGTCCGCATAGGCTTTCTCTATACTAAATATGGCAATATTTTGATTCTGTTTCATATTGACCCCTTTTGAGGGTACTGAGTTGGTTGTAGGTAATCCAACCAGTATATTGTTAAACAACTTCAATTTGATGCCAAAGAATATTTGGAGGCTGACCCCTTTAGGGGTGGGGTTGAGATCAGGTGTAGGCGAGTCTTATGTAAAAGCATAGTTTGTTGGAAATTCTTATCAAGAACATTGATCTGATATCAAATATTGCTAAGCATGACCCCTAATGGACTCTACTAGGGTGGAAATACTGGTAGATCCAGGAACGAAGGGGGATGGAACCCATTTGAATATATGTGAAGATACCTAGGAAATGTCACAATTACGAAACAAAGCCGTCCTGAGGCACCAAAAAAGAAGGAAAGAGCGAAACAAATAAGGACAAAACAAATGCCACATATGAAACCACAGACACACAAAGAAGAACTGTAGAACGGTCAGCAGGAAAACTACTGGGGGATTTACACAATTTTACTCGCGCCAAACCTTACCCTTAATTCCGATGCAGCTCCAAATAACAAACATATATTCGGTCCGCATATGGGTCCCATACCTCAACTGTGAAACATCAGTGAAACACATATAATCAAAAACACTCTGATGACTAATCTTTGGTTCAAGTTCTAATAAACTGACAAGAGCCACGGCTACATTTGAAGGCTGATGCCTTATGACCCTTTCTGGTGTGGGTTGTAGCTGGGTGTGGGTGAGATCTATTTGTCATGGTAGTTAAGTCTATTGCTGCAGTTTTCATTACCAGCTTGGATTAGATAATAAACATAGCCATGTTTAGAGCTAAACTGAATGATCCATTTTTAGGGAGGTGTATAGATATATGGAGGCTGGATGCTCTGTGACCTGCTAAAGATTTTTAAGACTTTCAATTTGATACTAAATATGACATGACCTCGCAAAATTTCCTCCAGTAGTTTGAGAGGAGAAGGGAGGAGAAAAATCAAAGAATGGTGGCCTTATTTGCTAACAGACGGAACTGACGCAAACAGACCTCAAGGGGTCTCCTTCTCAAGTTTAAAGAAAATTTACCCTGTTGTTTCAGAGAAGACACAGTAATGAAACTAGAATGTGTTTTTCTACAAAAACATAGATATCTCCCCCATCTTTGTTGCCATATTGCATTGTGCATTCAGCGAACATTTACATTAACAATCAGATTCCATGAGAAATAATTCAAAAAGTATAAATGCAAGAGTTATGGTTCTTGCGCTTTGCATGTCGACTAATATTGATTGATATTCATATTAAGTTTCGTGAAGATATCTTGAACAGTTTTCGAGTTAAAGAGTGGACAGATTTTTTATGACACAGTTCCAAGGGAAATAATTCGAAAAGTATAAATGCAAGAGTTATGGCTCTTGCGCTCTGCACGTCATCTAATGGCGATTGATATTTACATGGTTTCTTGAAGATACCTTGAATAGGTTTCAAATTACAGAGCGGACACGATTTGTTACGGACAAAGTTCCAAGGGAAATAACTAAAAAGTATAAATGCAAGAGTTATGGCTCTTGCACTTTGCACGTCGTCTAATGTTGATTGATATTTATATGAAGTTTCTTGAAGATAGCTTGAACGATTTTCAAGCTATAGAGCAGACACTATTTTGTGACAGTCCATGGGAAATAACTCAAAAAGTATAAACGCAAGAGTTATGGTTCTTGATCTCTTCATGTCATCTAATGTTGATTGATATTTATATGAAGTTTCGTGAACACAGCTTGAACATTTTTCAAGTTATAGAGTGGTCACAATTTTGTGATAGAATCCAAGGAAAATAACTCACAAAGTATAAATGCAAGCGTTATGGTTCTTGCGCTCTGCACATCTTCTAATGTTGATTGATATTTATATGAAGTGTCGTGAAGATAGCTTGAACGGTTTTCAAGTTATAGAGCAGACATGATTTTGTGACAGAGTCCAAGGGAAATAACTAAAAAAGTATAAAGCAAGAGATATGGTTCTTGTGTTCTGCATGTTGTCTAATGTTGATTGACATTTATAAGAAGTTTCGTAGATTGCTTGAATGGTTTTCAAGTTATAGAGCGGACACTATTTTGTGACAGAGTACAAGGGAAATAACTCAAAAAGTATAAATGCAAGAGTTATGGTCCTTGCACTCTGCACATTGTCTAATGTTGATTGATAGTTATATGAAAAACAATGTCTCCCAAAAGGGTCGGGGGGGGGGGGGCGGGGGGGGGGGGGGAAGGGGGTGCCGGAGACATAAAAATTACAATTGGCTAGCAAGGATGTTTTTTTTTCTCTTATCCAAATGGCTACTTAATCCAAGGGGAACATCCTTGGCAAATTTGGGAAATTCCATCCAGTAATTTTGGAGGTAATCTGATAAAAAAAAACTGATATAGTGGACTAGAGAATACAGGCCAATGTCATCTAACAGTGTTTAGTCCATTATAATAAAGAATTGTATACCAAGTTTCATGACTGTCAGTAATACAGCAGACAATATATATGGTTGTTACCAAAGAGAGGCCTCTATGACTTTCTGAAGCAACAAAAGAAAAAGAGATGGGGAACAAACAATGATAACGGCACATTTACATAAGTGATTTATGAACAAAGAAAAACCACTAGAGAGGAATTTTGAGTGGTCTGCAGAAAACTTAATGGGGTCTTAAACTAGTTTTACTTGCAAGAAATCAAACAGAAATGGAGCTTAATTATAATATTGATATAAAAAAAAGACCAAGTCAGGGGACTGTGAAATAAAGTTCAGTGACATAAAATAATTCTGCAGCATTAGTGCCCATCTTTTGCAAGCATTGTTCATTTACTTTGATGGTTTTTGGTCTTATTTGTCAGAAAGTGCTATAAACTGTAGGAAACATGTAAGAGATGGCAAAGTGAATTGGCTGAGTAATAAAGGCCAAGGCCACAAATCATTCAGCAAGGTTGAAGATCAACTTAAAAAAGACTGTAACGTACAGTAACTGTAAATCTTATAGTTTGTCAGAAATGGAGCTAATCACTACTGTTGATGCATTTAAGGTGACGCGTTTTCCGCCATATTTTACAGAGACAACATTTTCGACTTCTTCTCTCCTGCACACCAATCCTCTGCGGAAGGGTCTTCTCTAACTGGAATGAAATGAATTTGCTCACAGGGAGCAAATCCTTTTCTTTGGGAGCAATGTTTTTCCTCATTACGAGAACATGCCTATTCAAATATACTGAAAATTTTATCACCAAAAAAAATGAAAGTTTTCAGATGAAAAATTCTGGTAGTTTTCATATTTCTCCTTAAAACATAGATTTTGGGTACTCGTTAGAACCCCCTCGGCGAGGCGGTTCTAACGAGTACCCACACTCTATGTTTTTGAGCAGTAATAAGAAAAATAATGTATACCCGTGTAAACCCCAGTTTTACTATATAAAAGGTGGGGTTTAAGGGGGTCAAAATTATATGGGCATGTTTTCGTGATGTTTTATATTGGATCCCTTTTCAGACCTACAGGGGGCAAACTCTTTCCTTTTAGAGTAGACTTCTTTTCACCCGTAAAAAGAAAGAATTTGCTCCAACGAGGATAAAATTCTCTCCTTTTAGAGTAGACCCATTTATACAAGGGAGGCAAAAATGTATTTATACCCCCTTAGTACATAAAGTGAACGGGTCGGGTCCCAAAAGGGGTTTGCAGAACTTGAGATCATACTGTGAAGGAAATGTATGCCATGTATGACTGTCACGGTAGATATCATTGTACGTAAATGGAGAATGGGTGCTGTGGCTGA
The DNA here is from genome assembly GCA_964016985.1 of Anodontia alba. NCBI lineage: Eukaryota > Metazoa > Mollusca > Bivalvia > Lucinida > Lucinidae > Anodontia > Anodontia alba. The sequence goes on along the minus strand of OZ024823.1, from coordinate 44,022,301 downwards.
TGCAAATGTGAATGGATGCAGGGAAGGCTGGATAAAAAACAAATAAATGCCAGTGAAAGACCTGCAAAGCAGGCATGACAATATGCTAGGGACATTGAAATGATATGAGGTTTCTGATAACAGAAGAGCATGTATTGTTTCATGTTTATTCTTATATCTGATAGGCAATTTAACTTGTAAATATATAAAAATAGTATTTAAATATTTTATTATGAATACATCACAACATGAAAACAGCAACGTATGACAAATAAAACATTATAAAATCTGTAAAAAGGGCAGCATCTTATTGACCCTTATAGTGTCATTAAATTTGTACCTGGCAGCATTAATTTTCATTTTCACGAGAAAATTGGCATGAATTTCATGAGAATTGTCTGCTATCAAAGACTTCACATGAAATGTCAAGCATTGTTTTCTCTAAAAGAAAAAAGAACAGAATGTCACCGTTCACAAATGTGAATGGTGCTTTAAGGATTAACTGCTTTCATTCAAAGAAACTTGAAAAATACAGTACACTATATATCCCACCACTTTGAACCTCTCTAAGCTGCAATTCGTTGCATCTCCTCTCAGTGATACCACTTGAGATGAATGTACGACCACTCTAAAAGAGAAAGAGAGCTGCCGCTCTCTACACTTCTTCCAGCAAGCCTCATCAGTGGGGCAAATTCTTTCCTTTAAGAGTAGCCTCACTTTGAAATGCTTCTAGGTCTGCGTAAACTCCATTACAGTCCTGTTCAATTGCACTGCAGGCAAGTGGATTACAGTCAGAATGAGTCAGAAACGTATTCTATCACCAACACTTCAACATAGTCCTCAAAAGGATAATGACCGATGCCTTAGGAGATTATGAAGGTAATGTAAGTACTGGAGGAGAATGACTGTAAACATGCGATTTGCAGATAACATTGATGGAATCGATGACACTGATGGAATGGCTACAGAGAAGGATATGCTTAAAGGACTGGTTGGTCGACTTGGCAAAACCACCAAGGTCTACAAATGGGATGATGACAAAATTGCTGTTGAGCAACTCAGATTTTGTTTACGTTGAGGTTTGCTTGTTACACTTGACTTTGACTGCAGATCTCGCGAAAAAAAATCCTCTTCATGGAAATAAGACGCTGCAGCAAACTACGGAACATCTCGTACTTAGAGCACATTTCCAATGAGGAAGTGCGCAAGCAAATTAGAGATGCCTTTCATGTCCACGATGACCTTTTCATCATATGTAGTCAGTGTACAAAAATGCATGTTCATGTGGCATGTCAAAGACGATTCTGCAATGTACAGGTGAAGGAACAAGCAGAAAGGCAATCAGAAAAAAAGATGGGAAGACATTATCAAGGACTGGACCAGTCTTAGCTTGCAAGCTCGCAAAGGGCAGTTGAAGACAGATCAAAATTAAGAAAAACAGTCTTGAAGTTATCAGTGGTGCTCCAGTGACCAAAGTAAGGGACCGAAGTGAAGTGAAACAGTCTTCACTGTTAACTTACATAGAAATTTGGATTGTATACATGCATGGCACAGCTCTCTAAACTAACATCAAAATTCCTGATCAGACTGGAGCTTTGCAGTCTGGTCTAATATTTCTATTTGCTGTTATGAGGTACTTTAATTCATGATGCAGCAAAATACAAATCACATAAACATTGGCAACCAGTCTGGTATGAATATAATACAGGAATTCCTGAGTTTAACAGTAAAATATGAAATTCATAAAGGAAACGGAGGGCAAACGAGTGAACAGTGCACTTAATTTCAAACTAGAAATATCACTGAAAGTGAAAAGCCCTGCAGTACTTATATACTGTAACATAGAAAATGCCAAGGGCAGAAACCCCTTCTGAAACATCACTTCAACGTATGTCTTTGTAAGATTTTCATCAAATTAAATACGAAAAAATAGGCTGACCCAGATCAGCATCCTATCAGAACAATAATTCTGTTAGTGGCAATGAAAGTCCTGATGAAGCTGTCTCCTTTCTCACAATGTACCTAAAATTTAACCTTTGTCCTGCTGAACCCGCATATACCCTGCCTTTGCAAACAGTGTAGATCCAGATCAGTTGGCTCCTGAAGAAGCCAACTGATCTGGATCTGCACTGTTTGCCATTAAGAATGTGAATTCATAGCAACAATCTGGATCAAATTATCTGATTGACTGAAAATTAGAAGTGGGCGTGGCATCCTAATTTATTCAGCAGGATAAGGGTTAACAATGCTTCAATGAGACTGGATAGACATGGCAGATTTCCAACCATTACGGTCTACTCTAAGAGGAAAGCATTTGCTCCCAAGAGTAGAACTCTTTTAATTCACTCAGAGTAGTGTTTTGCTTGTTACTTAACAATTGCATTTTTTTCATACTCAACACTAGTACCACGAGAAAAGGGTCTAAATGCAATATGTGATCGAGGAAAGCATACAGCAGCCAGCGTATCAATGCAGTCTGCTCAGGGCCATCCCCGTTTATCAATACATTATGTAGTATACATTGAGTTTCTAAGCAAAAAGCAAAGATGTTAATCATACCACATGGACATGCAGGCTGATTATGGCATTCATTGTTTGCATGTAGCATAAGGGCTCTTTTCCCATGCTGAAAATCAAACATTTCAGTATGATCTAGTCAACAAACCTTAAAAGGAACACAAAATTTAATATTAATAATAAGTGGTTACAAATAAAAGTATGTTATCAAAAAGTGACATAGGTAAAGTATAATGACCATAACAAAATTAAAAAAAAAACAAAAAACTATTGTATCAAAATATCAAAACTTCTATTTACAAACGTAAATGTCTCAGCCAGCTGAGACAAGTTAAAAGGTATACCGCAATTACCCTAAGTATCAGGACTGACATGCCTGAGCACTGAAGAGCCAGATCAGACACTACATATTGCTGCCACAGAATGTGATATCTGATCAGGGTCTACACTGTTGGCCACTCATCACACATCAATTGATAGCAAAATGGACGTTCAAATTTTAGGACAAGTATGGTAAGGAAGTAAGGTGTCCCAATACATGTACTTAGGATAAATATGGCTCATATATATATATGGAATGATAAAAATATCACCTTTTGTAGATATGTATTGCTAAAGCTGATGCTAACAGTCTGACAAAGAAATAATAAATACAACTTCTCAAAAATATGTACACTATGAGATTCAGATCAATGTTTAGACAATAGTCTGACAGAAATCAGTATATAAAACCTTCATCTTAACTGCCTTAGCACATATGGAAACAGTGACTACCCTAATTAGCCTGTGCATCTTTTCAACCTTTAGCATTTTGTAGGCAAATCAGCTGGTGACAAATTTGTAATGTTTTTCCTGTTCTTCACGTCTTAAAACAGCCATGTGGCGTTTGTTTTGTCATTATTTGTTCCTTTCCCCTTGTTTTGGTGCCTCGGGAAGGCTGTGCTTCGTGACATTTCCTGTGAATCTTCACTTATAGTTTTGAAATTTCATGCAAAATTTCATTTATAGTTTTGATATTTCGTGCAAACTGTCTCCTAAGATGACAATTTGCATGAAATATCAAGACCTATTTTCTAGGAAAAATAAGAAAATATTTTGAAACGTCATCTACTGCTGTCTAAACCCAGATTAGAAATTAAACTACAGGAAGCTTTGGTATTCTGGGACAAATTGACAAAATGCTAGGTCTGTGATCAAACTGTACTGGTGTGCTGAATATTATGGGTCTAGCATGTGTGCATATGTGTTAAGGTCCTAAACATTTAAAAAATAAACGCATCATTCAAGTACTAACACCTTACTAACCGATATTAAACATCCCTAAAAACGTGTCAGTAGCCTTCGTGAACATAAAATTCAGACACAAATGTGAAACAGACAAATCCTTTCAGACATTCCTGAGTTGATTTGTGTTGATTTTATAAAACAGCAAAACTCCGAAAGTAGCATAAGGTAAAATATAAAAAAAAAAGTAATAAAAGGTTGTCTTTAGAAACAAAGAACACATTACGAAGAGAAAATAGGAGGCTCCGTTTTATTGAGACTCTTCATAAACAGTAATGACGTTTGCAACACTTTACGACCTCTAGAGTATACATGATGCTACAATGGGCTCAATGATCCCAAAGGAAATAAAATATAATCTGCTCTACACCATAAGATGAGATAAATATCAGATAACAGTTTCAAAGCATTTTTTTTTTCAACCAAAAAGTATTTATAGTTATCTTATTTCCCCACAAAATAGTACATTTTATACTCATTAGCAGCACCTCGTTTGCACTTCTGTATTTCTTATGAGTACTCACGAAATATGTTGTTATTGGGAAACAGGAAAAATATTAATCTGATACCCCTCTTATGTTATAATACTCAGAAAATGCGGGCGTCAGAGTATATATAGAAAATAAAAGTGCTGCAAGCTCTGCACCATGCCCCACCACTGCACTTAAATCAAGCAAGTGCCACAACTCTGTCAAAAATTAAATCAAATGGAAGGTGCATTAGTCTTTCCCTAAATATAAAGTTGACATGAATATATGACTGATATGATTATTTTAATGTTCAAAGGACCATAAATAAAAAAGTAAGTAAACCATATTCACAGTTTTCATTTTCTGCAGATCCCCTCATAGTCCTTCACATCCATGTAAAGTTTACAAGTATATCACAGGAGCTGTAATTTTCAATGTTCAAAGACCCATAACTCAAGAAGTAATTAAGCCAGTTTTATGCTTCTTGTGTTCTGTTGCTTTACGTTTTTGCAAAGCTTCAAGAAAATCTCTGAAACCATTTTCAAGTTAAAAAAAAAGGGCACAAGTATATGACTGGGATCACTTTTCACAATATCAAAAGGGCGATAACTCCAAAAGCTGGTAATTCAGAAATATGATTCTTGTGTTTTACACATCTTATATACATTTGCCTAAAGTTTCAAGAAAATATCTCAAACAGTTTTCAAGCTACAGAGCGGACACATATATTATAGAAATCACTATTTTCAATGTTCAAAGGACCATAACTCCAAAAGTAGGTTACGGTTCTTGTGTTCTCCACCTTGTATCATGATACGTTCCATTTGTGTGAAGTTTCATCAAAATATCTGAATCGGTTTCCAGCTTACAGAGCTGATATGAGTACATGGTAGAAATGGCTATTTTAATATTTAGTATGTTCAAACGATATAAGGTCCAAAAGTAGGTTAAATAGAGCTATGGTTCTTGTGTTCTGCACAACCTCTCATGGTGCTTAACATTTATGAGAAATTTCCTGAAAAAATATCTGAAACGATTTTCAACTTACAGAGCAAAAACAAGTACATGGTAGAAATGGCTATGTTCAATGTACAAAGGACAATGACTCCATAAGTAGGTAAACTAGAGTTATGGTTCATGAGTTCTGCACTGCCTCCCATTATGCTTAAAATTTGTAAGAAGTTTCATCAAAAGATCTGGAAAGGTTTCCAACTTACAGAGCAGACACTAGTGCTCGGTAAAAGTGGCTATTTTCAATATTTATGATATACAAAAGAACATAACTCTCAAAATAGGTTTACGAGAGTTATGGTTCTTGTGTTCTGCACGTTGTCTTATTGTGTTTTACATTTGTGTGAGATGTCATGAAAATATCTCAAATGGTTTTCAACTTACAGAGCGGACATGAGTACATGCTGGAAATGGCTGTTCAATGTTCAAATGGCAATAACTCCAAAAGTAGGCAAACCAGAGTTACAGTTCCTGTGTTCTGCACATTGTCTCATGGTGCTTAACATTTGTGTGAAGTTTCGTGAATATATCACGAATGGTATCAGAGTTATGGGACGGACACATGATAGAAATGGCCATGTTTAATGTTCAAAGGGTAATAATTCCAAACGTAGGTTGACCAGAGTCTCGGTTCATATGTTCTGCACATCCTCTCATGGTGTTTTACGTTTAGATGAAGTTTCGTGAAAATATCTCAAACGGTATCAGAAATATGGCGTGGACACGAAATTATGAAGCGCTGATGGACGGAGGGACACTCAAAATATCGGATGGTATAACATAATATCTCGCCACTTTTTGTGGCGGGACATAAAAATCTAGAGCTACATTATTTTCTGTCTTCCTTTTCCTTGAAGAAAGTGCTTGATATTTTTCCTCAAAGACCTCTAAGGAGAAAATTTAAATGTAATCCAAATTCTGATTTCAAAGAAAGGACAAAACAATTTGAGATTAACTAGCATCACCACAAAACAATTTAAAATATATTTTCGGACATAAGTGCTCAACATTTCTCTTTTTTTTCTTTAAAAAAAAGGGAAAATTGCAATTTTCCAGTATCATAATCTAATTTTATTTACAGAATATTTATAAAAATAAAAACAATACTAAAATCAGTTAACAAATATGCTAATGACAAAAATAAAATATCATAAATCTAGACATGTCCAAAATACACAAACGCCAACACCCTTTGGACCCCTAGCCCCACCTCAGGGCACAGCCAAGTAGCAACTCTAGCACAGAGTTGAAGGCTTAAGTCTGGGTACGTAGCATTCCACATTTCAAATTCAAAGCATAAGAAGTACCCAAGTTATGACCTCAAAGGGAAACACGGACGTAAATGTCAATGTAAATTTGAATGTAAACTTAAACATTTGTTAGACTCTGGCTATGAACAAGACATACGCTTGTAAAGATGCACGCATGTATGGACGTAACATCATGGCAAAAGGCTATATGCCCCATTCCTGCATTTGGCAGGCGAGGGCATAAAAACCTCAACAGCCCAGACGAAGGCATAAAAATAATCACTAAATGGACTGTATCAAGCAAAAATGTATCTCATAGCGGATCCAAACAACAAAGACAGGAGAGCCTTGCAAATCTGCGCATCACGTAAGAACCTTCGTAGTAAGCTCATACAAGCATTATTTATAGGAAAATGCTCCATAAAAAAGCCAGACACCTGACACCTCTTAGTGGCTGAGCATGTGCAATGAAAGTTTTATATTACAGTGTGTTATAAGATACGTTTTCGCTTGACGCAGTTCAAATTAAAATAAGATTATGTTGTTACATTTAGAACTACATTTATAGTAATAAAATTAGATGGACATGCATTGAAACAACAAAGTACAAGATAATTCAATTAAAAGTCACTGAAGCACTGATTTTTTTTTATCCTTTTTGGCATTTTGCCAAATGACTGCAGGGCTTCAGAAACCAAGAAGGTCTTTTGTAGGGTAACATATTTATCCTAAATATTCAGACAAAAAAATTCTGAACAACTAGAAATGTGTCAAAAGGAGACGGATGTCCCCGCCTGGAAAATTTAAACACAAATTGCTAATGCCAGACACGGTCGGAGACAGACAAATAGGGGTAACTCTATATGCCCTTTCCACCACTCTACAAATGGCGGTGGCATAAAAATTGTAGACCCATATGTTTAATCTGTCACTGTCACTGTTCACTGCTTGCCATTCACTGAGTACTTTAAAATATACTAATGTTTAGTTTAACAGATCTGTTCATACTAAAGGATACAACAATTGAAGAGTTACAGTGTCCAAATATTTAAGATAAACACAAAAGTTTCCCTGAATGATCAAACTTAACTAGTAAGGTTTCATTTGAAGAAGAAGTGAAAAACATATATAATATATAGGATTGGGAGCAATTCTGCTCAAATATTGTCCTTAAATCAGAAAAGAAAACTTCTGGAATGCCCAGTTTTGGTACCCAGGATGAAGGCATTTATATGAAGACCTTGATAGCTGAGTATTACTGAGTAAATAAAAGTGTGTATAATATTTGTGTCAGTACAGTATGGTGACTTCTTAGTATATCTGAGTAAATAAAAGTATTTTATAAAATGTTTTGTGTCTCTTATGACCTGAGTATATCTAAATAAATGGAAGTATTGTGTAACATATAGTGTGTCTCTAGATTGCTACACAGATAACAACAAAAAAAACAAGAGGGCCATGATGGCCCTGTAACGCTCACCTGAGCAACATAGCACTTTGAGAGCCTGATCTAGAACTGATCAAGGCAAACATTCTGATCAAAGTTCAAAATGATTATATTAACAAGTAAGACAATGTAGCATGTCAAATGGTCTGTGAAATAAAGGTCAAGGTCAAATATGGATGACTGCACTCAGGCCATGCTAAGATGTATGCATGTACTAAATATCACTGGCTGTAGGAGCAATAGTTACTGAGAAACTGACCGAAACACAAACACTTCACAAGTACCAAATATCAGTCTGTAGGACCAATAATTACTGAGAAACTGACCTAAATGGAAAAACTTAAGAGTCACTGGACAGAAAACTATACATCACCTTGAAATCATCAAGACAAACATTTTGAGCAAGATTCATGATGATCACTTAAAAAATATGACCTCTAGAGCATCAACAAGGTTTTCCTTTGATTTGGCCAGGTGAACTAGTTTTTGATATCAAGTGACTCAGTTTTAAACTAGACCTAGAAATCATCAAGACAAACATTTTTAGCAATATTTATGATGATTATTTAAAAAATGTGGAGTGTTAACAGTTTTCTGCTGATTTGGCCAGGTCACCTAGTTTTCGACCCCATGTGACCCAGTTTCAAACTTGACCTAGAAATCATCAAGACAAACATGTTGAGCAAGATTCATGATGATTGCTTGAAAAATGTGACCACAAGAGTGTTAACAAGGTTTTCTGCTGATCTGGCCTGGTGACCTAGTTTTTGACCCCAGGTGACCCAGTTTCGAATCTGACCTAAAAATCATCAAGACAAACATTTTGAGCAAGATTCATGATGATTGCTTAAAAAATGTGACCGCTAGAGTGTTAACAAGTTTTCTGCTGATTTGGCCCGGTGACCTAGTTTTTGACTCCAAGTGACCCAGTTTCGAACTTGACCTAGAAATCATCAAGACAAACATTTTGAGCAAGATTCATGATGATTGCTTGAAAAATGTGACCGCTAGAGTGTTAACAAGGTTTTCTGCTGACTTGGCCCGGTGACCTAGTTTTTGACCCCAAGTGACTCAGTTTCGAACTTGATCTAGAAGTCATCAAGACAAACATATTGAGCAAGATTCATGATGATTGCTTGAAAAATGTGACCGCTAGAGTGATAACAAGATTTAACGCTGATTTGGCCAGGTGACCTAGTTTTTGACCCCAGGTGTTCCAGTTTCGAACTTGACCTAGAAATCATTAAGACAAACATTTTGAGCAAGATTCATGATGATTGCTTGAAAAATGTGACCGCTAGAGTGTTAACAAGGTTTTCTGCTGACTTGGCCCGGTGACCTAGTTTTTGACCCCAAGTGACCCAGTTTCGAACCTGATCTAGAAGTCATCAAGACAAACATATTGAGCAAGATTCATGATGATTGCTTGAAAAATGTGACCGCTAGAGTAATAACAAGATTAACGCTGATTTGGCCAGGTGACCTAGTTTTTGACCCCAGGTGTTCCAGTTTCGAACTTGACCTAGAAATCATCAAGACAAACATTTTGAGCAAGATTCATGATGACTGCTTCAAAAATGTGACCGCTACAGTGTTTACAAGGTTTCCTGCTGATTTGGCTCGGTGACCTAGTTTTTGATCCCACGTGACCCAGCTTCAAACATATCCTAGAACTCATCAAGACAAACATTTTGAGCAAGGTTCATGATAATTGCTTCAAAAATGTGACCGCTAGAGTGTTAACAAGGTTTTCCCCTGGTTTGGCCAGGTCACCTAGTTTTTGACACCAGATGACCCAGTTTCAAACTTGACCTATAAATCATCAAGACAAACATTCTGAGCAAGATTCATGATGACTGCTTAAAAATGTGACTGCTAGAGTGTTAACAAAGTTTTCTGCTGATTTGGCCCGGTGACCTAGTTTTTGGTTCCAAGTAACCCAGTTTCAAACTTGACCTAGAAATCATCAAGACAAACATTTTGAGCAAGATTCATGATGATTGCTTGAAATGTGACCGCTAGACTGTTAACAATGTTTTCTGCTGATTTGGCCCGGTGACCTTGTTTTTGACTCCAAGTGACCCAGTTTCGAACCTGACCTAGAAATCATCAAGACAAACATTTTGAGCAAGATTCATGATGATTGCTTGAAAAATGTGACCGCTAGAGTGTTAACAAGGTTTTCTGCTGACTTGGCCCGGTGACCTAGTTTTTGACCCCAAGTGACCCAGTTTCGAACTTGATCTAGAAGTCATCAAGACAAACATATTGAGCAAGATTCATGATGACTGCTTCAAAAAATGTGACCGCTAGAGTGTTACCAAGGTTTTTTTTGCTGATCTGGCCCGGTGACCTAGTTTTTAACCCCAAGTGATCCAGTTTCGAATCTGACCTAGATTTAACAGAGGCAAACATTTTGAGCAAGTTTCATCAAGATTGGGTCAAAACTATGACCCCTAGAGTGTTAACAAGTTTTTCCTTTGATTTGACCTGGTGAATTAGTTGACCCCAAGTAACCCAGTATCGAACTTGACCTAGATTTCATAGAGGCAAACATTCTGACCAAGTTTCATCAAGATGGGTCAAAACTGTGACCTCTAGAGTGTTAACAAACTAATTGTTGACGACGAACGACGGACGACGGACGACGGACATAGGGTGATGACAATAGCTCACCCTGAGCTTTGCTCACGTGAGCTAAAAAAACAAAACAAAAAAAAACAAAACAAATACTCCAAAATATAGTATATCACAGTATATCACATGGTAGAATATGAGAACTTTCACTTACAAATAGCCAATGTCAAAAAAACATATAATATTGGCTTTTTGCTTACTTCAAATTCATCAGCTATTCTCTGGATTGATGAAAATTTGCCCAAAAGCTCATTGATTCATCCACACTTTAGTTTAATACAGAATGACTATGCCTTCAATGGAAATCATTTGTCAACCTTCTCAAAGGGGCTGCTTGGGAGCAAATTCATTCCTTTAAAAGTAACTTCATTTGAGAAGGGATTTTCTTAGTAGCTAAGCAAATCATTCTGTGTTGAAATGGACTCCTACATAAAAGGACGCAAAAACTTCCACTTCAGCTAAAATCACTCTCTTTATTGCATACCCATTTCCTTTCATAAAGACACGTTCGGTTAATGCAAATTTGTTGAGATGCTGGTGCACATTTCTCCCAGACACTTTGAATTGTTGCAATGACAAATAGGTAGAGAAAAAAAGGCAGTATTCCTGATATTGTTTGCATCAATACATAAAATATGGCTGTCCAGTGGGCAATTCTAGTAAGAACACACAAGATGTGCTCTTGGCACAAATATTAATTTTCTGTTAACACCTAATCTGGAGCTACAAATAATGCCTCACATTCTGCATGTGTCAATGCAAATTCGCCTTTTGGCTGCTGCAAACTTATCCAGAACTCTTTGGAATAACGCAGACTTTAATAGAATTGGTGGATGGAAGTAGTGATGGCACAGTGCAAGTTTTCAGACTCTTTGGACTGATGCAAATACAATACCGTGCAAGTATTTAGACATGTTTGGTTATTGTAATGACAGCACAGTGTATGTTTTTGGAATCTTTGGGTAATGCAATCAATAATAGTACAGTGCAAATGTTTACACTCTTTGGTTTGATCCTACACTCCAAGTGTTTAGACTTTGCTAATGTAATGATGACACTGTGCAAGTGTTAAGATTCTTTGGGGAGCAAAATGCAAGTTTGCAAGTCTTCAGACTCTTGGGGTAGCATAGCACAAGTTTGTAGACTCTTTGGGTTGATATAGTTATGGCAATGTGCATATTTCAGACTTCTTGTGTTGATGTGATGATTGCAGAGTAAGTTTTAGCCCCTTTAGATTGATGTATGAGGGCACTGTGTAAGTTTAATATTCTAGACTCTTTGGATTGACACAATCAGAGCACTGAACTAGGTTCTTTAGGTTGATGCATTTATTGCAGAGAAAAAGGTTTTAGACTCTTTGGTGTGATGCAATGATGATACTGTGCAAGGTTTTAAACATTTACTTGATACAATGATGGTATGGTCGAAGTATTTACACTTAAAGTTCATACAGTCATGGTACATACAGTGCATATTTTTACTCGTCTGCTTGCTGCAATGATGCAATGGCTGATGCAAAGACGGCACAGTTCAAGTTTAAGACTCTTTGGACTGATCCAATTATGATACAGTGCAAGTTGTAGATTGTTTGGGGCTGATACAATGATGACATATTGCAAGAAATTTTACTCTTTGAGCTGAAGCAAAGATAGCTCTATGCAAGATTTAGACTATTTGTGTTGAAGTAATGGATGCACAGTGCAAGTTTTGGACTGTTTCTGTTGAAGCAATGATGCCACAGTGCAAGTTTTCGACTCTATGGATTGATGCAATGATGGCACACTGCAAGTTTTAGACTTTAAGTTGAAGCAATGATGGCACTGTGCAAGTTTCAGACCATTTGTATTGAAGTAATGTTGAAGTAATGGAGGCAAAGTGCAAGTTTTAGACTCTTTGTGTTGCAGCAATGATGCCACAGTGCAAGTTTTCGACTCTATGGATTGATGCAATGATGGCTCACTGCAAGTTGTAGATTTTAAGTTGATGCAATGGTGGCACCGTGCATATTTAGATCCTTTGGACTGAAGCAATGATGGCACTGTTCAAGGTTTTAGATTCTTTGGGTTGAAAGTTTTAGACTCTTTAGGTTGAAGCAATGATGGCATAGTGCAAGTGTAGACTCTTTAGGTTGAAGTAATGATGGCACAGTGCAAGTGTAGACTCTTTAGGTTGAAGTAATGATGGCACAGTGCAAGTGTTAGATTCTTTAGGTTGAAGCAATGATGGCATAGTGCAAGTGTTAGACTCTTTAGGTTGAAGCAATGGTGGCACATTGAATTGGAGTTCAGGTTGACGCAAAGCTAGCACAATGCAAGTATTAGACTCTTTGGGTTGAAGCAATGATGGAATAGTGCAAGTGTTAAGCTCTTTATGTAGAAGCAATGATGGCACAGTGCAAGTGTTAGACTCTATGGGTTGATGCAAGCACAGTGCAAGCTCTTTTAGACTTATTGTGGTCTCTTTGGAATCATCCAATAATGGCATAATGCAAGGTTTGGATGCTTTGGGTTGGTGCTATGATAGCATTTTGCAGACTTTTAGATTTTAGACTCCTCAGGTTGATGCTACAGTTGTAGATTGATTGAGTTGATGCAATGATAACACTGCATGTTTGCAGACTTTTTTGATTGATGCAATGATACAACTGTGCCAGATCTGGGTTCTTCGAGTTGAAGAAATGATGGCAAGGTTTTGGACTCTTTGGATGTATTTAATAATGGCACTATGCAAAAAAGTTTGAGACTCTTTGTGATGACACAATGAGATATAGACATTGGACTGATTTGCTTCTGGTACTAGGCTAATTTTGAATATTCTCTTTATCTGAACTGACGATATTGTTCAGTTTCCTTGACTGATGACGACTGTCCTGGACCCTTCAAATTAAACCATAGTTGTCACAGACATGCTAGTTTTAGAAATACTTTTATCAATCTGAATAAATATCAGGTACTGCTCATGAAAGCACACTCGAACTAATAAATCATTTTCGAATATAATGGAAGCCTACATAGAGATGAATATCAATTATTTTATGAAGGCTTATTCTTGAGAAAAAGGATCAGAATTGTATATGCTGTTTCAATGGCAAACACTGTCATAGTACATACTGTTCTTCTGAATGAAAATAGTCATACAGTTCTTCTGAATGAAAATAGTAATAAAACACATCTATCTAAAAGATGGCTGCATCATCTATCAAAAGAATCATAACCATTCAGGGCCCAGTTGTTCCAAACTAACAATGTCGTTAGTTAACGAATCGTTAAAACTTTGATCATTAAATATGAAATGTATGCCAATATTTTTGCAGAAAAATGTGAGGAGCTTTTGCATTTGCAAAAGGTACTCACATTTTTTTGGCAAAAATACCTGTGAATGTAGTATTATCCATACTAGAACAGTTAACATTTTGACCAATAACGAGTTCGTTAAGCTAATGATGCTTTGAACAACTGGGCCCAGAACTTCCTCTTGCTGCCCTCTATAAATAATGGAAGTTTCACTGAACTCTAATTACAATGTTTACCCTAAGTATTCAGATTTAAAGACCTGAGCAAAAAGTGTAGATACGACTCAGACACAACAGAATACAGTATCTGATCAGGGCCCAGACTGTTTGCTACTCATCCATAGGTTTTTAGATGTGTCAACAGACAACAGGTTGACAAATGGACACAAATTTTAGGATAGGAACAGTAAGGAGATATGGTATCTAAATTCTTATGGTAGATACGGTAATACTCCTCAAGTTTTGATTACAGATGGATGCGTGCATGGAATGATGTCTATTACATAGCTCCAGATAAGAAAGGGTGTCCACAGAATAGTTTTCCTATTTCTTCACAATAGCATATATTAAGGGTTCGCACTAGAAGGCACTTCTAATGCGAACCCACAACATATGCTTTTGTGGATAAATAAGAAAACTAGCAGTACTTTTCGGTTGAAAAAAGTTGCCTTATCCAGAGCTATGCTATTAGTATATTCCCTCCTGCCTTTCTGCAGGGACAATAAACTGATATTGAATTACATTACATAAGACAGGCATTCAATATATCACAGAACTTTCCACCCATTCTCACTAGTTTATATTCCTAGAAATAATATAGTAACAAAATATGGCTTTTTAACCATTATTGCCTCAAAAAAAGCCCCAGATAAAGGAGCAATTGCACCAAAATATTTGTTGTGTTAATATTTGTTTGAACTGAGGAGAAAATTTAATGAGTACCCACAACATATGCTTCTAAAAGTGAAATAAAATTCAAATAAAACTAAAATTATCCTAAATCATCACATTAGCTGGAGCTATGTAATTTGTTATATAATTAAAAAAAAACAACAAAAAACAATAAAATGCATAATTACACCTTTCATACATGTAGACACATTATGTAAAATTATTATCAAACACACCAGGTGATATCTTTGCGACACATTCCAATAAACCAGAGATATATCCGTCTGTCTGATTCTTTATATTGAGATAGGTTGAAGACATCTTTATCTGGAGACCATTTTAGTGCATCTTTATATTCCTGAAAATAAAGGCCAGTTGTGCAGTTAGCTTTAGGATCTTTCAGATAAAAATTATGACAAAGACCACTGTGGTCTTTGAAGATTATGTGGATAGCAAAGGGCCAACTCAATGATCAGCTTAAGCCTGCACACAGGTAAACAGGGTGGCAAACGTACGTCATAGTCACGTGGGTAAATGATACGGAGCACACGAAAATCATTGATAAACAGTGTCGCTGGGAAGTAGAAAAATGGTAAATATTTTATGTCACAGGTAGTTTTCAGACTACATCTATGATGCAGCTACCCCAGAAACGGCGCTAATTACAACTTCTATTCCAGCTCCTAATACTGGTCCGTTTGAGAGCTTACCTCGATCAACCAAAGTTTTCCTGCAGATGGGAACACACTATGCGCTGAAATCACAAAGATAAATGGCGTTTTTGCTGCTTCGACGACTTTTTAGAGTAATTTTGACAAACACTGTTGTCACAAATATCATTCATTATTTGGTCCCGTGCAACATTGCACAGTTTGTCGACAGATCGATTGGCATTGGAACGCCACGACCGACAATAAGTAAAAACTTCCAGATAAGGAACATTTCCAAATTCAGTGCATTGTGGAAATGGTGTAAAACGTCACATTTTTTTTTATCTGTAAATGTATTTTTAGGCGGTTTAACTTAATGTCATTTTCTATTCTATCCGAATTTCTCTTAGCAAGCCTTACAGTTAACATTTTTTGCTCAAACTACGTCACTGAAACTACGAGATACTCGATTAAAGTTGACTGGCCAATAGCGAGAAATCAACTCATAAAATCTCGTGACGTGTGCATCTCTTCGCCAAGAACACCTTTCTCGCGAGATCTAACGATACCTCATACAGATCTCGCACATTTGACGCTTTGAATTATTGTGAGATCTAGCCACTTTGGGCCTAAAAAGCAGATGAAGAAAGCAATTGTATTCTGCATGAATTTCCCAGATACCCTTGGCCAAAGGCGAAAGGTCAATGCGTGATGGGGCGCTACCTGTCGGTGACAATGCAAAAACAGTTTAACAAAATGGCGACTGACATGGAAAGATCACACCAACTATTTATTTTTCATTTCGTTCGATGATACTGAATTCTACCGACTCTCGAGATAAGATCTACTTATTTTGTTGACATGAAATGAAAGATCTGGCCCCCAATAGCGTGGTAGACAGTGAGCATCTAGGTCTTTTCGCTCCCAAACCACACAACCCCAAGTCTTGTCGCCCCAAAGACAATTCGACCCTTGTCGTTTCGCCCCACTGGTCGTTTGGCCCCCTAGTCGTTTCGGACCCCTTGTCGTTTCGCCCCCTGTATATTTAAAAAGAAATGCGTCAGAGAATTTACAATCATTATATCTTATCAATGGAGTAAGATACCTAAGCTTCTGTAAACAAGAACCTGCTTTATGATTAAACAAGGCAAATATTTGAAGTACAGATCAGCCTGTCTACCGTCGACTCTGAACGACGCATATGTTTACCTCCGAGATAACATGGTATCTTTTGTTTCTGTATCACCGAAATCGCTTCTAGGTAATGTCTGTAGCTGTACAACTGGTTTTAGACTTACCTGATTAAAATCGTGACTTCTCAACATCTAATCAGCCCCTTTTTGGTTTGCTTTGAGATAGTATATTATGACTAATGCCTATACTTTCTCTATTCTTTGCTGAACAGGTCGATTAAAGTATAACCTGGTGGAACCATGCATCCGTACTGTATGATCTGCGCCTTTGTCGTTCGCTCTGTGATAGAATAATGGGTTAGATTCTGTATTTTGGGTTTGAATGCTATATAGTTTTTTTTGCTAAGCAGGTCAGAAAAATGAAAACCCTGCATCTTTACAATCTGATATGCATCTTTTTGTGTTCCTTCTTAAATATTATTGTGCCGATAGTTTCTCAGTCTGGAGTTTAAATGCTAGATAGCTTTTTTGCCAAGCAGTGCATTTTAAATTTTACCTATGCAAACTCTGCATCCGTACGGTCCGATCTGTGCCTTTTAGTGTTAGATTGTATGATTATATAAAGTTTCTAGTGTATGGTTTTCTATATCTGAATTTGAAGACTCGAGCGTCTGTTTGCATAGGAAAACACCATATAACTAGTCAAAGAATCGTCAAACAAATAAAACCCGAAAGTATCATGATGAAGGAAATACGAGGGCTCAACAGATATAATATGTTGAAGGGCTCCTAGAGATCGATGGGATGTCAAACAACACCACAGAAAATTAGAAGTAAAAATGAATCATCAATTAAAACCTATGCCAATGTATTTTCCTTCTGTTTAAATTATAGCAAAATGCAAAACTAATATAACAAATGGTAAAATTGTATGATCAATTCTGCGAAAAATCACTATTGACGTGAAGCTTCCCTTTTTCCACGTTTCCATGGCGTTAGATGTTGTGATGTTATTTAAAAGCATACAAATGTGACTGCCAGAATTCTACAAAATTTGGGTGGGATATCTTTAGCGCGTTAGCGCAATGGTGGTAAAAAAGAAGCTGAAGGCTTTATCCGCCTTTCCATATTGAATGTTATAATTAGATCTAAAGTTGATCAGTTCTTGTGCGTTACTTCTTAATACTTTACTCTGTGTCTGTCTGTTGTAAGCAAATAAATCATTCGCGATGGCTTTTAACAATTTTATAACTACAAGACTTGTCTCCACCCCTTTATATTTATATAAAAAATGATAAAATATTTTAGTTAGTTAGTTTGATAAATGATATGGAACATATCCGCTGTACATAAACATATAGACCACACATACAAGGGAAAAAAGATACAGAACACACAATTTATATGTGGCATTATGTTTTATTTTCGGGTATGTCGAAAAGGAAAACATATCTGACTATCAAAACCTCTAGGTCTCGGAAGAAAGACCTAAGACTTGCGAGACGAAAGGAAGCACGGCTGATTCCGCGTTCGTGTGTAAAATGGCCGAGTCTTCTAGTTGTCATAGCTTCACCATAGATTTCCGTGAAGAAAAAAAACAACAAACCTCACCCATTAAATTGACAGATAGAAAGAGAACATTTTGGTCGATATCACAAGGTTCCCCGTTGTGTGAAGGAACGCTCCATGGACGCCAGAAATTTAGGCCAACACCCTCAAAGTCACCAGCAACGAAGCGGTTACGTGGTAGTTCGGCTCGTTCACGTTTTTCAACCGAGACATGTGAAGATACATTCGAAGCATTTCCATTAGTATTCACAGACCAACAATTAGCCATTGTCGGGGAATGCAATGTATCTTCAAGTAGCCATAACAATTATGATCCCAAGGCTCCTCAAAGATATACTGCAGTCTATTTCAATTTCTCAAACTCCGCTCGAACAAGAAATTCAGAAAATGAATGCTATTCTCCCCGATGTACTCAAAACTCTTGAAGAATTCGGAACAAAGAAATCCTGAGAGATATTTTTTATGTCCACTCATGAAATTTATGAACTTTCCACCGAAGATCCTCCATCCAAACTTTCAAAACTTTTTGTTTGATCACTATAACGCATAGATGATGTTAGAACCTCGACCCACTGGAGGTATGCAATATTATCCAATAAAAATTGTTAGAATGAACAAGTCTGCAGGAATCCAGAAAGTATTTCTTTGTTCCGGATTATTCAAGTTTTGAGTACATCGAGGAGAATAGCATTCATTTCCTGAATTTCTTGTTCAAGCGGAGTTTGAGAAATTGAAAACGACTGCAGTATATCTTTGAGGAGCCTTGGGATCATAATTGTTATGGCTACATGAAGGTACATTGCATTCCCCGACAATGGCTAATTGTTGGTCTGTGAATACTAATGGAAATGCTTCGAATGTATCTTCACATGTCTCGGTTGAAAAACGTGAACGAGCCGAACTACCACGTAAGCGCTTCGACTGCAGTGCATCTGACATTTGAGGAGCCCGGGGATCATAACTGTTATGGCTACTTGAAGAGCCCGTCAACATATTGTATCTGTTGAGTCCTTGTATTTGATTCATCATGATACTTTTCGTGTTTTATTTGTTTTACCCTAAAGATTCTTTGACTAGTTATATGGTATTTTCATATGCAAACAGATGCTCGAGTCTTCAAATTCAGATATTGAAAATCATAAACTAGAAACATTGTACTATCATACAATCTAACACTAAAAGGCACAGATCGGACCGTATGAGTGCAGGGTTTCCATAGGTAAAATTTAAACTGCCCTGCTTGGCAAAAAAGCTACCTAGCATTTAAACTCCAGACTGAGAAACTACCGGCATTATAATATTCAAGAATGAACAACAAAGGCGCATATCAGATTGTAAAGATGCAGGGTTTCCGTTTTTCTGGCTGGCTTAGCAAAAAAAAAACTATATAGCATTCAAACCTAAAATAGAGAATCTAACACCATTATTCTATCACAGAGCGAACGACAAGGGCGCAGATCAGACGGTACGGATGCATGGTTCCACCAGGTAAGACTTTAATCGACCTGTTCAGCAAAGAATAGAGAAAGTATAGGCATTAGTCATAATATACTCTCAAAGCAAACCAAAAAAGGGGCGGATCAGACGTTGGGAAGTCACGGTTTTAATCAGGTAAGTTTAAAACCAGCTTGTACAGCTATAGAAATTACCTTGAAGCGATTTCGGTGATACAGAAACAAAAGATACCATGCTATCTCGGAGGTAAACATCATACGCGACGTTCAGAGTCGACGGTAGACAGGCTGATCTGTATTACAAATATTTGCCTTGTTTAATCATACAGCAGGTTCTTGTTTACAGAAGCTTAGGTATCTTACTCTATTGATAAGATGTAATGATTGTAAATTCTCTGCTGCATTTCTTTTTAAATGTACTAGGGGCGAAACGACAAGAAGACCAAAACGACTAGGGGCGAGAGCGCGGGGTGGAGGGGGGGGGTGGGGGGTAGGCGGTGGAGGGGGGTGGGGCGGCAAACGACCAGTGGGGCGAAACGACAAGGGTCGAAACGTCTTTGGGGCGACAAGACTAGGGGTTGTGTGGTTTGGGGGCGAAAAGACCTAGATTCTCACTCCCTACCGCGCTATGGGGGTCAGATCTTGCATTTTATGTCAACAAAATAAGTAGATCTTATCTCGAGAGTCGGTAGAATTCAATATCATCGAACGAAACGAAAAATAAATAGTTGGTATGTTCTTTCCAAGTTAGTCGCCATTTTGTTAAACTGTTTTTGCATTGTCACCGACAGGTAGCGCCCCATCACGCACTGACCTGTCGCCTTTGGCCAATGGTATCTGGGAAATTCATGCAGAATACAATTGCTTTCTTCATCTGCTATTTAAGCCAAACACAATAATTCAAAGCGTCAAATGTGCGAGATCTGAATGAGGTATCGTTTGATCTCGCGAGAAAGATGTTCTTGGTGAAGAGATGCGCACGTCACGAAACTTTATGAGTTGATTTCTTGCTATTGGCCAATCAACTTAAAACGAGTATCTCGTAGTTTCAGTGACGTAGTTTGAGCAAAAAAGCTAATTGTAAGGCTTGCTAAGAGAAATTCGAATAGAAAGTGACATTACGATAAACCGCCTAAAATACACTTACAGATGAAAAATTGTGAGGTTTTATACCATTTCCACAATGCACTGAATTTGGATATGTTCCTTATCTGGAAGTCTTTTACTTATTTTCGGTCGTGGCGTTTCAATGCCAATCGATCTGTCGACAAACTGTGCAATGTTGCATGGGACCAAATAATAAATGATATTTGTGACACCCGTGTTTGTCAAAATTACTCTAAAAAGTCGGCGAAGCAGCAAAAACGCCATTTATCTTTGTGATTTCAGCGCATGGTGTGTTCCCATCTGCAGGAAAACTTTGGCTGGTCGAGGTTAGCTCTCAAACGGACCAATATTGGCAGCTGGAATAGTTAGAAGATATAATTAGAGCCGTTTCTGGGGTAGGTGCATCATAGATGCAGTCTAAAAACTACCTGTGGCATAAAATATTTACCCTTTTTCTACTTTCCAGCGGCACTGTTTATAAATGATTTTCGTGTGCTTCGTATCATTTACCCACGTGACTATGACGTACGTTTGCCACCCTGGCAAAGGGTCTTTATTGTCTGCTTATATGATAGATCCAATTTGTAAAAGCGTTTTCAGAGAAAACAGATGTCCCCAACCGTGAATTTGAGCTTGAAAATTAGGTCACGGTCACCAAAATCACTTCTTTGTTATTTCCCAATTATATATCCATGGAAATATGGTAATCCAACCACTGGTTCACAAGATGTTATGCAGACAAGAAAGTGTGACACCGATGCCAAGGCAGACGCCATCTGGATCTGTATCAAGAACAATATGTCCCCCTTCTCTTAGGTCAGTGTGTGTGTGGGGGGGGGGGGGGAGGGGGGCATAATTAATACTAGGGCTGGGACAATACATCAATATATTGTGATATAAGTAGCTCCAGATAGGAGTGGTATTAGATCAATACTTGTTTTTATTCTTCCATGGAAACGTATGTTGTGGGTAAGTAGAAGCACCTCACCAGGCCACTTCTAATGAGTACCTGCAACATTATACTTTCATGGGGAAATAAGAAAAAAATATCTGAAATTTTTTGGTTGACCTTATCGGGTACTATGCCATGTAAACATGAACTGCTGCATATAGATTCTTACATTAACCTTTACCAATCTCTGAGTTTATTCAGCTGACAACAAATCGATGTAACTTTTCTTGATTTCCTAGAAATTGGATTCTGATATTTCCTTAAGTTGTGTCCATAGGAGAAAATTTGCATGAAACTCCAAATCCTATTTTCTGATAAAAATAAGAAAAATATTTCAAAATATCATCTGCTGAAATTTTCTACCCAGGATGCTTTTTTTACCCAGCATGCTCAGTGTTATGAGTATCATGATATCTGTATTAAACGGTCTGTATCATGATATGCATCACTGAAAACAAAAACATTGAAGAGAAGAGTGCATTGTTGAACAGAAAAAGTACTGATCAGTCAGACTGCACATATGTACAGACTCATAATATTAATGTATACCCCTTATTCTCCTATAACTTGTGTTATCAAATTTTCATACTGAATAAACCTGTCTTACAGTGCTTTAAAACAAGATCTTCACATTGTCCTTGTATTAATGGTGAAAATGCTAAAGCTTGCATAGTTTTAGATAAGAGTGTGTTGTTTATTTTCTTATGTCTCCATAAAAGCATAATTTGTAGGACTGGTATTCATTAGCAGTAACTCAGCCATAACATGTTTTCATGGAGAAATAAGAAAAAAATCTTAAAATTTTGGATTGAAACAGTGTCTTATACAGAGCTATAGCCAGAGGTATACATTTCAAATAGGTGTTAATCTAATGTGATCTCAGCATTTGCTGTTCACATAGGACAGAAGACCAAATAACTCAAGGCATAGTTTACAGAGACAAAAATTATACATCAACTACATTATCTTCAAATTCAGAGGTATAGAATTTTACAGAGGATTTTATATACATAGATTATATCACCTAAACAAAATCTGCAACGCTTCACTTTCTTCGCTAATATGATCAATACACAGCATATGCATATACCCCGGATGCTACGGGAAATAAACACATCTCACACATCTTGATTTTTGAAGAAGTACATGATCACTTCAGCATTCAAATGACTTATAAACACAGAAACTTGAGGTAAATTCACTAGATATGAAAAAGGTCTGGGTAACTCGCATACCAAAATTCAACTTCAAGAGAAATGAGGATGTAAATGTCAGTGCAAATTTTAATGTAAACTTAAAACATTTGTTAGATTCTGGTTGCGAACATGACATACAAACATATACATGTACGCTTGTAATGACATAGTATCACTGCAAAACATTATATGTCAAAACGCTGCTTTTGGCAGGCAGGGGCATAAGGAAAAAGGAGCTGTTTACATGTGTTTGACTGGTAAAAAGGACTGTCTGAAAGACAGAAAACCTCCGTCACTGTGGATAGGTTGGTTAGATGGGTTGGAAATTAATGGCCCTACCAACACTATTAGAGTCATATCTATCCGATCAGTTTACCTGACCACACTTTTCCTGGGCAGGCTTATTCCTCTAAGTGGTTAACCAGTACTTGTGCACTTTCTTTCGCTAGAAATTGTCAACTGCCCTTCTTAAATCGTTGAAAGGGAGAGAATGACTGTAGCAAAATATTTTACGTTCAATCTCCATGAAACAAGTGGTGCCAGATCCCACTACAGAAGGGACTTCTTCTTCACACAGAAAATACAACACTGCAGGAATAGAAGACAAACTATGGGACATGGTCCTCACTGACTTTTGTAATTCTACTAAAGTTTTGTGCACCATTTGGTCTGACAATATAGTATGTCTACATTTCACCAAGTATTTTGGAACTGGAAAAGAAAAAAAAACAGTACACAATAAAAATTCAATATTTTAGTAAGTGCCCCATTTCATACAAAAAAGAGAAAGGGGAAGAAATGGCAATACTTACTATAGGAGGCGGAAAGACTCGTCTGCAGGCTCCTCTATTTACATGTTCTAAATAGGCATCTTTCATAACGTCTCTATGATATGTGCTTACACAAGGACTACATAACATACATTTCTGTTTGAAAATAGAAAGGAAAAATACATGTGAACAAATAAAATGTTTAACTGAACAAAATACACAAATGTATAATAGAATTTTATTCTGTAACACTTGCAATGAATCTATAGGGAATATGCAGCCCAGATTAGCCTGACATCCCTGCAGGCTTGGAAGAATCTATTAAGAGCATAAGCTCTGATCAGAATGCAAAGGGTGAGCTATTAACATGCACCAAAGAAGGCACCACTTGGTATGATTCACTTACAAGTGCACCATTGCATGATGTATCTTCATAAAATGATACAATTTTACCAGTTTTAAACCATCTGACTAAGTTTGTCATTATGAAAACACGCATTTACAAATATATAGAAAACCATCTCCAAAAACTGAAAATTTTCAGATGAAAAACTCTGATATTTTTCCTATTTCTGCTCAAAACATAAATTGTGGGTACTGGTTAGAACCGCCTCGACGAGGCGGTTCTAACGAGTACCCACAATCTATGTTTTTGAGCAGAAATAAGAAAAATAATATATACCCATGTAAACCCCAGTATTACTATATAAAAGTGGGGTTTGAGGGGGTCAAAATTATATAGGTATGTTTTCGTGATGAGTCAGAAGGCCCAACCCACTGACTGCTCTGACAAAGCAATAAATGCCTTACTTGCCTATGTGACATTCTAATACTGCCAATGCCTATGTGACAATTCTGTAGCAATTTGCTAGTAGTTGCCTCCCTAGTATTTAAAGCATTTCAAAACCGGGGGCTATTCATTAAGGAAAAATATTCTCCCAGCGAGTGCTACGATTCTGATTAGTTGATTGTGTTGGGGTTTAACAACACATAACCCTTGTGGGTCATTGTGTTGTCTCCCAGGTTGATTGATTGATTGTGTTGGGGTTTAATGACACGTCAACCCTTGTGGATCATTTTGTGTCATCTCCTAGAGAAACGGAGAAAAGAGATAGAAGAGATAGTAGAGGATATGAAAAAGAGGAATAGGGAAGAAAGAGGGAAATGAAAGAAAGTGAAGGCATAGAAGAAATAACAACATTCCCCCTCTACATTACCTGCTGCAAGAACAGCAGGCCTTGCCCAACTGTAAGCCAATATCAGTTGGGCACCATGGTGACAAAAGCTACAGGACAACTTTGCCTCACCCAACCAAACCCCAGAGAAAGGGACAAAAGAGACAGAAGAGATAATAGAGGAATTGAAAGAGAGGGACAGGGAAGAAAGAGAACAAGCATGAAAGTGAAGAAACAGAAGAAATAAAAACACCCCCCCCTACCCTTTCCTGCTACAAGAATAGCAGGCCTTGCCCAACTGTAAGCCAATATCAAATGGACGCCCCAGTAACATAAGATACACAACACCTTCGCTACACCCAGCCACCCTAGATATGATTATGAATGTCATTTAAAGGACTGCTTTGAGCAGTTGAAGATGCAGGAACATTACATGCCTGTCATTTCAACAACATGACGTTAACATAAACAAGTCTCAACTGAGAGGAAAAAGTAAATCAACTGATCTTTTCTGGCTTTTTGGATCAGTTGTGAGGAATTTAACTGTTTGAAAGCTATATCATTAATAGGTATAATATATAGTTTGTTTGTTTGTGTTGAGGTTTTATGGCCCAGTCAACCCAATGGGGTCATGTCGAGCGCGGTCAGTTTACCGAACCACACGTTTACTGGGCAGGCTTAGTCCTCTAAGCGGTTAACCAGTATTGTGCACATTCTTTCGCCAGAAACTGACAACAGCCCTTCTTGAATCAGAGGAAGGGAGAGAATGACCGTAGAAAATATTTCATGATCAATCTCCACGAAAGAATGTTGCCGACCTCGGCGGGGGTTGAACCCGCGACCTCCTGGTCTCCAGTCGGACGGCACATCCAACTGAGCCACCGAGGCCGGCATAATATATAGTTGTTACTTTGTATCAAAGCATTATCTTGTGAGTACTCACTGGCACTGCTTGGTGAAAAGGTTATCTTAATTATCATTTGATTAATTCACTTTGTATCTGGAGCTATGAAAAACTTATGCATGACAAGATGCAAAAATATATGTGAAGACACCCACTGAATCATGAAGTATGTCCTTAATGAGGCATCAAAAAAATGAGAGATGATGAACAATGACATAACAAATGCCAATATGAAACCACTGGCGCACAAGCAAAGAGGAACTGCAACAGAGAAAATCATCTGGGAACAGTCAGTAGAAAAACTACTGGGCCCAGTTGTTCAAAGCATCGCTAGCTTAACAAGCTCGTTAGTGGTAAAAATGTTAACTGTTCTAGTAAGTACAATATCTAATTCACAGGTATTTTTGCTGAAAAAAAGTGAGTAGCTTTTGCAAATGCAAAAGCTACTCACATTTTTTCAGTAAAAATATTAGCATATATGTCATATTTAATGATCGAAGTTTTAACGATATGTTAGCTAACAACATCGTTAGTTTTGAACAACTGGGCCCTGGGCTTCAACCAGTTTTACTCATGCAAAACCTCACCCTAACTTCTGATGCAGCTCCAAACCAGAGCTGTCAGAGGATCGGCCTATAGCCCTGCTGAAGAGCTATCAGAGGAGAAATACCCATACCGTTGAAATATTTTGAATTCATGCTTAACAGATAACATCACTGTAGGACATGGTAACATGCAATGTAAAATCTATGAAGGGATTGAAATCCATGAGTTATGAGCCCTTGGCCCTGATTCCAGTATACACAATATATCAACACATCATCCATGTGTGTACCAGGTTTCAACTTTGTTACCCTTACAGTTCTTGAGAAAAGTGTGACAATTTTTTTTCATTAATGGCAAATTGTAAAACCTATCAAGGGATGTAATTCCCTGATTCTGGTATACATGATACAACAGCCCACTGTCATGTGTGTACCAAGTTTCAGCTCTATAGCTATCATAGTTCCTGAGAAATTTGTAATGAAAAATTTTCATTTATGGCAAACTGTAAAACATATAAATGGATTTTACTCCAAGAGTTATGGGGCCCTCATACTAGTATACATAGAACATCAGCCCACTGTCCATGTGTGTACCAGGTTTCTACTTTGTATCCCTTACAGTTCTTGAGAAAAGTGTGATGAAAACTTTTCATTAATGGCAAATTGTAAAAGCTATCAAGGGATGTAACTCTGTTATAGGCCCTTGGCTCTGTTTCTGGTATACATGATACATCTGCCCTTTGTCTATGTGTGTACCTAGTTTACAGTTTCAACTTTATAGCTTTCATAGCTCCTGAGAAATCTATAACAAATTTTTTTCATTGATGGTAAATTGTAAAACCTATCATTTTTTCATTTATGGCATATTGTAAATCCTGTCACGGGATTTAACTCCAAAAGTTATGGGCCCTTGGCCCTGATTCCAGTATACACAATACATCAAACCACAGTCTTTGTCTGTGTACCAGGTTTCAACTTTGTGACCGTTACAGTTCTTGAGAAAAGTGTGACAATTTTTTTTCATTAATGGCAAATTGTAATACCTATCAAGGGGTGGGGTGTAACTCCAAGAGTTATAGGCCCTTGGCCCTGATTCTGGTATACATGATACATCAAGCCTTTATCCATGTATGTACTAAGCTTCAACTTTAAAGCTTTTGTAGCACCTAAGAAATCTGTAAAAAATGTTTCATTAATGGTAAAACTTATCATGGGATGTGACTCAAAGAGTTATAGGCCTTTGCCCCTGATTCAAGTTTACATGATACATCAACCCACTGGGTATATGTGTACCAAGTTTCAACTTTGTAACTCTTACAGTTCTTGAGAAAAGTGTGACGAAAATTTATCTGATGAGGATGGATGGAATGAAGGATGGAAGGAATGACAGAAGGAAGGAATGACAAGGCAAATCCAGTACTGCCCCACTTTTTCAAAACCGGGCTATAATTACAAACATATGTTTGATCTGCATAGCAGTCCTCTAACTCCACTGTGAAACATTACAATAACAAAAATATAATTACTAACACTGTGATGAAACAAAGCAAAAGGTTCAATGGCAATTTGAAGCCAGAACACAAGAAAACCACAAACTGGACCATGACGGGCACATGCAAACATGATGGCAATGATGAATACATACCAAACTTCCACAATTTGCCTGACATTCTTCAAGTGTGCAGAACTCTGGAAATACTGAAACTTCTTTATCTGATACTTGCATCTCAACTTCTTCTCTGTTTCTAC
Source organism: Anodontia alba (assembly GCA_964016985.1). Classification (NCBI taxonomy): domain Eukaryota; kingdom Metazoa; phylum Mollusca; class Bivalvia; order Lucinida; family Lucinidae; genus Anodontia; species Anodontia alba. The sequence goes on along the minus strand of OZ024823.1, from coordinate 43,994,319 downwards.
AACAGACAATCAGTGGGTCATGATAGCCCTGTAGTGCTCACCTGAGTATCATAGCACTTAGAAAACATGACCTAGGAAAGATGAAGACAAACATTCTGTCCAACATTCATGATGATTACTTAAACAATTAAGACAATATAGCATGTCTAATGGACTATGAAATATAGGTCAAGGTCAAATATAGATGACTGCAATCATGATTCAATGTATGCATGTATCAAGTATCACTGGCTGTAGGACCAACAGTTACTGAGTAAGTGACCTAAATGCAAAAACTTAACAAAGTCAGTGGACCATGAAATATAAGTCAAGGTCAAATATGGATGACTGCATTTAAGAGGCCATGATGAGATGTATGCAAGTGCAAAGTTTCACTGCTGTACAACCATTAGCTACTGAGAAACTGACCTAAACAGAAAACATAACAAAGTCACTGGACCATGAAATACAGGTCAAAGTGACCCAGTTTCAAATTTGACCTAGAAATCATCAACAGTTTGAATAATGCATAGTGATAACTTGAAAAAGGTAACCTCTTGAGAGTTAACAATGTCTTCCTTTGATTTGGCCTGTGACCTAGTTTTTGACCCCAACTGACCCAGTTTTAATCTTGACCTAGAAATCATCATGACAAATATTCTGAGCAAGATTCATAATGTTTAATTAAAAATGTGACTTCTGAAGTATTAACAAGGTTTTCCTTTGATTTGGCCTGGTGACCTAGTCTTTGATCCAAAGTGACCCAGTTTTGAATTTGACCTACAAGTCATCAAGACAAACATCTTCAGCAAGATTCATGACCATTACTTAAAAACTGTGGCCTCAGAGTGTTAACAAGGTTTTCCTTTGATTTAGCCTGGTGATCTCCTTTTTGACCCAAAGTGACCCAGTTTTAAACCTGATCTAGAAATCATCAAGGCTAACAGTTTGAGCAAGGTTCATGGTGATCCCTTCAACAATATGACCTCTACAGTGTTAACAAGGTTGTCCTTCGATATGGCCTGATGACCTTGTTTTTTACCTCAAGTGACCAAGTTAATAACTTGATCTAGAAATCATCAAGATAAACATATTGAGCAATATTAATGAAGATTACTTCAAAAATGTGTCTTTTAGTGTGTTAACAAGGTTTTCCTTTGATTTGGCCTGGTGACCTAGTTTTTCACCCCCAGTGGTCCAGTTTTGAAAGTGACCTAGAAATCATCTAGAAAAACATTTTGAGCAAGACTCATGATGATAATTTTAAAAATATGACCTTTAGAGTGTTAACAAAGTTTTTCTTTTGTACTAACAAGGTGACCTAGTTTTTGACCCCAAGTGATCCAGTTTTAAACACGACATCTAGACAAACTATTTGAGCAAGTTTCATGGTGATTACTTCAAAAATGTAACCTCTAAAGTGTTAACAAGGCTTTCCTTTGATTTGGCCTGGTGACCAAGTTTTTGACCCCATGTGACTCAGTTTCCAATTTGACCTAATTTTATAGAGGCAAGCATTCTGAGCAAGTTTCATTAAGATTGGATCTACACTGTGACCTGTAGAGTGTTTACAAACCAAGTGTTGACGACAGATGACTGATGATGGATGATGACGGACAGAGGGTAATCACAAATGCTCACTCTGAGCATTTGCTCAAGTGAGTTAAAAAGAAAGATTATATTTAATGCTTTACATTTGGTAACACAGTACATTAAATATTTGCATAATCTTATGAAACCCTAACTTTTCAACCCCTGTGCAGTGTCTGATCTGAGTCTACACTGTTTGCTCAGGCCTGTCAGTCCAACCACTTTAGGTTAATACAGCATTGAAGTGATGTTAGGATATTTTTTGTTATTTTTCACAAAAAATACCTTGTAGGTACTCAGTGAAACTGTCTTGGTAAGACTTTTCCAATGAGTTCCCACAATAGATATTTTGTGCAAAAATAACAAAAATATTCTTCTGATCATGCTTTTATCTGGACCTAGTGCTTAGCAGATAACTAATGCATGATGTTACAAGAAAACAAAGACATATTTACATTTTACTAAGGCAAATATTTTAAAATATTTTATTACAAAGGATATTACATGTAATAAAATTAGTTATATAACATCTAGGCCATGGAATTGTTAAAAGGTAGCAAATAGCACTATTATTAAACTACCTGTACAGTTTAATTCACAATTAACGCTTAGCATGCTAGGTAAAAATTCCAACAGATGACATTTTGGAATATTTTTCCCAGAAAACAGGTTCTGACATTTTAAGCAAACTGTCTCCCTAGTTTGCATGAAATCTCAAAGCCTATTTTCCTCAAAAAAGGGGAAAATATCATCTATTTGCCATCTACAGGAACTAGCCCAAAAAGTGGTAAAGGTTAAACCACATTTAGGCATATATGATATGAGAACTCATGTATTGGTGGCCATTTTAAATGATTGACTTTTTTTTCTATGGTCTACTTGATTTCATTTTTTCTTAATTTCCAATGATATGCAAAGCTCTATATAGGAGGGGTATCCAGAAAGTGTTTTGTTTTTTCATTTTTGTGTGTGTGTGTTTTTTTTTTGTTTTTGTTTTTTTGTTTTTTGTTTTTGCACTCACTGGTGCTCACTAGAATGGCCTCACCAAGGCAATCCCAATGTGTATCCACACTACTGTTTTGTCAAGAAATAATACAAACATCAATATGCCTTGGGTGAAAAGAAAAATATTCTAATCAGTTATGAAAAAAAAAAAAAAAAAAAAAAAAAAAATCACTCATATAAAGTCCTGTATCCTTCCTATTTTTTGTCTGCAGGATTGCCCTACTAAAGATATTCATTAGTTCTACATACGTTTCATGAAAGTGGTTCTCTACCATAGAAGCTATTCTGGCTACTCGAAGGGTATTGAATACAACATGTTCATACAATCTTCTGTTCCCTGAGAAATGACTGGTGGATAAATTAGGGGACATATTTACCTGAAAAAAAAAAATATATAAAGACAATGTCATTGTTTTTCCAATTTTATCAAAGCAGAAAAGGGTCAAAATATTTTACTAGGATTGAGTGTTTATAAAACAAAATGCCCCTAGCAATTTGCTAGCCACATATCACCTAACCTTTCAACCCTTTAGGCCGGTGCAGATACCTATGCAAACAGTGTAGATCCAGATGAAATGACTAATGATGAGTCATCTCATCACAATCTACACTGCTTGCCAGCTTGTTAATGATCACTGACTAACCCCCCTTTTGACAATAAATGGACATTTCAAAATTAAAAGATGGAAGAGTTCACTTCAGAAACTCAGGGATGAAAGGGTTAAGAGGAAAGGATACATATATAAGAGAGGTATCAAAATTGTTTTTGCTCCCTTCTGAAATCAGATCTATACAAAATGAATTAATCTACTGCCAAGGCAAGCAAGTTCTTTTTTCAGAGAAGATCCTTCTTCAGAAAACAGGTGTGTAGAAAAGCAAACAGCAAATCACAAAAGTTGTCTCTTTTGTAGAAAGGGCAGAAAATATATGATTATGTACTCTTTGTAACATTTAATGGGACAATTTGTTTGCAACCTCTTAGGAGATGATTTGAAAGAAAGAACAGGAAAAAAATGAAAACATTTTAATCTATTGTGTGCTTGTTTTAATAAATACTTACTTCCATCAAAAACACTTTCCCAGTTTCATCTATAACAAAATCAAATCTGACCATCTCAAAGAAATTCCTGAAAAAAAAAAAAAACAACAATTTCCCATAAAACAAAATATCAAAATGATGTGCATGATCATCCTATTGCCCTCAGCTGACAGGTTAAGCTGTTATTATTACATTTGAGCAAGGCACTGCATTTCCTACAAGACTGCATGTGGGCCCAGCAAAGACTCAGATCAGACTGCGCATCTATGCAGTCTGATGTGAGTCTTTGCTGGGCACTTTCTGGGTAGCCAAGGATCCAAAGTATCTTCAGAAGAACAGTGATTGAAGACTGATTAGACTGCATGGATATACAGGCTGATCTGAGTCTTTGCTATCTGCCTGAAGATGCTTTGGAACCTTGGCTATCCAGAGAGCTCCCTGCAAAGACTCTGATCAGAAAGTGTAGATGCACAGGCTGATATGAGTCTTTGCTGGGTGCACATGCAAACTTTGAGGAAAATCAAGATTTTCAGATAGAACTATAGATGGACAGATGGAAGATAAACCTAGTTCCCTACAGACCTAACTATAAGGGCTTAAAAAAGAATCATGCAGCTGTTCAGGGTCTCTATTTTGCATTTGGCCCATGACAATGAAAAGCCATCTTTGAGCATATACAAAATGTGTTGAATTAGGTCACCCTACATGTACTCTCAGTTTGAACATCAGCATACAGTCATACTTCAATGGCTCAAACAACTTAGGGACCATGGGAATTTGTTCTAGACATTGGTAGTTTGAGCCACTGAGGGTTAATCATACTGCCAGGCCAGGAGGCATAAATGGATAATTTAGGGATGTCTTTTCAATCTTCTTTAAAATAATGGTATGTTGAGTGTATTCATTAGAATTATCTCAATGATATTCAATGCTATTCTACTTACAAACAACATATACTTTCATGATAAAATAAAAAAATAATCTCTAAAATATCCATATATATTTGTTTTCTTGAGATATCGAAAGATTTTCTAGGGACTCAAAAATGAGTTTGAAGTAGCCATGGTAAACAAGCCATAGGTGTTCAAGTCATTGAAGTTTTACACTCTGTTCTTCCTTATACATTACAGTGTGCAATGACTTTTGAATATGGACAGCTAAGGCCCTGATCAGACTACATAGATATGTAGGCTGATGTGCGCCTTCCCTGTCCCTATAATGCCAACAAGATTTTTTTTTTTTTTTTTGATTTGGGTTTTACGGCCCTTTAAGAATATTTCACTTATATCTAGCCGATTGTCAACAATGATGGGTGAAAACTGGAGAACCCAGGGAAAAACCACCGGACCATCCATAAGCAGAACTTGGCTTTCCCACATGTGACCCAAGCCAGGCTCGAACCACAGTGGTGAGAAACCTAATGGATTAAGAGTCAACTTTCCTATCCACTAGGCTATGGGGCCCCACATATGCCAACAAGACAAATTTTTGCTTGATGTGGCATGACTTATGAGCTAGGTCATGCAAAGAGGGACCTCAACCCTAGTCCTGCTGAACCCGGGTATGTCCTGCCTTTGCAAACAGTGTAGATTCAAATCAGTTGACTTGGCTTCTTCAGAAGCTAACTGATCTTGATCTGCACTGTTTGCCATTAAGTTTGTGAATTTATATCAACAATCTGGATCAAGTAATCTGAATGGCTGAAAATTAGAAGTGGGCATCTTAATTTATTCAGCAGGATAAAGATTAATGTGAATGGATACACCTGAAAGATTTTGCCGCCATTTTCTAAAGGGAGACAATTTTTGTAGACAGGAAGTTGCTCTTGTATTTAAATCCTTTAAAACATAAGGTTCTCTTTATCGGGAACTACAATACACCCTATATTATGTTATTACGTAAATGAACAGACAATACCCATGCCAGATAATTTATGCATTACTCATAGCTCCAGTTAAGAGGGGGCATCCACATGATATTTTTTCTTATCTCTCCACAAAAAACGTATGTTGGTGGTAACTCATTAGAAGTGCCTCAGCAAGGCACTTCTAATGAGCACACAACATACGGTTTGTGGAGAAAAAAAGAAAAAATATCAATACAGTAGAACTTCAATGGCTCGAACCCCGATGGCTCGTTTACCATGGATGAGTCGAACACATTCTTGAGTCCGCAGGGATTTCCTCCAAATAGGATATACGGATAATTTAGGGAGATTTTCATCTTTTATCTTGCAAATGTATGCTATATGCACTTATTAGAATTGCCTCAATGAGGTGATTCTAATGAGTACACACAACATAAGTTTATAATATAGAACTCCGAAAAAATATCCCACAATTATCTCCATTATGCCTCCTGGTATGGCACTAACAGTAACCCTCCATGGCTCGAATTACCACTGTCTGGAACAAATTTTTATGGTCCCAAAGGGGTTCGAGCCATCGAAGTTTGACTGTACTTTGTTTGATTATAGTTCAGCTATTGTACATTTTATACAGTAACTAATCACAGCCCCAGATAAGGTGTTTTCTTGCATATGATAGTATAGATATTTTTCTTATTTCTCCAAAAAACATCTACTTTTTGTATGTACTCATTAGAAGCATCTCAGGTGGTGCTTTGCTGAGGTGCTTCTGATGAGTACCCACTATATGTTTTCCTGAAGAAATAAGAAAAGTATTACACATATTCCCCTCTTATCTGGAAGAATGACTAATTACCATATTAATCCTTGTCCTGCTGAACCCAGCTATACCCTGACTTTGCAAACAGTGTAGATCCAGATCAGTTGGCTTCTGAAGCCAACTGATCTGGATCTGCACTGTTTGCCATTCAGTATGTAAATTTATATCAACAACCTGGATCAAGTAACCTGATTGGCTGACAATTTGAAATTTGGGTGTGGCATCTTAATTTATTCACCAGGACAAGGGTTAACTGCACATAGTACTTCATGGAAAGAAACTGTGGATCCTTTCATGTATTTGTCTCCATAAGCGAACTAACTGGGCCCAGTTGCTCAAAGCATCGTTAGTGGTCAAAATGTTACCTATTCTAGTAAGTACAATATCAAATTCACAGGTAATTTTGCTGAAAAAATGTGAGTAGCTTTTGCAAATGCATTTTTTCAGCAAAAATATTAGCATATATGTCATATTTAATGATCAAAGTTTTAACGATACGTTAACTAATGGCATCGTTAGTTTTGAACAACTGGGCCCTGGTCATTACTAACTATGTATGCAAACATACCCATGAAAACTTCTGGTTTTACTACGTTAGTAAATAAACAGGCGAACCTTGAGGTATCTTTCTCAGAGAGGCATAGCTCCATGTAACCAGGGGTATCCACATAATATTTTTGCTTATGTCTCCATGAAAACTTATGCTATTGGAACTCATTAGAAGTGCCTCTATTTCTGCATGAAAACTTATATTGTGATACTCATCAGAAGCACATCACCAAGGCACTTTTAATGAGTACCCACAACATAAGTTTTCATGGATAATTAAAGAAAATATCAGTATTTTTCAGAAAAAAGTGCCTTATCCAGTGCTATGCACAGAGGTGTTTCTGTAATTTAGATTTAAATTCACGGCAGTATTTTTTACCTTGTAGTTTTATATTTAGAACTGGCTGAAAGCAGTGAGGTCTCTTTCTCTAAGTAAATTGTTCTAACTGTATCATGGATGTCATCCCATAGTTTTGTTACATTTATACCTAGAGAAAAAGAGAGGAGATATCTTAACTCTTAAAGAACCAAGCAAAATTTGTACAACATTCTAATCTTTTTTTTATTTTTCATAAGACTTGATATTTCATGTGAATCTTCTGCCTGGCAATTGATTTACATGAAATGTCACAAGACATATTTTCTATGAAAAATAATACAACAATATTAAAAAGCTGCATTTAAAACTTGCACTTTAATGGTTAAAAATATTTCAGTATTTAATAATTACTAAATTAGCTCCTGATTAGATACTCTTTTCTAACCAAAATAAGCATGTGCGTGTAGGAAGATACAACTTGGCCTTGACCCAGACCGGATTCTGGTTAGGATCTTTGCTACTCACTTTTAGACACTACATATCTTGAAGACTATATAAACCATCACCAATCTACACAGATGTAGCAGCTGTAAAGAATACTTGTCGTCTGCCCATTTCGTGGTGTACCGTTTTACATGCACATACTTTAATGCCATTTGTTCTTATTTTTCTCTTATTTCTCCAAGAAAGCATATGTAGTGCAAATTATTTCTGCATTGTCTTGCCAAAGTGATTCTAATATGAACCCATATTGTATGCATAGGTCTCACAACTAATGTTAGTCCCACAAACTGGACTAATTCACACAAACAAGCAATTCCCACAACTTGGCAGAGAATGTCTTTATACATAATCCTATAAATGGGCTAGTTCTGTTCATGTGGTGTCAACATGTGACATTATTAAATGAGCATGTCATAATGTCTCTATGATGCCAGTCTCTACATTTAATAAAAATGTGAAATGATAATACCCCACCTCTATTGTGTAGTGGGCAGATAATTGTCAAAAACTGACAAAATTTTCCCATTAGTCACCCCAAACCAGATCTCCTTAATATCTATGCATCTCACCACTATCCTATGGTGGGCATATAACTCTGTCAAAAACTGAAGAAATTTGCCCATTAGCAATCCCAAACTAGATCTTCACAATATCAATGCACATACCAAGTTTAGTGACTATCTACTGATTACTCGCCCAGAAATGAAAATACGGATGTGTAGCAGGCAGATAAATCTGTCAAAAATTGATGAAATTTGCCCATTAGCAATCCCAAAACTGATCTCCACAATATAAATGCACACAACAAGTTTAGTAAACATCCATTGATATTTGCTCAAATTATCATCCAGAAATGAAAATACGGATGTGTGACAGGTAGACAACTCTGTCAAAAATTGGTAAATATTGGCCATTAGGAACCTCAAACCAGATCTCCACAATACCAAGTTTGATGAAAATCCACTGATATTAACCTAAGTTATCTTCTGGAAACAAAACTAGGGATGTGTGGCGGGCAGATAACTCTGTCAAAACTTAACAAAAATTTGTTCATTAGCAATCCCAAACCAGACCTCCAAATATCAATGCACATACCCAGTTTGGTGAAAATCCACTGATATTTACTCAAGTTATCTTCCAGAAACAAAACAAGGGATGTGTGGTGGGCAGATAACTGTCAAAAATTGACAAAAAAAATGCTCATTAGCAATCCCAAACCAGATCTCCACAATATCAAAGCACACACCTAGTTTGGTGAAAATCTATTGATATTTACTCAAGTTATCAACCACAAACAAAATACAGACAAACCGAGACGAAATCATGTGCTAAGTCTTAATAAGACCAAATACACTTGGTAGAGTTCTGCTGTTTCTACAAAAGATACAACTTTTGTGACTTCCTGTTTGCTTTTTCACACACCTGGCCCCTTCTAAAAAGTGGGGGAGCAAATTCTTTCCTTTTACAATAGACCCCTTTTCAGAAGGGGCAAAAAGTTTGACAGATTTGTCTTACATGTAAGTGCATCAATTTCCCTTAATTTCCAGGAAAAATTACTTCTGAGAATTCTTCTGTTATTGATGTCTGTAGTGTGCTGGCTGAACTCTCATTACAAGGATAACATTTGTTCCCAAAGATGTTGCTATTAACCCTTAAAGCGCCAATCACAACTATTGTCGTCTGCTTTGTCATCTGCTTGTGATTTTAAGTCTTTTTTGCAAACAGTGTGGACCCAGATCAGACTGCCCCTGTAGGAGCAGTCTGATCAGGGTCCACACTGTTTGCCTGTATGCAAAAGTAGGTTTGAAAAGTCTGCAAGAATATTCAGCAGATGACATAAACAGACAACATTTTCAGATGCAGTTTTTCTTGGCGCTTTAAGGGTTAAAATAAATTTGCTGTTTTAAATAATCCTTAACAAGCAGAATGATGTGTAAGAAAGGCCTTGTTTTATTCTTATTTCTTTACAGACTATACACTTTAGATATTTGTTAGAATCAACTCAGTGAGGCAATTCTAACAACAAACTAAAACATACGTTTCTGGAAGTATTAAATACAATATTCTTGCATAATTTCTGATTAACTGTTACCTCTTGGGTGAAAATGTTCGTTCCAGCAAAATTATCATTAAACAAAATTTGTCATTGTAGCGAGCTTCACTATAAGGGTTGACTGTACCTTGTTTCCTCATGTGTTCATTAAAGGTTTCCTTGAAGCTGTATCTTTTATTTATCAACGTCTCCTTCAATGATGGCATCTATAACAACAAAAAAAAATATTAGCCAGAATACAAATAATTCATAGCTCCAGAAAAGAGAGGTATCCAAATAAACTGTCTTCTTATTTCTCAATGAAAACATTCATTACAAGTATTCACTGGAAAGAAATTTTCAACAAATGTGTTTACATGAAGCAATAACAAAAATATCAATATTTCCTTTACGAAACAGACACAACAAGAACCTCTTGTCCAGAGCTTTGGAACTTACATGGAATTCATTCAGTTCAAACAGAGGTACCCTAGGATTTGGGAAATAATGAAAGGACAAGATCTATTTTCTGAAAAATTCCACAACACACATATTGCCACACTACTGGACTTGCTGCTGAGCTGCTCACATGATATTTCTTGCAATAAACAACATCTCCAGATCGGGCTTTTTTTTTTTTTTTTTTCAACTGAATACTGATATATTTTCTATTTCTGAGAAACATATTTTGTGGGTACTCATTAGAAGCACTGATGCGCTTCTAATGAGTACCCACAAAATATGTTTTCATGGAGAAATAAGAAAACTACTGCCTGATACTCCTTTTCATCTAGAACTATGGATAAAGTGAGCAAAGTCTGAACAGAGCTTGAAGTGTCTACTGGCAGAATCAAAGGTCAATGTTGAAAATAACTAAATTATGAAAGCTCTAATTAGAACATATATGTGTTGTATAAGTTAATATGATTCTTCATTGTTCACATAAGAGATCCATTAATTGATTGTGTTGAGGTTTAATGACATGTCAACCCTTGTGGGTCATTTTGTCTCGTCTCCTAGAGAAAGGGAGAAAGGGATAGAAGAGATAGTAGAGGAGATGAGAGAGAGGGATAGGGAAGAACGAGGGAAATAAAAGAAAGTGAAGGAATAGAAGAAATAACATCATTCCCCCTCTACTCTTACCTGCTGCATGGACAGCAAGCCTTGCCCAACTGTAAACCAATATCAGTTGGACGCCCTGGTGACAAAATCTACAGGACACTTTCGCCTCACCCAACCACCTCTCACATAAAAGATAATGCATACAATGCGCAATGCACAAAAGAGGTCCTTATACAATTTCAAGACAACATAGGCCCAGATCCACCTGTGCATTTGTGCAGGATGATCAGGGCCTTCATAGTCCACTTACGAAACGATGGGTACCGTAGTATATGTTGATTAACAAAGAATGCCCATATCAGACTGCATTGATGCATATGCTGATCTGAACCTTTGCTGTTTGTATATGACACAAGAGTCCTTTTCCCACGTTGTGCATCATATGATAATTAGCTGCATTATAGCTCCTGAAATATTGGTATAGTCAACCCTCATTATACCGACACTCGTTAGAACGACAAAATTCGTTATAATGATCATTTGAATGCCACAAAATCTTCGCTTAAGAGGTGACAGTTAATGAGATATTATGCAAGAATATTGCATTAAAACTTCAAGCAACATATGTTTTGGATATCTGTTAGAATTGCCTCACTGAGTCAATTCTAAAAATATCCAAAACATATGTTCTGTGAGGAAATAAGAATAAAACAAGGTATTTCTTATATATCATTCTGGTTTGTTTGCTTGTGTTGAGGTTTTACGGCCCAGTCAACCCAATGAGGTCATGTCGAGCGTGGTCAGTTTACCTAATCACACGTTTACTGGGCAGGCTTTGTCCTCCAAGCGGTTAACAGTATTGTGCACATTCTTTCGCTAGAAACTGACAACTGCTCTTCTTAAATCAGCAGAAGGGAGAGAATGACCGTAGAAAATATTTCATGATCAATCTCAACGAAAGAATGTTGCTGACCTCGGCGGGGGTTGAACCCGTGACCTCCTGGTCTCCAGTCGGATGGCGCATCCAACTGAGCCACCTAGGCCGACCCATATCATTCTGGTCATAAAGGATTCTTTACAAAAGCAAATTCATTTGAATGGCAAAGTCCATCTTACTACATGTTGATGTGTCTAAAACTGCTCGGAGAGTGGCAAGCAGTACAGACCCTGATAAGAAGCTGCATTCTGTGGTATCTGATCTAGGTCTACACTGTTTTCTCTGGCCTTCTGTCCCAATACACAGTTTTAACTGTTGTCATGCTGAATATATCAAGATGCCACGCCCACTTCTAATTTTCAGCCATTCAGATTACTTGATCCAGATTGTAGCTATAAATTCAAATACTTAATGGCAAACAGTGCAGATTCAGATCAGTTGGCTTCTTCAGAAGCCAACTGATCTGGATCTACACTGTTTGCAAAGACAGGGTATATCTGGGTTCAGCAGGACAAGGGTTATGGTAAATGTATCTTGGTGTATAAGTGAAAAACGAAGGAACTTAACAACATGTCAAATCTGAAAGTTTTTAAATACATCAAAAGGTAGTAAAATGGCCTTGCTCAAATTGAAGGCCAAATATGGTAAGGAGTTATGGTGTCTAAATTTAGGGTAACTACTATATTTACAAATTTTATACTTCAATATTTATCATCACATTAATTCAACAGTTTACTAAATGTAACAATGCTTTGAACAGAAGATAAATGGGTCCAGAAGATAAATAGCCACCATATTTATCCTAAATATTCAAACACGCTCAGTCCTTACCATACTTCTCCTAAAATTTGAACCAATCCATTTTACTGCCTGGTAATGTGTCTGAAAACTGCTAGATGAATGGCAAACAATATAGACCCTGATCTGATGCCACAGAATGCAGTATCTGATCTGGGTCTACACAGTTAAAGGCTCCATATTCCTCAAAAATAGACATTTTATCCTCCATGAAAGGTTTAATAAATTGACATATGGTATTCATACAATCATAAAATGTGGCATCTGACAGCCTGTAAAATTACATAAATTTCCTGAAATGAAATGACTTTTAATCATATCTCTAAATTAATGTTGCCAACTTTAATTCAGAGATACGATAAAAAATCATTTCATTTTTGATCCAGTTCAAAAATGAGAGACTAACTGAAATTTTACAGGCTGTCAGATGCCAAATTTTATGACGTATTAATATTATATATCAATTTATAAAACCTTTCTTGGATAAAATGTCTATTTTTGAGCAATATAGAGCCTTTTAGTGTTTACAGTATTACCTCCCACATTGGCTTGTAATCATCACTTATCACATATTTGTTGACATCTAGCTCATCAAATGGATAGTAGCTCTCACGGCAAAATCTGAATTAAATACAGTCAGTCCACAATAAGGCTGCAGAGATATTTATCAAAAGAACACAAGTGCAGCTAGGTTGGTTTCCAAAACAGAATAATTGGTTGAAAAGGAGTGTTTGTTTATTAATCTAATTTCTCTGGAAACCCGCAAAATGGTAATTGGCAAACAGTGTAGACCCAGATCAGATGCTGCAGAATGCAGCATCTGAACAGGGTTTCCACTGTTTGAATATAGTTTAGCCATTTTTTCTCTAGGAATATCTGTATTACATAGCCTGACATACCTAAAATTGAAATTGGACTCTTCCAATTTAAAGTCTTGGTGGAGTTTATTCAGTCTAAACTGGATTTAACTAATTTTCCAATACGATCTGTTGCATAGCTATTGATAAGACTCTATAGTCAAACTAAAAAATTGATAATTTTTATTTTACTTCTACATTTTACCAAGCAAAAACCTTTGATTTTTTTTTTTTTTATTTCTTCAGGAAAACATGTAGTGGGTACTCATTCTGCAGCATCTGATTTGAGGCTACAATGTTTGCTCAGACCTACTGTTCAATTACACAGGGTTTTTAATGTAAAAAGATGACAAATAGGTGAAACATGGAGGACCTTATCTACATGGCAATGTATGATGTCTGATGGTGGACTGGTTTTTCCAGGGGACTCTTTAAGGAGGAGTACTTGGTTATAATTCTGGGATAGTTTTCCCCAGCAAACAATAAAAGCATACCATGGTGATTCTAACGGTTACCCATAATATTTTTGTTTTTATGGAGAAATAACAAAAATTGCCCGAGAATTATCATCAAAAACTATCCTCTGGTTTTACATAGAAACATATACACATTAACCTCATTATAACATGGTTTGTTATTATACGGTTTTGGATACAACATGGTTCAAAGATGGATCCCAAAAATGTATAGATTATATAGAACAAGAGGACCATGATGGTCCTATATCGCTCACCTGACCAAACAGATTTGCATATTTACTGTTGAAGTTTCAGCCAAGTTCACTGCTCTAGGATTTTTGTATAAACTTTATAGCACTAACCACCCCCACCCCCCTCCACCACACCCCTGGCCATGTTTTTTTTACAAATCTTGACGACCTGAACTGAATCTTAAAAGAGGGTCACCAAAGGAACATTTCTGCCAAGTTATATTGAAATTGGTCCAGTGGTTTAAAAAGTTTTATATAGCTATAAAGCCCTACGCCCTAACGGCCATGTTTTTTGACGAATCATGACAACTTGAACAAACTTGGTAGAGGGTCACCAAAGGAACATTCCTACCAAGTTATATTGAAATCTGTTCAGTGGTTTCTGACAAGAAGATTTTTAAAGTTTTCTATTTAGATATATAGGGAAAACAAGCCCCACCCCATGGCAGCCATGTTTTTTGATGAATCATGATTGCTTGTACAATCTTGATAGAGGTTCACCAAAGCAACATTCCAGCCAAGTAATATTGAAATCAGTCATGGGGTATGTGACAAGAAGAATTTTAAAATTTTCTATGCAGATATATATGAAAAATAAGCCCCACCCCCCTGTGGGCCATGGTTTTTGACGTATCATGAAGGCTTGAACAATCTTGGTAGAAGGTCACCAAAGCAACATTCCTGCCAAGTTACATTGAACTCGGTCCAACTGTTTCTTACGAGAAGATTTTTAAAGTTTACTATATAGGGAAAATAAGCCCCGCCCCCTAGCGGCCATGATTTTCGATGAATCATGAAGGCCTGAACAATCTTTGTAGAGGGCCACTAAAGAAACATTCCTGCCAAGTTGTATTGAAATCGGTCCATTGGTTTCTGAAAAGAAGATTTTTAAAGTTTTATATATAGATATATAGGGAAAATAAGCCCTGCCCCAGGCAGCCATGTTTTTTGACGAATCATGATTACTTGAACAATCTTAGTAGAGGGTCACCAAGGAAAAATTTCTGCAGTTATAATGAAATCGGTTCAGTGGTTTCTAACAATAAGAGTTTTAAAGTTTTCTATATAGATATATAAGGAAAATAAGCCCGGACTCCTGGCGGCCATGTTTTTTGACGAATCATGACGGCTTGAACAATCTTGATAGAGGTTTACATAAGAAACATTCCTGCAAAGTTACATTGAAATCAGTCAGGTGCTTTCTGAAAAGACTATTAAAATTTTCTATATAGATAAATTATATAGGAAAATAAGCCCCGCCCCCTAGCGGCCATGTTTTTTGACAAATCATAACGGCTTGAACAATCTTGGTAAAGGGTCACCAAGGAAACATTTCTGCGAAGTTATATTGAAATCAGTCCTGTGGTTTCTGACGACAAGATTTTTTCAAGTTTTCTATATAGAATTATATCGAAAATAAGCCCGGCACCCCCTAGCGGCCATGTTTTTTGACAAATCATGTCGGCTTGAACAATCTTGATAAAGGGTCACTAAGGAAACATTTCTGCCAAGTTATATTGAAATCGGTCCAGTCGTTTATGACAAGAAGATTTTTAAAGTTTTCTATATAGGGAAAATTAACCCCGCCCCCTAGCGGCCATGTTTTTTAACGAATCATGGCGGCTTGAACAATCTTGCAACAGGATCACCAAAGGAACATTTCTGCAAAATCATATGGAAATCGGTCCAGTGGTTTCTGACAAGAAGATTTTTAAAGTTTTCCATAAAGATATATAAGGAAAATAAGCACCGCCCCCCTGGCGGCCATGTTTTTTGACAAATCCAAATGGCTTGAACAATCTTGCAACAGGATCACCAAAGGAACATTTCTGCAAAATCATATGGAAATCGGTCCAGTGGTTTCTGACAAGAAGATTTTTAAAGTTTTCTATACAGATATACAGTGAAAATAAGCCCCGCCCCCTGGCGGCCATGTTTTTTGACAAATCCAAATGGCTTGAACAATCTTGGTAGAGGATCATCAAAGGAACATTTCTGCAAAATTATATGGAAATCGGTCCAGTGGTTTCGGACAAGAAGATTTTTAAAGTTTTCTATATAGATATATAGGGAAAATAAGCCCCGCCCCCCCTGGTGGCCATGTTTTTTGACCAATCCAAATGGCTTGAACAATCTTGGTAGAGGATCACCAAAGGAACATTTTTGCAAAATTATATTGAAATTGGTCCAGTGGTTTCGGACAAGAAGATTTTTAAAAGTTTTCTATATAGATTATATAGGGAAAATAAGCCCCGCCCCCTGGCGGCCATGTTTCTTGACGAATCCAAATGTCTTGAACAATCTTGGTAGAGGATAACCAAAGGAACATTTCTGCAAAATTATATTGAAATCGGTCCAGTGGTTTCAGACAAGAAGATTTTTAAAGTTTTCTATATAGATATATAGGGAAAAAAGCCCCGCCCCCTGGCGGCCATGTTTTTTGACGAATCCAAATGGCTTGAACAATCTTGGTAGAGGATCACCAAAGGAACATTTCTGCAAAATTATATTGAAATCGGTCCAGTGGTTTCGGACAAGAAGATTTTTAAAGTTTTCTATATAGATATATAGGGAAAATAAGCCCCGCCCCCTGGCGGCCATGTTTTTTGACTAATCGAAATGGCTCGAACAATCTTGGTAGAGGATCACCAAAGGAACATTCTTGCAAAATTATATGGAAATCGGTCCAGTGGTTTCTGACAAGAAGATTTTTAAAGTTTTCTATATAGATATATAGGGAAAATAAGCCCCGCCCCCTGGCGGCCATGTTTTTTGACGAATCCAAATGGCTTGAACAATCTTGATAGAGGATCACCAAAGGAACATTTCTGCAAAATTATATTAAAATCGGTCCAGTTGTTTCGGACAAGAAGATTTTTAAAGTTTTCTATATAGATATATAGGGAAAATAAGCCCCGCCTCCTGGCGGCCATGTTTTTTTGACGAATCCAAATGGCTTGAACAATCTTGGTAGAGGATCACCAAAGGAACATTTCTGCAAAATTATATTGAAATCGGTCCAGTGGTTTCGGACAAGAAGATTTTTAAAGTTTTCTATATAGATATATAGGGAAAATAAGCCCCGCCCCCTGGCGGCCATGTTTTTTGACGAATCCGAATGGCTTGAACAATCTTGGTAGAGGATCACAAAAGGAACATTTCTGCAAAATTATATTGAAATCAGTCCAGTGGTTTCGGACCAGAAGATTTTTTAAGTTTTTAGTTAAAAAATCTATTTTTAGCTCCTGTGACCTAGATATGCAACGGACCTGAACCATTTGAACAACTTTGAAAGAGGACCAACCAAGGATCATTCCTGTGAAGTTTGGTCAAAATCCAATCAGTGGTTTAGGAGGAGATGTTGTTTTAAGATTGTGGACGGACGGACGGACATACGGACGACGACGACGACGGACGGTGAGTGATCACAAAAGCGTTATAAAGCGGTTGTGCTGTATAATGATTACTCATTAGAATCAACAACATATGTATGATGAAGAAAGGAAACATATTATCCCAGAATAATCACCAAGTACTTTTCTCCAGTTCTCCATATGATGTATGTTGTGGGTACTTGTTAGAATTTGCTTCCTGAGGCAATTCTAAGTAGTATCCAGGGCCCAGCTGTTCAAAGCATTGTTAGCTTAACAAGCTTGTTAGTGGTCAAAATGTTAACTGTTCTAGTAAGTATGATACCTAATTCGCAGGTATTTTTGCTGAAAAAATGTGAGTAGCTTTTGCAAATGCAAAAGCTACTCACATTTTTTCAGCAAAAATATTAGCTTATATACCATATTTAATGATCAAAGTTTTAATGATACCTTAACTAACGACAGTGTTAGTTTTTAACAACTGAGCCCAGATTTATATAGAGAACTGAGAAAATTATCCCAAGAATCATAATTTACCAAATATTCTTCCATATCAAGTCATCTGCAACTTCCCTTGACTCTATGTGAATACTGTATTTATCTTAAATATGAGGACATATTCACTCCTTATCATACCTGTCCTAAAATTTGACCAAGATCATCTTACTACCTGTTAACCCTAGTCCTGCTGAACCCAGATATACCCTACCTTTGCAAACAGTGTAGATCCAGATCAGTTGTCTTCTGAAGAAGCCATCTGATCTGGATCTGCACTGTTTGTCATTAAGTATATGAATTTGTAGCAACAACTGGGATCAAGTAATCTGATTGGCTGAAAATTCGAAGTGGGCATGGCATCTTTATTTATTCAGCAAGACAAGAGTTAATGTGGCTAAAAACTGCTGGATGGATGGCAAACAGTGTAGACCCTGAGCAGATGTTGCATTCTGCAGTGTCTGATCTTGGTCTACACTATTTTCTTAAGCCTGTTTTTTTCCAATAATTATGGTAACAATGGAACATTTATCTGGGGTTGTTTACATAAGCACTAAGGCACCTTTTTTATGATGCCCCCAATTTTTATCTAGAAAAGAATATATCATAAATATCCTAAATATCTGGACACCTTAACCCTTAAAGCGCCAAGAAAATCTGCATCTGAAAATGCTTATGTCGTCTGCTGCATCTTCTTGCAAACTTTTCAAACTTACATTCTGCATATAGGCAAACATAAAGGAGCAGTCTGATCTGGGTCCACACTGTTTGCAACAATGACTTTTAAAGTAACCGGCAGAAGACAAAGCAGACGACAATTGTTGTAATTGGCGCTTTAAGGGTTAACTTTCTTGCCACCATACTTATCACTCATGAGGCCTAATTGGCCAAAACTTATTATTCTGGCCCAAAAAATTTGACACTTCAGCCATTTTCAGTTGTGTGTGTGTGTGTGTGTGTGTGTGTGTGCATGTGTGCATGCATGCGTGCGTGCATGTGTGTTTTAATTGCTCTCAAAAGTCATTCTTTTTAGAATCTATTTATCCAACAATTGAATGAAAACCCATTTGACTGCCAAGAAATTGTCTTAAAATTACTGACGGAATGGCAAAAAGTGCAGACACAGATCAAACTGCTCCTTTAGGAGCAGCTTGATCTGGGTCTACACTGTTTGTTCAGACAATTCTTTCATTAGGATAAATACAGTATCAAGATTCCTGTAAAACAAAAAAAACCAGTCTTACCTTATGAGAACCTCATCATGCACAATGTAAACTCGTAGAGGTTTCAGTGAAGTCATTATTGTGTATACTCCAATATCAAATTTCCTATCAAATAGAACAATTTAGTCAATACTGTGTCACTTTAGCCCTACCATATTTACCCTTAATATTTGGACACCTTAACTTTATACCATACTGGTCCTACAAGTTTAAAATGTCTTTATTATTTGTATTTGATGATATGTTCAAAACTGCTCTCAACTAGTAACAAATAGTGTAGACCATGATCAGATTCTGTATTCTGTAGCACCTTATCAAGGTCTACACTTTTTGCTCAGACCTGTCTGTCCGAATCCTTAGGGTAACACGCAAAATTGAAATAGCAAACATGATTCTGAAGTATTTTCTGATTTTGTTTTCTCTGCCAACATGTATTGGCATTTTGTGTGAATCACCTCCTTAATGAAAATCTGCATGAAATGTCTGCCTGTATTTTCAAACCACCACATCTGATACCCACATTAAATGAAAATTGTCAATAAGCAGCGCTTATTCGATACCCCCTGCATAAAGCATAAAACCTTTTTCTAACAAAATTTAAGTTTCAAAGTGCCGGCATGACCTTGAAAATAAAGTCAAGGTCACCAAAATCTAATAAAATTATTAAGCATGATAGACAGGAAAAATAAAAAATTTCCACAGCAATGACAAATTATCAATATCAACATTCATGCAAAATATTACAAGATTCCTAAACCTATTAAGCAAGATACACAGGAAAAACAAAAGTGTTACGGACATTATAGAATTACAAAGGGGAATACCTATAACAGTATTGATCCCTTGCCCCTTCTTTTTCTGCAGCAGCAACAACTGATGAATAGGAACATTTATGCAAAATATGTTAAGATTTCTGATAATATTAATAAAGATATGCAGGAAAAAAGATAGAGTGCACACAAGGCTCAGATTTTGAGTTTTTATAATGTAGTGACCTTGAAAATAAGGTCAAGGCCACCAAAATCTAATCACTTCTTTTACCCATCCTGATGATGTATCTGTGCTAGTTTAGTCAAATTCCAGCCATTGGTTGAAGAGATAGTGTGCACACAAACTTTTTACTGCATTAAGAAATTTTACAAAGGGCAATAACTCCAAGAGAGTGGGCCCCTAGCCCATACTTTCTCTTATATAGGTACACCTTATTGACATAAATGTGTTACATAAGCTTTTTCTATCAAAATTTGAGTTTCAAACTGTCAGAGCTCTGTAAGTCATGACATTTTACCCCTCTTATCTAAAGCTCTGTAAGTCATGACATTTTAACCCTCTTATCTAAAGCTCTGTAAGTCAGGACATTGTAGCCCTCTTATCTAAAGCTCTATAAGTCATGACATTTTACCCCTCTTATCTAAAGCTCTATAATGACATTTTATCCCTCTTATCTAAAGCTCTATAGGTCATGACATTTTACCCCTCTTACCTAAAGCTCAATGTCATGACACTTTACCCCTCTTATCTAAAGCTCTGTAAGTCATGGCATATTACCCCTCTTACCTAAAGCTCTGTAAGTCATGACATTTTAACGCTCTAGTCTAAAGCTCTGTAAGCCATGACATTTTACCCCTCTTATCTAAAGCTCTGTAAGTCATGACATTTTAATCCTCTTATCTAAAGTTCTATAAGTCATGACATTTTACCCCTCTTACCTAAAGCTCTATAAGTCATGACATTTTACCCCTCTTATTTAAAGCTCTTTAAGTCATGACACTTTACCCCTCTTATCTAAAACTCTATAAGTCATGACATTTTAGCCCTCCTACCTAAAGCTCAATAAGTCAGGACACTTTACCCCTCTTATCTAAAGCTCTGTAAGTCATGACATGTTACCCCTCTTACCTAAAGCTCTGTAAGTCATGACACTTTACCCCTCTTATCTAAAGCTCTGTAAGTCATGACATTTTACCCCTCTTAGCTAAAGCTCTGTAAGTCATGACATTTTACCCCTCAAAGCTATGTAAGTCATGAAAGTTTACCCCTCGTATCTAAAGCTCTGAAAGTCATGACATTTTAACCCTCTTATCTAAAGCTCTGTAAGTCATGACATTTTAACTATATGATATTGGAAATGAGGATTAATTTGGTAATTAATAAGTATATTAAGACAGATTTATGCAGTAAAAAGAAACGGTTGCTAAAGTAATAAATAGTAAAACTGGTTTAAATTTGGTGAAACCTCCCTAATAATGCAGATTCCCACAAAACTCTTTCCACAATATGTTATAGAGGATCATGGGGGTACCCACTGCATAGACTTGCTGATGTAATGGATGCATCAAGTCTAATAATTATAGTAAATACATGAAATTATACCTGATCCATAATACTAGACTGTTTTTCTTGGAAGTTTGGAAATCAACAAATTTTTTATGAAAGAATTTTATACAGTTGTTTGTGTTTGTGTTGAGGTTTTATGGCCCAGTCAACCCAAAGGGGTCATGTTGAGCATCAGTTTACCTAACCACACTTTTATTGGGCCGGCTTAGTCCTCTAAGTGATTAAACAATATTGTGCACATTCTTTCGCCTGAAACTGACAACTGCCTTCTTGAATCAGCAGAAGGGAGAGAATGACCGTAGAAAATATTTCATGATCAAATTTCCAAGAAAGAATGTTGACGACCCGCAACCTGCTAATCACCAGTCGGACGCGCATCCAACTGAACCACCGAGGACAGCTGACCATCTCTGTTGCCTTAAGCCTTGTCATGCTGAATAAATTAAGATGCCATGCCCGCTTCCAATTCTCAGCCAATCAGATTGCTTGATCCAGGTTGTTGATATATATTCACATACTGAATAACAGTGCAGATCCAGATCAGTTGGCTCCTTCAGAAACTAACTGATCTGAATCTACACTGTTTGCAAAGGCAGGGTATATCCGGGTTCAGCAGAACTAGGGTTAAGTATGAATTATCATATTTTCATTAAATATTGGGATGACATGCATGAGCAAACAGTGTAGGCCTGGATAATCGAACTGTTTACCATTCAGCCAGCAACTGTTTTAGCATGTAATCAAATCAAACTGTTCAAATACTGATCTGGGCCTTCACTGTCCACATATGCCCTAACGTACTTTTTACACAACTCACATGAAATTGGAAAAACTCCTAAATATACAGTCAAATGCTTCACATAAGAGAGGAACCTCAATACACCTTTTTTTTCATTTCTCAAAAAAAAAACAAAAAAAAAAACGTAAGTTGAGGGATATTCATTAGATTTCTATTACTGAGACAATTCTAATGCATACTCACAACATATGTTTTCATGGAAAAATAAGACAAACATAATATTTTTCTAGTTGACTTTTAGTACTTACTTGGCAAATCCAGACAAACATAATAATTTTGTTAATAACTTTTAGCACACTCTTGGCAAATCCAGAAGATGACAAACTGGGCCCAGCTGTTCAAAGCATCCTTAGCTTAACAAGTTTGTTAGTGGTCAAAATGTTAAGTGTTCTGGTAATATCTGTTTCACAGGCCTGATATTTTTGCTGAAAATAGTGAGTTGATTTTCAAATGCAAAAGCTACCCACATTTTGTCAGCAAAAATATTACTTATATGTCATATTTAATGATCAAAGTTTTAACGATTCGTTAACTAACAACATAGATGAAGATAAGGTAAAAAGGGAAATGACAGTGCAGAAACACTAAATCCTAAAGAAATACTAAATCTCCACTTCTGCCACCATGCCAATCATGAAAGAAAAAATATTTGAAAATGGATTCTGCTGATTTTTTATGTGGTGTGTTAAGCATTGAACTAGAAATGTGTTTGAAAAACACTATGCCACAAACTAAAAGCTTGCCCCTACAAAATGACAAAGATAAAGAGAGATAACTCAAAATATTAATCTGATTTTTTTTCAAAAGATAATCAGGTAACCTGCTCCCAAGTCCCAGCAAGCCCACCAAATTCCAAGGCCCTAGTTTAAATAGCTTCAACAGTTATCCAGATATCTTGCTCAGAAGGAAATAGTGATGAACGGATGGATGGGCGAACAGACTGATAAACTACCCTAAAGCAATATTCCCTGCCAACTTCTTTGAAGTTGGGGGCATACAAAGGATTGGGTGAAAAAATCCAATTTATAGCTGGCGATGCTACTAAGTTTTGTATAAATACCTTTCATCAATTAGAAATGGCTTTGATACATATTCTTGCACAAATGAGCCTTCTGCTTCAAAATCTAGTTCTGAAATAAATATAAAGATGGAACTAATATTAATCCCCTATATCTAATATTTCTGACTATACACTGTGACTGTCAAAACTCAGTTTTAACTCTGGCAACATATTTTTGGGTCAAAGGTAATAAGCAGACAATGGCCATTTTTCTATACAATTTTTATCTATACATCTTTGCTTAGATACAATATATTGTCTATCTTTAAACTGTTATATCCATAACAAGCTCTGTTATAAAAACGTTCCTGTTGATTGGTTTTCCCTTTAAATATTAAAATCTTGTTTCAAAGGTGTCTTGCAGTGGTATTTAAGTACATATATATACAATATTTATCCTATTAAAATATTCAGACAAGCATGTCAGAGCAAACAATATAGATCCAGATCAAACTGCTCCTTTCCAGAGCAGTTTGATCAGGATACGCACTGTTTGCTATTCAGCAAGCGTTTTAGACAAATCACAGTAGTAAATAAAACCTTTAAGGTTTGGAGTAAAGGGTTGATGAGTCAACCACAGTAATTCAATACTTGCCATCAATTTTCTTGATCTTGATGCCTCTGTGGTTGTTGTTCTTCTGCACCCAGAGTTTGTCCGGATATTGTTTAGCCTGTAATACAGTAAACCAAGAGATTTACTTCAAACATGAAGCAACTGTACAGTAAATATTCAAATAAACCATATTTTTGTAAGCCGCTTATGTAAATGAAAGCACAAAACCATTAACCCTTGTCCTGCTGAATAAATTAAGATGCCACGCCTACTTATAATTTTCAGCCAATCAAATTACTTGATTCTGGATTTTGATACAAATTCACATACTTAATGACAACCAGTGCAGATCCAGATCAGTTGCTTCTTCAGAAGCCAACTGATCTGGATCTACACTAATTGCAAAGGCAGGATATATCCGGGTTCAGCAAGACAAGGGTTAATATCTATAGTAATTTTCTGCAATAGCAAGCTTAACAACAAAAGGTTATATCCAATGATGATGATGAAGATGATACTTTGGTGTTTTACTGTATTTCTTTCAACAGTATTTACATGTATATTATACTGAGATGATGGAAGGCTGATAATGAAAGACTCTGTGCAATGATGCTATATATAGTCATGAACTGAATTCTGCTTCCAGTGGGATCTGAACCCAGGATCTCCTGATCTGCAGTCGTCAGGAATGCTATTGTCCTTTTGACATCACTCGGAAAGACGTTTTTAGCTTGGCCTTTTATTTTAGATGAAAATATTTTCTTCTGATTGACCATATCTATTAGAAACCATTTATCTTTTCTGTTTCTGTATTTCATTCTCAAATATTTACCCTAAAATCAATTTTATGGCCAAAAATTGGTCTGACCTATGCAATTTCTATAGCAAAGTGATTTTTTTTAATTTTGTCTAAGAAAATATTTTTTACTTTTCTCTGCTGAATTTGAATTATTGATGTTACGCTTAAATATTGTAGAACTTTAAGAAAAATTGTACATGTAGAACTTGTTGAAAACCTGCCTCCATGTTACCTACCCTACAGATTTCTGCATATTATGCATTCATTTTTACTATAAGAAAAAGTGAAAATATTTGATTTTTAAAAACCAATGACAGGAATAAAACTTTTTGTGAACAGGTAGTTATGACAAATAATTTTGCATTAAATCATGACAAAAGTTTGCAAATTTACTTCTGAAAAAAAAAAAAAAAACTTTCTGAAAGATATCAAAAGCACAGTACATGTAGCTACTTGGCCACATACATGCTTCTTATATTCAACAAACATTCTGTGGTGTATCTATAGTACCAGATGTAGATAAAGTGTGTATTCAGAAGATAAGAAAAGAAAACATTCTAAGATCTTGAGAAGATCTTCTTTTTCAATCAAACAGTATTGATATTTTTCTAATTTCTCCATGCAAACATAATTATGTTCTTGATATATATTAAAAGTGCCTCCCTGAGTATATGTTTTCATGGAGAATTAAAAAAAAATAACTTTCTGGTTACTTCTCTTATCTATTGTTATCCCAGCAGCCACATGATGTTTATACAACATCGTATTGACATCGATGCAACGTCATGACGTTGCATCGACGTCAATGCGATGTTGTATAAATGTCATGTGCCAACTGGGATGTTACTACTTACATATGCTCGAAACTTGTCTTTGTCTTTGGGTATTTTAAAAGCTGTTGGGATGGCCTTAGATTCTGAAGTAGCGAGGCTTACTTTGTTTGTGATGTAGCCTGAACCAGGAAAATGATTTACCTGTAAACAGAAAATATGAAACATACCATAATAACCCTAACTACTGGGATACCTTAACCCTTATCATGCTGAATAAATTAAAATGCCATGCCCAATTCTAATTTCCAGCCAATCAGATTACTTGATCTGGGTTTTTTGTTAGAAATTCACATATTAAAAGACAAACAGTGCAGATCCAGATCAGTTGGCTTCTTCAGAAGCCAACTGATCTGGATCTACACTGTTTGCTAAGACAGGGCATGTCATGTTCAGCATGAGAAGGGTTAAATTTTTTCCACACTTGTCCTAAAATCGGAACAAGTCCTTTTTACTACCCACTGATGTGTATCACGACAGAAACTGCTAAATAAATGAAAGGCCAATAGTGTAGACTAATCAGATGCCACATTCTGTGGCATCTGATCCAGGTCTACACTGTTTGCTCAGTACTTAGGGTAAATACAGTATAAAGTTAACATATGGCGTACTGATTTTAAAGTAAAACATACACAAAGGTATGTGTGAACTTTAAATGTAAGACCTTAACAAGCAATAAATTTTGTTGAATGTTTTTAAGAAAACTGGAAAAGATATGGCCTTTCAAATATCTCAGAATGGTTGCATTTTGTCTGTCTGATATAGGCCACCATTATGAATTTTCTGCCACATAAGCAAATTGTGAAATCTCTAATTAACTTCAGAAATGCCATTTGTAAGGCTAAGTCTTGTAGTATTTTCACTGAATTTGCAATAAATAATATAAATTTTCAATATGTTGCTTATTGATGATGATTTCTGGTTTAAGAGGAATGGATACACTTTCATGGGGAGGCAACTCTGTCAAAATTGTTTTGCCTTCCCTCAGAAAAAGTTCTACTCTAAAAGCAAAGAATTTACTCCAGCAGGTGAACTGACTAGACTGACATACACCACAACCTCTTTTTAACACTATTGTTTGGGTCCATAGCATAAACTGTGTTATTTAAACAACCGTGTTATATCCAAACAAAAATGTATAGATTATATTGAAAAATGACCAATTATGGTCATTTTTCAATATAATCTATACATTTTTTGGATCCATCTTTGAACTGTGTTATATCCAAAACCGTGTTATAACAAACCGTGTTATAAAGAGGTTGTAGTGTACTAACAAAGCAATGGATCAACCCATTTACATTGAGTGGACTCTTCTATCACAACTCTTTGGACTGGTCATTTTCCAATAGCCAGCTAAGGTGTCTGGTTATATATTTTTTATTACTATGTTTTATAATAATTCCTGTTGTTAACTTAATGCAAAACACCGTAGACCCTGATCAGACAATGCAAACTCCAGCATCTGATATGGGTCTGCACTGTTTGCCAATTACCATTTTTGGGGTCTCCAGACTAAAATGGAATAAAGAGTCTTCATTTTTATGATATGATGATGATGATTTCTCTCGTATAATATGCCTAAAAAGAAATATATTTGCATATGTGTGTGCTCTCTTTTAAATGTATTTAAAACAGTACATTTGTATTTTTAATATTTTGATATCTGACAGTCACTGTCAGTGCATGTTTGTTTAAAAGAATTGCATTTATTTCAATAGTGTTGAATTTTGCAGGTCAATACATAGCAAATACTACAAAAACTCTGTCTACCGGGACATTGTAAATATTGAAATAAAAGGGTACTCATAAGAAACTGTTTTGTTATTTTTAACAAACTACACAGCATGGTACTCATTAAAATTGCTTCACCAAGGCAATTTTAATAAGTACTCATAGAACCCACCATACATGTATATGCTTTGCTGAAAAATAATGCAATAATTCTGCAGAATTATACATGTTGCCAGCATTTCTGCAATCAACCTACATTGTACCCACCTTAACCCATTTATGCCAAATGAACTCATATCGCAACTCATTTCAAGTAGAAGGCCTGTCTGGTTAGTTTTTATTAATACCATGTTTTATAGAAATTCCTGTATTTAATGCAAGCAGTGTAGACCCTGACCAGACGTCCTGTTTGCCAATGTCCATTTTATGGTAGATCCTAGGCATAAATGGGTTGAAAGAGTCCTCCCCATTTAATTTTACTACAATTTTCAAAATATTACCTTTTTCTTACAAGGTCTAATGACTTAATGTCTGTCATGAACCTAAACTGTTGTCAGTTGACAGATTGATGATATTTTTCTTACTTTCTAAAAAAACTTGTACCCAGTATTATAAGCACTAACTTCATCATCATGGCTATCTTGGAAAAAAATATATATAAAAAAAATACCCAGTTGCCTTCAAATTTCAGGCAGAGTCAGATGAGGGGAATTTTAGATAACTTCAGATAAACATGTTTTCCAACCAAAAACTATTTTTTATTTCTCCATGAAAACATAAGTTGTGGAACTCATTAAAAGCACCTCAGTGAGGTGCTTTTAATGAGTTCCACAACTTATGTTTTCATGGAGAAATAAGAAAAATATTATCCTGTTACTTCCTTTTACCTGGAGTTTTGGGAAACAGTACTTTATATGGCCAAAACTAACTTTATTCATATCGGGAACTATGCTTTTACCTGTAACTCTGATTTTACAAAAAAAAAAAAAAAAAAAAAAAAAAAAAAAATTATCTGATGCTCATCTTCACCTACCCTTTGATGAGGTTTCAGAGCTGTTATAACCTTAGCCATGGTTGTGAAAGGATAATCATGTGCCCACATCACATCCCAGTCAAGGTCACCATTGGTTACTACAAACCCCAGCCTTTCAAATACTGTTCGAACATGCTTTAAATAGCCAGACTCCATCTGAAAAACACAGATATTAGATATCTCCTGATAAAACGATATGTGAATGATAATTTTGGATTTTTTTTTTTTTTGGTCATTTTTGCACCAAAACAATTTGTGTATATGTTTCTGTGGGTACTAACTACTAGTGCCTTGGTGAGGTGGTTCGTATAAGTACCCAAAAGGTATGTTTTGGTTACCACTTAACATTCTGGGTAAAATATTCAACAGCCAACATAATGAAATATTTTCTTATTTTTCCCAGAAAACGGATTTTGACATTGGAGACTATCTGCATAAAACGCTAAATCCTGTTTTCTAGGAAATTAAGCAAAATTTTATCAATTTGTTGTCTGCTGAATTAGCCCAGACCAGAGAGTGGTAATGGTTAAAAAATCATCGAAAATTATACCCTCAGTTATCACCTTATCTGGACCTACTGTAATAACACTAAGTATTGGAACACCTTATCTACTTACCATACTTGTTCTAAAATATGAAATAGTTCATTCTACTACCTCTTGCTTGTACAGTCTTGAAAACAAAACATAATTTTTGCAAAGGGAAACACTTTTTGTAGACAAGAAGTTGTCTTTCTTGTATATGAAACCTTTCAAAAATGGGAGCAACAGCCTTTCTTCCTTGTATATGAAACCTTTCAAAAATGGGAGCAACAGCCTTTCTTCCTTGTATATGAAACCTTTCAAAAATGGGAGCAATACCCTTTCTTCCTTGTTCATGTAACCTTTCAAAAATAGGGGCAGCTCCTTTTCTTTCTTGTATATGGAATCTTTAAACGATGGGAGCAACACCCTTTCTTCCTTGTATACAGAACCTTTTAAAAAATGGGAGCAACACCCTTTCTTCCTTGTATATGGAACCTTTTAAAAATGGGAGCAACACCCTTGCTTTCTTGTACATGGAACCTTTCAAAAATGGGAGCAACATGCTTTCTTCCTTGTATATGGAACTTTTTAAAAAATGGGAGCAACACCCTTTCTTCCTTGTATATGGAACCTTTCAAAATTGGGGGCAACTTCCTTTCTTCCTTGTATATGGAACCTTTTAAAAAATGGGAGCAACACCCTTTCTTCCTTGTATATGGAACCTTTTAAAAATGGGAGCAACACCCTTGCTTTCTTGTACATGGAACCTTTCAAAAATGGGAGCAACACGCTTTCTTCCTTGTATATGGAACTTTTTAAAAAATGGGAGCAACACCCTTTCTTCCTTGTATATGGAACCTTTCAAAATTGGGGGCAACTTCCTTTCTTCCTTGTATATGGAACCTTTTAAAAAATAGGAGCAACACCCTTTCTTCCTTGTATATGGAACCTTTCAAAAAATGGGAGAAACACCCTTTCTTCCTTGTATATGGAACCTTTCAGAAATGGGAGCAACACATTTTCTTCCTTGTATATGGAATATTTCAAAAACGGGAGCAACACGCTTTCTTACTTGTATATGGAACCTTTCAAAAATGGGAGCAACACCCTTTCTTCCTTGTATATGGAACCCTTCAAAAATGGGAGCAACAGCCTTTCTTCCTTGTATATGAAACCTTTCAAAAATGGGAGCAATACCCTTTCTTCCTTGTACATGTAACCTTTCAAAAATAGGGGCAGCTCCTTTTCTTTCTTGTATATGGAATCTTTAAACAATGGGAGCAACACCCTTTCTTCCTTGTATACAGAACCTTTTAAAAAAAATGGGAGCAACACCCTTTCTTCCTTGTATATGGAACCTTTTAAAAATGGGAGCAACACCCTTGCTTTCTTGTACATGGAACCTTTCAAAAATGGGAGCAACACGCTTTCTTCCTTGTATATGGAACTTTTTAAAAAATGGGAGCAACACCCTTTCTTCCTTGTATATGGAACCTTTCAAAATTGGGGGCAACTTCCTTTCTTCCTTGTATATGGAACCTTTTAAAAAATGGGAGCAACACCCTTTCTTCCTTGTATATGGAACCTTTTAAAAATGGGAGCAACACCCTTGCTTTCTTGTACATGGAACCTTTCAAAAATGGGAGCAACACCCTTTCTTCCTTGTATATGGAACTTTTTAAAAAATGGGAGCAACACCCTTTCTTCCTTGTATAGGGAACCTTTCAAAATTGGGGGCAACTTCCTTTCTTCCTTGTATATGGAACCTTTTAAAAAATGGGAGCAACACCCTTTCTTCCTTGTATATGGAACCTTTCAAAATTGGGGGCAACTTCTTTTCTTCCTTGTATATGAAACCTTTTAAAAAATGGGAGCAACACCCTTTCTTCCTTGTATATGGAACCTTTCAAAAAATGGGAGAAACACCCTTTCTTCCTTGTATATGGAACCTTTCAGAAATGGGAGCAACACATTTTCTTCCTTGTATATGGAATATTTCAAAAACGGGAGCAACACGCTTTCTTACTTGTGTTATATAACAGGGTGTTCAATTGTTTTAAACAACATGTTTACTATGTTTCCATAAATAGCTTTATTTACTATGTTTCCAAAAATAACTTTCTGGAATGTTCAACATGTTTACAATAACATGATGTTTACAGCCTTGATTCTGGACTGGGTTATTTTTGGCATGTCATGGAAGATTTAGAAGTTTCCTGAAGGAACCTAGAAAATAAGAGATGCTTGTAGTAAATTCTTTTTCTAGAACGTTCTCTGATATTATATAAGGAGAGAAGAATTTCATCTGGGCATCTTTGTATACTTTCACTGGAAATTATTCTATACTGGATTACTTTAGTATTTTATTCATTCTGGACTTAAATTCTGAATTCAGGAACATTAAATTGTGGGATCAGAAACTGATATTCAAAGGATTTGTTTTATAAATTCTCATGAATTATTTCAGAGGGACTTTGTGACATAAACTTGAAAGGTACTGTTTATTTACATTCTTTTGTTTTGAATCTTGTCTTACTTTTTTATGAATAAATATTGTTAATAATTTAAAGCTTGTTGCTGGTTTCACTTTCATTTCTTTCTCGTTACGCCTGGCTCGTAACACTTGTATATGGAACCTTTCAAAAATGGGAGCAACACCCTTTCTTCCTTGTATATGGAACC
Organism: Anodontia alba; assembly: GCA_964016985.1. Classification (NCBI taxonomy): domain Eukaryota; kingdom Metazoa; phylum Mollusca; class Bivalvia; order Lucinida; family Lucinidae; genus Anodontia; species Anodontia alba. Next base: position 43,962,812 of record OZ024823.1, on the reverse strand, counting down.
CTTCAAAAATGGAAGCAACACCCTTTCTTCCTTGTATATGGAACCTTTCAAAAATGGGAACAACACATTTTCTTCCTTTTATAAAGCTACTCACATTTTTTCAGCAAAAAATATCAGAATATTGTATATTGAATCCACTAAAACAGTTAACGAAATAACCCTTAATGAGCTCGTTAAGCTAACGATGCTTTAAACAACTGGGCCCAGAAAAACGTTTTTTTTCTAATTTTTTTTATTATTTTATTTATTTATTTTTTTTTTCAGTTTTTGAATTTGCAAGATGTGAAACATAACATGACATGAAATCATATTAAACATTTTAACCCTTAGTATATGGCTCTCAAAATCGGCAGTCAACAAACAAGTAATAGGAAATTTAACCCATTTATGTCAAGTAGACTCTTCTGCCACAACTCTTTGGACCAGTCTTTTTCCAATAGCAGTTTTTATTACAACTTTGTTTTAAAGAAATTCCTGTATTTAATGCAAACAGGGTAGACCCTGATCAGACTACAATGTCTGAACTGGGTCTGTACTGTTTGCCATTTACCCTTTCGAGAGTCTCTCAACTTAAATGGGTTAATGCATAGCAACTTCCATTTAGGAGATGATTCACATCAGAGTCCTGTTAAAAACATCTGCTAACATTTAAATTCTGCATACACTATAGTAACTTTAAACCTTCTGATATAAATAGCAGCAATTTTATATTTTTAAATTTTTAAATAGACATTTTATTTTATTTATTTATTTATTTATTTATTTATTTTTTTTTTGTTTTTCTTATATTTCAAAGAAATTGGGCCTTGACATTTTTCATGCTATTTAAAATGTGCAAAAAAAATGTCAATCCCTATTTTCATGGAAAAATACAAAAATTATAACATTGTCCGCTGACTGTGACTACAGAGTGATAATGGTTAAGGGGACTGGACTCTGGACTCCCTTTCATGGAGTCAACGGTAATAAAATTTTTGCTCCCCCCAACCCATCCTTCCCCACTCCCCCCACATTTTGAAGAAATGGAAAGACTTTGCTCCCAAAGGGAGCAAATTGTTTCCTTTTAGACTACAAAGGGAGCAAATTCTTTCCTTTTAGCGTAGACCCCTTTTCAGAAGGGCCTGGTGTGCAGGAAAGCAAACCAGAAGTCACAGAAGTTATCTTCCTTATCAAAAATGGTGCAAAAAGTTCCAAGTATCCAGTTTCCTTAAAGATGCATTACTGTCTTCCAGGCTTCAGAATACCTTTTTCAGAGCTAAATGATTCTGATGCCCATCATAGCTCAAATAAGTTTTTTTTTTTTCCAGTTGAAAATTATTGATATTTTTCTTATTTCTCCATGAAAACATATGTTGTGGTACTCATTAGAAGTACCTTGCTGAGGTGCTTCTTTATAATGAGTACCAACAACATATATTTTTGTGAGTATAAAAAATATTATGTGGATACAGGCTCTTATCTGGAGCTATGCTCATTTATCAGTTTAAACAGTTTATAGACTGTCTATTTATAGCTGATGTTGATATCAGAGCTGCTTTCGATATGGCTAAATGACAGAATGATAAGAAAATTATTGCGTAATATTATTTTGTTCCAAATTGATTTTTCTCCAACATTGATAATTATAGTCTCCATAAAATTAATTAGAAAAAAAAAATGTTTCTCAAAATAGTTCCAAAAGTTCAGATAAAGAGAGAATTCTTAAGATATATTTGTTACTTTTACACCAAATTATGTCTTGTAGTACTCAATGGGATTGTCTGACCAAAGTAACTCTACCCACAAGATATATGCTGGTGCAAAAATCATCCTTAATTACCACACCAGTTAGCACCTTATCTGGATTGAGATATGAATGATAAATTTCCTAAAATTTTGTTCATCATAGTTTCTGACAAAATGTCACTTTGCAAACAGTGCATACCTAGATCAGACTGCTCCCAAATGAGCAGTCTGATCAGGGTCTCTACTGTTTCCCATTCCACTAAGTATTTTAAGTAACAGCATAATAGCAAGATTTAGACCAAAAAAAGGATTGTATAAATTGTTTGGAATTTTAGGAAATTTACAGAATGACAGAATGATAAGAAAATTATTGCATAATATCAGTTTGTTGCAAATTGATTTTTCTCCAACAATAGTTCATGAAAATATTCCTCTCAATGAGATTATGAAGGAACTGCAAACTCACTATTAAATTAATCCTTTAAAGCGCTTATCACATCTGCAGCAAATGACATTTTGAAGAAGGAAACAAAATTTTATGGTAACGGGGCTCATGAAAAGGGGCAGGGCTCAGTGCCCTTATAGCCCTTATATGACTCACTAATTATAAATTAAATACTATGCATTACAAAAACACGCCTATTCAAATGTATTGAAAATTTCACCTCCAAAAACTGAAAATTTTCAAAAAAAAAAACTGATATTTTTCATATTTCTGCTCAAAACATAGATTGTGGGTACTCGTTAGAACCGCCTTGCCGAGGGGGTTCTAATGAGTACCCACAATCTATGTTTTGAGCAGAAATAAGAAAAATAATGCATACCCCTGTAAACCCAAGTTTTACTATATAAAAGTGGGGTTTAAGGGGGTCAAAATTATATAGGTTTGTTTTCATGATGCCAGAGCTCCAGGTAAGAGGAGTAGCAGGTAAATATGTTTCTTATTTCTCCATGAAAACATCTGTTGTGGTGGTACTCACAATCTAGTACCCTTGTGGCTTCTAATGAATACTCACATGATTGTAGTTTATGTTCTGTATTTTTGGGTTGTTTTTTTTTTTTTTCAGAAATAAGAAAAATAACAATTATTAATACTTTTTGGTTGACAAAAAGTGCTGTATTTGCAGCTATGCTGTGCATACCTTTTTTGCAAGTATCCACACCACAGGAGCCCGGCTGGCCCGCTTTCCAGTGGTAGGTTCTATTATTGCAATTGGCTGGTCATGAAATGAATGTTCCAGTTTCATCTGCTGTAGCTGATAGATGTTGAGAATTGTCAAAACAACGCCGATGCACAGGATCACAACTACAAGGACACTGAGCTTGCCAGGATGCTTTACTTCTTGTTGCTGATGCCACATCCTTGGATTGCACACCTGAAAACAATCACAACGGTAAATGTCCTAAAATTTCAAACACCAGTGTTTCTGATAATATAGCATATGCAAACAGTGCAGATCCAGATCAGACTGGTTCTGCACTGTTTGCCATTGCATAAGTATTTTAAGAAATAAAGATGCAAAATTTGGTCCAAAAGTATGCATAAAAGGTTCAAAATTTTAGAACATTTACAATACACATTAATATGATGTAGACAAAAAATAGTTGATAATAAATAAGTCTAAATGGCTTGTGCAATCATGATAAATCATCGAAGAAAAATTACCATATGTTTACCTAAGTACTTGGACAGAAAGGCATCATGAAAACACATCTATATAACTCTGACCCCCTTAAACCCCACTTTTATATAGTAAAACTGGGGTTTACAGGTTATACATAATTTTTCTTATTTTGCTAAAAATATTGATTGTGGGTACTCATTAGAAATGCCTCACCAATCTATGTTTTGAAAAGAAATATGAAAAAATATCAGAATTTATCTGAAATTTTTTCTTTTTTTTTTTGGTTGTAAAATTTCGATATCTTCAAATAGGCATGTTTTCATAATGGAAATTGGTTGTTTTGCAGAACGGTTTGAACAAATTGATAATATGCCTTCAACAGAAGGCCCAAAGTGTAATCATGTAATCAAGTGAAAATTGGTCGACCAAACTGTTTCAAAGAAGAAGACGTTTAAAGATAACAAGATTTTATATATGTATATAGCCCAGGGGCAATGGGAGACAACCCAAGAGGACAAAATTTTGATTGTAACTCTTTGATCATACATTTCAGCCGTTTTCAGAAAATGATTTCAGGTTAGCTGTCACGAGCGTCAGGGGAATTCCATTTCATATTGGGTTGTCTAAGGTAATGGATTAAGCTGTTATGGGAATTGCATATGGTGTCACGGAACATCATTTATGCTGTTAACAATCACCGGAACGTCCGTTGATACTGATAAATATGATGTTTTTTAGAACCTTTTCAGAAGTCACAGAATATGATTATATTTTATCAGCAGTGTTTCTGTTGTACTAAAATACAAAAATAACTAGAGAAAAAATATTTACAAGATATTTTTTGGGGCCTGCACTGCCCTACTGACCCCAAGTATCTGTGGCATTACTCCCATACATGAGAGTTCTGCGTTCCAGACGTTCATATTTTACGTTTATATGCTGTTATTTATGTTTTTATTATTCTTCGGAACATCAATAAACAGCAATTATCAATAAATGGGTGCATGCGTACGTCTAACTTGTTGGACTACTGTGGCATTGGATGGAGACTGGTGAACATACCTGAGATACAGGTGACGCGCTAGTGTCCGTTTTGCTTGACCTGATGAAAAACTGTTAATCGTGCTCACTCTGGATTGATACGCAGCTAACTAATGCATGTGTTTGGTACGTTAGAAAAAGGTATCTGTCGAATGACAAGTCTGGGTTTTCTCAGGTAAATGCAATACGGAAGTAAACAAAAACAAATGGCCTTGCTCGATTAGCACATGATCACAAAACATACGGAGATTGCCGAACGGAATGTCAGGACATTAGTGATAAGAATTTTTTCACCTGTCTAAAGGCACGGCCTAAAGACGGGTCGGGTATAAAAACCACGGCCGAGCTGCCGAGCCGAGCCGAAAAAGCCGAGCCTGCTATAATGTTTTCTTGTATTTGTTCAAACGAGTTCAAGATATTTATTTCTTTTAATCTTATATTACCATATATGTAAAATGCTGTATTCACAATTAAAATTTGTACAATCGTTTGCTTATTTATGACTTTATATCCAATTTTCCATTCAAAAGGGGTATGAAAGACACGGCCGCGAAAGGGATATGTTTTGGCCAGTTTGTGGACAAATTGTGATATTTTATAGTCCGAGCATTTGACTGAGATTGCAAAAATATATTTTTAAATTACATTGAATCATTATAACATGCAGAAACTGTATATATTCTCACTATTCTTCTTTTTCACCCAAATAACGAGGATCGGCAGGTTCTAAAAATAGAATAGATATAAACTAAACGAAAATAACAAAAACGGCTAAAAGGGCCTAAAGGCTAAGGTGAGCTAACAAAACAGTCATTTAGGACTCCACATCTATAACTAATTTGATAGCTTTTCCCATTGAGGCTGGTCACCATACTGGTATAAGATGTAATTGTTAAGTTTAGGCCCTTTCAATGCTTTTGCTTTCCGTTTCGGTTATTTTCATTTAGTTTTCTCTGTTCTATATTTAGATCCTGCCGATCCTCGTTATTTGGATGAAAAAGAAGAATAATGGGAAATATAAACAGTTTCTGCATATTATAATGATACAAAATAATTTTAAATACCTTTTTTCAACCTCTGTCAAATTCTCTGATCATGAAATATCGCCATTTATTCATAAAATGGCCAAAATATATCCCTTTCGCGGCAGTAGCTTTCATACTCCTGTTGAATGGAAAACTGAATATAAACGATTGTACAGATTTTAATTGTGAATACAGCATTTTACATATATAGTAATATAAGATTAGAAGAAATAAGTATCTTGAACTCGTTTGAATAAATACAAGAAAACACTTCAGCAGGCTCGGCTTTTTCGGCTCGGCTCGGCAGCTCGGCCGTGGCTTTCATACCCGACCCTGAAGACGGTCGGGTATGAAACCCACAGACCGGAACCCCGTGACCGAGACCCGGCACCGTGACCAAAATTTCTATCCTGGATCGCAAGACTAATATGTTTTCAACTTTGTCCATTTTGGGTTTATATTATGAGGTATTAAATATACATTATCCAACAAAAAGGAAATTTAGATCGGACTTAATAATTATTTTTCAAACTCAGATTTACCGTTTCAAGGGGTATGAAACCCACAGACCATCAATTCTCCGGTTTTTTGAAGTTTTTTCTATAATCTTCAATAAACAATCAATTTCTTTGTTGCACAGGTCTTTCAAAAAAATACAAAAATGAATTATATATGGCTAGCTGAAGCTATAACAGAAACGTTAAAGTGTTGAATTTTACGATTTTCATATATTTATTATGTTTCTAAAAATAGAACAGGTAGAAAATTTGACAATAACCACAATGTCCCCAATCTACAAAAATGTACCGATGCACTGACTGTACGGGTGTTTAACCCATACAATCAGTGCATACAAATCATAATAGGCTAATTGTGTTATATATAGAAATATAATGATAGAAAATACGAACTAGGTTGAATTAAATAATAATAATAATAATAATTATTATTATTACCAGCATCATCTATAATGTTACATTTGACATGTAATCAGAACAAAGAAATAGAAAAGCCTGCGCGTGTGTGGGGTTAGGCTGATAACAAAGACACGGATCACCATGCGCATTCGCACACTATGATATGGACCTTTGTTGTTTGCTACAATAAATAGACTTAGCTAAGAAATAGACAATCCTGCGTATCTGTGGTTCGGGCTGATAACAAAGATATGGATCAGCATGCGCTTTCGCGCACTGTGATATGGACCTTTGTTGTTTGCTACAAAAAATATATTAAGCTAAGAAATAGACAATCCTGCGCATCTGTGGTTGGGGTGATAAGAAAGATATGGATCAGCATGCGCATTCGGTGACTGTGATATGGACCTTTGTTGTTTGCTGCAGTAAATAGGTTTAGCTTAGATATAGACAAGCCTGCACATCTGTGGAGTTGGGCTGATAACAAAGATATGGATCAGCATGCGCATTCGCGCACTGAGATATTGACGTTTGTTGTTTGCTTTGTTATCAGCCTAACCCCACACATGCGGAGGCTTTTCTATTTCTTTGTTCTTATTACATGCCAAACGTAACATTATAGATGATGCTGATAATAATAATAATAATAATAATAATTATTATTATTATTATTATTATTATTATTATTATTATTATTATTTAATTCAACTTAGTTCGTTTTTTCTAACATTATATTTCTGTATATAACACAATTAGCCTATCATGCCTATTATGCATTTGTATGCACTGACTATGGGTGTTTACCATTCGGTACATTTCTGTCGATTAGGGACATTGTGGTTATTATCAAATGTTCTACCTGTTCTATTTTTAAAAACATAATAAATATATGAAAATCGTAAAATGCAACACTTAAGCGTTTCTGTTATAGCTTCAGCTAGCCATATAATTTATTTTTTTTGTATTTGAAAGATCTTTGCAACAAAGAAATTGATTGTTTATTGAACATTATAGAAAAAAAACTTAAAAAAAACCGGAGAATGGATGGTGTGTGGGTTTCATACCCCTTGAAACGGTAACTCTGATTTTAAAAAATAACTACAGGTCCGATCTAAATTTCCTTTTGTTGGTTAATGTATATTTAATACTTCATAATATAAACCCAAAATGGACACAGTTAAAAACATATTAGTCTTGCAATCCAGGATAGAAATTTTGGTCACGGTGCCGGATCTCGGTCACGGGGTTCCGGTCTGTGGATTTCATACCCAACCCCTAAAGACACGTCATCAGACTGACTCCAGCCTCTGGTGACCAATTAAGCGACTAAATGTATTAATTCTTTCAATAAAATAAAAACAAGACAATACCAGCATGCTAAGATATATGGAGCACTGTTCACGAGTGTTTCATATATCTATTAGCATGTAAGATCATGGGATACTGGACTAGATCATGTGAAAGAATGTGTACAATACTGGTTAACCGCTTAGAGGACTAAGCCTGCCCAGTAAAAGTTTGGTTAGGTAAACTGACCGCGCACATTATGACCCCATTGGATTGACTGGACCGTAAAACCTCCACAGAAACAAACATGTTAATAATTCTTGGGTTTATTTGACCTGTCATTTTAGTATTTATGTCAAAGAGGGTGATTAAAATTAATAAATTTAGAACTAGGGCCCGGAGCCAGTCTACAAGACATTAAATCGCGACAATTTTGGAAAACATCTATCTATCTATCTATCTATCTATCTATCTATCTATCATCAGGGGTCGGTATCGATTACTGATTTCAGTTATTATGCTAAATCCATTCCTTATGGTGTATACAGTTATGGTTAAAAGTCAGGAATATTTGTGCAGAAGGTATACATTTATTTCAAGTTTGTGGGTCTGAAAATAATATTATTGGGACTCATTTAAACCTAATCTCAGCTAGTTTCCGAGTGTGACCTAATATAACCTCCGATTCCCCGCCTTAACAACCTAGCATTTGCCGAACCAAACATTTGTCTGACCCAGTCTTGCCTAACTAACAAATTTGTCCTTATCTTACCTAAACTAGCTATTTAATAGTGACCCTAACCTAAACCCCCTACCCCGAACCGCTTACGGAAATTATTGAGTAGTCTCACACAACAGTGTGATTATTAAATTTGGTAAATTTGCAACCAACATATGGGACATATAAGTATCTAAATATCCTGGAAATTTTGTTTTTATCGAAATTGTGATTAGGAAGAAAATTAACTTTTATTGTTGCGCAGGGGTATGAAACCCACTACCGCAACAGAAAACAAGTACCATACATGGTTGTATGTGCCGCAATGACAATAAATGATATTACTTACGTTATAGATAAACCCGAGCACAGATTTAGACACTTCATGCAAATTGGTGACAGTTTGCATGAAATATCAAATCTTGTTTTGGGGAAAAATAAGAAAAAAAATATTTCAAGTTGTCTGCTGAAAACGGATGTTTAGCACTCTCTGTGCAATTTCAGCAGAGGTTTCAGGGTTTATGCGGAGAGTGAAGACTGATCGGACTGGGGTTGCATTGGCTGATCTGTCGTTCGCTGAAAACATAGATCAATGTTTTGTTTTTGTCATGCTGTGGCTCATTGTTTTGTTTTGCTTTGCTTTTTCCGCAGTCAAATGTATGCAGTTTTTTTAATATATGCCCGTGACGGTACCTTGGTGAATAAAATTATTCTATCCTAATTATTCCCCTTCCAAGATGACGGCTAACTGACAGAAGAAACTCAAGCATTATATAGCTAGGCTACCTTTAAACTGCAGAAAGAAGCAATAGATAATCTGCTACCGGTCCCCTAGTCTGTCCTAGGAGGGATAACGCGATCCGGTACCGGACATTCGGTTTAGACTTGAAGGTTAAAGGTTTAGTACCGGGACTTCAGTCACTTCATTTAAACTAACCTAACACTACAATGCCTAATGCACCAGTCATTTGTAGCCACTGCCTCCCCCTACCCCCACCCATGGGTAATAGCGGGGACCACGATTTCCCTCCCCCCCCCCACCCCCGTCACAGCTCTGCTAAATACACCACACTGCGGGAGAGTTGGGCTGTATAAGCTTATCTCTTTCCCACCCCCACCCCGCGGGGACGATGGAAAATAAGAATTGGGGTCACTTTAAAATACGTGTATAAAGTGGCCATTTGAAAAAATATTCTATGGGCCAATGGTGTCCCCCAAATAACTGGGTCTCTGGACATTGAAACAAAAAACCTCAGATATATATGGCTTGCACAACCCCCTCCCCCATCCCGCTCCCAACCCTGGAAGTCAGATGAGCTAAGGAAACCATAACTTACTGGAACCTCACACCTTCGGCCCGAATGGAGAACATATTCGATCAAAAGGCTGATCGGCTTCACAGGGAGGCATGCGCCCTGGGATGAGACCAAGGACTCTGACCACGGGGAGGGGTCGGTATCACGAAGCCTTGGAAAATTGACCTTGCAACAAATGAGCAACTGAGTTAATAAAGAATTGGCGCAAGCGCCTAGTTTCCCCCATATTCAAATACAGACCATGATCATTCACAGCAAATAACTTCCTTAGCCGGCAGTTTTTTAAGTATGGCCTGAAAGTGTGTATACACACCCGTTTCGTTTGAGATCTATGTTAACAGTTAAATTTAAATTTGACCTATCTCCAGTGGAACTATGATCCACCGGCTGCGGAAAGATGGCGGACATTACTATTTCTGTTTTTTTTTTTTTTTTTTTTTTTTTTTTTTTGGTCTTATCACAGATATGAAGTTATGGAAAAAAAAACTGATTATTTCTTCTTCCTTTAAAGATTGTATATCATTGGTTCCCACATGAAAAAAGTGTGAACTGCTTGTCCAGGATGATATTGTTGTTGTGCTGACTCTTATTTGCCAGTCGATTAATGTATATACCTGGAAATGCTATTACTTCACAATGTAACATATTTGGCCATGGGACCGGAAACATTGGTTACCCTGATGGTTCTTGCTTCTGAAGTAAAGGATGAAGGAGACAAGTAAATAATGGTCATAACCACAATTGACTATATATTAGGATTTTTAGAGTATTCTTTTTGGCTGTGTCACTACTGACTGATAGCTAGGTCGAAAAACCAAATACTAAATAGTTTTTGTAACGCTCAGACAGTAAATCGCCGTGATGTTGAATGAGATTGGTTGGCACCACTGATTTAAAAGCAAAAGCACCACCCTCCCCGCCTAAAAGTGTGTGTTGAGAAAAATGTATGGTCCCTACCTGTTTTAGATATCAGAGTTTTAAGCTTCCGCCACTGCACTTGTGGATACAAAATAGGTACCACTCTCATCCCTTGTTTCTTAATGCAGAAAGCTGGATCAGAATCTTATGCAGGAATTAAACTTACCATATTTTCAAAGGCTGTGACTGGGCAAAGTTTTGAACTTTAAGGGGATATTTTGTAGTCTGTTGCCGAACCACAAATATTCAAGAATTCTTCATGAGAGTAGTGATGGCAGCTCGAAAGAATGATCGAAGCGCGCGAAGGCATAGAACTAGCCAATGAAAATTAAAGGCTCTAAAGGAGCAACCCATGGTTAGGAATGATATTAGGATCGAGCAACGTTATACAGGGTTTCTCCTGCTCCAATCACATAATCCTGCTAATTATATAGAGCAAGAGAATTCCCCAAGGGAAACCTAGACTGGTTCTCAGTTTAATTACCTGTTATGGTTTTTAGTTTAAACATATTTTATTGCATCTAAACAAGCAATAGGGTCGGGCCACAAGTTCTGCCAACATTAGTTACGGCCCTCCCCTAACAGAACTTCATTACAGCAATATTCAGACACATGATAATGGCAAAGTAAACATATAAGCACTGCAAAAATACAAAAAGGTGATGGAGTGAAAGGTATAATAATGTAAATAATATACAAATCAAATAAATAATAAGATAATGGAATGGAATGTCATAAGATGAATTGTCATACTGGCCTTAGTGAACAGCAGCCTAATCGGTGAACCTTCTGGTGTCCTTGATAAAAGTTTGGACGGCTTTGAAAATAGTAACATTTTCTTCTGGTGTGAGATTTTCATTTCCAAACAAAAGTTTATTAACATTTAGTGGGTTGAAATTCCTCGTTGACCGAAACAGTGCAATTCGTTCATTGATAAAGTGTGAGCATCTAAAGAAATAATGCTCTGCATCTTCAACTTCTTCAGAACAGCTGCATGTAGGACTTGGTGACAGATGATTAATATATAGATCATAAGATAAATTACTACAGTTGTTTCTAATTCTTGCATGTAGGACTGAGATGTATCTACTACCAACTTTGTAGTATGTTGGAACTATTGAATTATTTTGTGTTTTTTTCAACTGATACTTAAAGCTAGACAAAGACGGCGAATAACACCTCAATGACTATTTGCATAATTATTTTGTGGAACAAATTTCCGGGAATAGGGTTACAATTCTTAGCTGATCGTCTGTACCCTTGGTTGTAAAAATTCCAAATTTTGGTGAAAATACAATTCTAAATTGATTACCCGTGACAACCCAATATGATATGGAATTCCCGTGACGGCTAAACTGATTACCCGTGACCTTGCCGTGACGGTATTAATAAAACCCATGACAACCCGTGATAATACCGTCACGGGCATTATGACCGTCACGGATTTTAGTACATTTGTGTTTTATCATTTTTAACCTATCATTTGCCTAACAAAGCTAACCTAAACCTAACCTAAATAGCTAGGTTATAAATATAATACCAAACATAAAAGTATTTGACTTAGGTATTTTAATATTCAGCCTTTGGGAGGGGTGGGAGCGGGGAGCTTAGACCCGATTTTATAGGATAATGCATGATTGTGAACATAAAGGATGCCTCATCAATGCCACTAAGTAGCTTATTCCAACTGTTTTCATATATTTATCACAGCCAACATATTATCTGACAGAGTTATCCAATTGCATCTGGATCGGAATCTTGTCAAATAAAGTGCAACGTATCAATAATCGAGCACATCCTCTTCGTAGTAGTAAACATGAAACTGGCACTAGTGACACCAGATTTTCCCTTTCTTATGTGCTTTCTAAGGCAGAAAGGGCCTCCATTACATTCTTTTACTTGTAGCGCATTGAAGAAAACATTGAGTAAATCACAAGACCATGAAACATTATATAAATCGCCATGAAACGATTAGCAGTATCATTGCATTAAACGGCTGGTTTCTGGTTGCTTTCCTTCTAAGTCGCTGAAATGGGAACCAATTTGACGACCCACTCTCCAAGGCAACGACCCCAAGCGCTACACAGGTGCTACAGGTGTATTGGATATGCACATGTGAGTGGTTAAGATAAACAGAGTAACAAGATTAAGTAAATATGATTGGCTATGTAAAACCAAACCCAACTATTGATCTTACTTTTTTCCTTTGTGAATGACAGAAATAAAAAGAAACTACTGTGTTGAATACTGTTGCCTTTTGTATTGGACTTCATATACTGGAAGTTACGTGGTTCATAGGTTTCCAATGGCGTTTATTGAAATGTAGCAGAGTGAAGTGTGAATCTCAGTGGTGCATTTCATATCAATTAATTGTTATGATTTATGCAATAAATATTGCTTAAATCAATGTAAGGTAGATCTGATGTGATTAAAATTCCAAGAATTTAATTAAGTTTTCTTTTCTGTTCAGTCTAGAGAGAAAAATCTTGAAAAGAACATAAAAAAAAAAAAAAAAAAAAGAAATAGGTTAGACATGAAAGATGATCATTTTTAATAAAAAAAACTCACTCATAGTTTAACATAGTGTTTTCCATATTTTATGAAGGTATTCGTTTTTGGAAAGGGATGATACAGTGATACAAAATGCCAAGACACGCCACTAGTCTTGGAGCGGGGAACTTCCCGGCTGCCAGCAAACTGTTGAAAAGATATGAGCAAGACAAGGCTTATAAGTTACATCAGCAGAAGGTATACCTTTCTTGGTCTTAATTTTCATTTTTGGTGTACTTGTATTTAGCATTTTGTGAGGCCCTTCCAGGGGTTTTGGTGAACAAGAGTACAATGCCATTTATTTCAGGGGAACAAGGGAACAAAAGTCTAAAAATGAATGGAACAGGGGAACAAAGGAAATTTTAGGGAACAGGGAACATAGAAAATCAAGATTTTGATTTTGGGAAACACGAAAAAATGCCAATTTATTTCAGGGGAACAAGGGAACAGGTACCCACTCCCCTTCACCCCTAGGAAGGCCTCTTTATTCCCTCGGTTGGCACTCCCTTGAAAACCGTCGCTATGACTCGCGCCTCGCGATGTTTCACAAAATACAGTATGACCTTGTTGCAGTGCCGATGCCTTCATATTTTGAGCGGCCCAAGATCACTCGCCACAGCCTTAATAATCCCCTTAGTTTCCGCCAGGTATATACCTCTGCAGATTACTTACAGGTTTTCGATCTTTCCCATGACTGTTGTTTTATGGAATAGGCTTCCTGTAGATATTGTACTTTTAAGCGATCTTGACTCCTTCAAGAGAGAAGTGAGCAAGATCAATCACTTAAGGTCATAGAAAGTAATATTGTTTTTAATCTGCTTTTAAATCTCATTCATACTAACACTCAAACACTATCTTTTTTCATTCTTCACTATCAGTCTTTTAGCCCTCACTGTAATTTTTTACTTTTTATTCTCACGCACGCATCCCTGCGCATAATACTAAGTGATGTGAGTGATGCAGTATCGATAGATAGATAGATAGATAGATAGATAGATAGATAGATAGATAGATAGAAGTACATGTTGCAGTGTGAGCAAAAGGCATAGCTCCTTTATATAAGACAGGTTGTCAGGTTCTCACAATGGACAATTATTTGTTTAATTACATTACATGAATGGCAATGTCAAAAATGTACCTTCTGACTTGAGCACCCAGCTCATGTTCAGAGCAGACTGTGCAATCATGCAGTCTGATCAGAATCTTCACTGGACACATTTTGGATAGCCAGTGGTTTAAAGTTTCTTCATGTGGACAACAAAAACTGATCCATCTGGGTGCATGTGTAGGCTAATTTCATCAGGTAAACATACCTATATAAGATTGACCCCATTAAACCCCACTTTTATATAGTAAAACTGGGGTTTACAGGGTAATAAATTATTTTTCTTATTGCTGCTCAAAAACATAGATTGTGGGTACTCATTAATACCACCTTGCTGAGGCAGTTCTAATGAGTACCCACAATCTATGTTTTGAGCAGAAATATAAAAAATATCAGAATTTTTTCTCTGAAAATTTTTAGTTTTTGGAAGTGAAATTTTCTAATTATTTGAATAGGCGTGTTTTTGTAATTTGAGTCTCACTGAGTCTTGCTGTGGTGCTCATGTCAGCAGGTATGATTTTCACATTGCTGCTCACATGACATAACATTGCTGCCCTTCGGATAGAATTTTCTCAAAAACCTCTTGGTTTCAACACCATTCTGGTTTTCATAGAATAGTGTCAATGACTGTATATTACATATTAAACAGGACAATTTGACCTGGGCCTCATGTTCAAACTTCAATGGGACGCGGCAAATGTTAATGTATGGAAAAAAAAAATGGTCATGTGATTCTCATATTGTAGCAGTTTGTTAAAATTTTCTCATTCAGCTGATTTTTTTAAGGGAAATATGTAATAACATGTTCTTCAGAAGATTATTTTACAGGAAAATAATTTCTGGGTTTGCTTTTAGTGATTTGACAGACAGGCAAGCCCAAACTGTGTAGACCCAGATCAGATAGTGTCTGATCAGTTTCTACAATTTTTGTCTCTCATCCAGCAGTTAGATGCAAAGTCAACAAGTAGTGAGAAAGACTTGAAATTTTAGAGGGAGTTATCTGAATATTTAGGGTAAATATGGTACATGAATCTGTAATTGGTGCTTGCTTATTCCAGAACATAAAAACCATTATCATCTGCATCCTAAATATCATAGTTCCAGATAAGTGGAGAATCCAGATAAATATTCTTCTTATTTGAACATGATAACATAATGTTGTAGGTAATCATTAAAAGCACCTTAGTGAGGTGTTTCAGCGTATGTTTTCATGGATGAATAAGGAAAAGTTCACCTTGTTTTTTGGTTGAAAAAAAAAAATTACCTTATTTTGAGCTATGTTCAGACATTTTAACCCATTTCAGACTGATTAGCTCCCCCACACTATATTTTTTTTTTTTTTGAAGAGTCCAGTTTCAATTTTAGGTCTATCAAGCTATGTAACTCAGATAATTCTGGAGAAAAATGGCTAAATTATTTGAAAATAATGGAGACCCTGATCAGACACCACATTTGGGGCATCTGGTCTGGGTCTGCACTGTTTACCAATTGTCCTTTTAGGGGTCTCCAGACTGAAATGGATGACCTCCACACCATAGTTTTAAATTTGATCATGTTTAATTTTACTACCTGTTGATACGTCTAAATACTGCTGGATGTAGCAAAAAGAGTGATTGGTCTGAGTGGCTTTAACAGTTAACCCTTGTCCTGCTGAATAAAAAGATGCCATGCCCACTTCTAATTTTCAACCAATCAGATTAATAGATCCAGATCGTTGCTATAGATTCACATACTCAATGGCAAACAGTGCAGATCCAGATCAGTTGGCTTCTTCAGAAGCCAAATGATCTGGATCTACACTGTTTGCAAAGGCAGGGTATATCCGGGTTCAGCAGGACAAGTGTTTATACAGTGTCTGCTTTCAGATCGGGAGGTTTTGGTTTCGATGGCCAGATACCCAGTTATTCGGGGGACACCACTGGCCCATAGAATATTTTTCAAATGGTCACTTTATACAAGTATTTTAAAGCGGCCTCAACACATGAAATATGCGTAAAGCAGTTGATTTTGAGGGTCGCTTGGACCCCATGTCATGTTGAAATGCTCATGAATGATTTTAGGTTGGCAAAATTGGTCCCTTGGCCCCCACAACACTGAATTGCTAGTAGCAGTTCTTTTGCTCGGTGCTCAGTATTTGAGAGAAGTTCCTGGACTGCTTGCACCATTGTCAGTATAATGTGGCTGTATCACATCTACGTCACATAATGGGCAAGATACTAAGTGAGACACTGCTTTGAAAGGGCATCAGTTTCCACTGTCACATCCGGACACTATCACAACATAATAGAAAGATTCTTGACCGTGTCATTAAACTTCAACACAAAGAAAACAACAGGCAAAAACAGTTGAAACCTGACTAGTTGCCAGTCTCACCACAGTCTGTGGCATCTGGTCTGGGTCTAAACTAATGCAGCATCTAATCTGGGTCTACACTGTTTGCAGAGGTTTGTCCGTAGATACTTATGGTAAATATGATGTTCATATTGTTCACTTTCCCCTTTTTATATATACTTTATAACTTGTCTTACACAAGGCTTTTCACATGTTTGAAATACAAGCTGTAGAGGCATCTCCTTTACTTTAAGGGGAACTGGTACGCTTTCAGGGGAGACAACTCTTTCAAAATTATTTTTGCCTCCCTTCTGAAAAGGGGTCTACTCTAAAAGGAAAGAATTTGCTCCCTGTGGGAGCAAATTCTTTTCTTTTAGAATAGACTCCTTTTCAGAAGGGGATTGATGTGCAGTAAAGCAAACAGGAAGTCGCAAAAGTTGTCTCCCTTAGCAGAAATACCGAAAAGTCTACCGTTTATATTCAATCACCTTAAATCCTCACAGAAGAAAATCATCCTAGGACAATAAAAAGTATATTTTGTTTGCTTAGTGAATTAGTGGACATTCATAACTCTATATCCAAGGGCATCATATTATAGAAAGTGTATATTGAGAATAAAATGTCTCGGTCTGTACACAATAATTGAAGAGAATAATTATACTACAGATAATTTTGCTGTAGCTTAGACACAAAACAAAGTTGAAAGAATATCACTAGCTAGGAAGTCAATGGTTAAGCAGTTTATAGATAATTTGTGACAAATTATTCTTTTTTTTTTTTCTGAGTTAACTTTTCTTGGGGGGATCAGACATTGCTTTTATTTTTATATAACATTTAATAACCTACCAAAACCAAGAAAATTATTTTCATGAAAAGATCTGTTTTTAAACCTTAAAGCACCGATCATAATTGTAGTGGACAGAAATCTGAAATATGGTTTAATTTTTCAGAGGATATGAGGCTTGACATTTCAATTCGCATGAAATGTCGATCCAGACTCTTTTCTCTGAGCATTACGAAAACATGCCTATTCAAATATACTGAAAATTTTACCACCGAAAAATGAAAATTTTTAGATAAAAATTCGGATTTTTTTTCTCATTTCTGCTCAAAACAGAATGTAGGTACTCGTTAGAACCGCCTCGGTGAGGCGGTTCTAATGAGAACCCACGAAAGAAAGCAGAAATAATAAAAATAATGTTTACCCCTGTAAATCCCAGTTTTACTACATAAAAATGGGGTTTAAGAGGGTCAAAATTATATAGGTATGTTTCCGTGATGAAAATACAAAACAACAACAACAAAAACAGCAACTTTAGAACATTGTTTGCGCCAGCTTTGCTTGCCATTGTAAGGATTAAAACATCAGTGCTTAATGACAGCACAGCAGAAAAAAAAGGGAGTCTTGATAGTAAACAGTAATGCATGAAGCTCTAGCATATCACAAATTAATATGACCATGTCTTGTATTTTGAATAAGATCCAAATATATTTCTTTTATGAACCAATATAATGACTGATTAAAAATGTTTATCAGCTGACACAGAATACAGTCGACTCTCATTATCTCGAATTCCAAGGGACTCTCTGAAATACTTAGAGATATCCGTACCACGACATATCAGATTAGCAGAACTGAGGAAAAAAATAATTCGATTAACCACATTTAACAAATATATATATGTAATTGGACTCTTGAAATTAGAGATATATTGAAAATATTGTGGAAAAGAGGAGAAATTGCTTCTTCTCCTCTTTTCCATAATATTTTTTACCTGTTGTTGGATTTTTATGTTAAGCCAGGGACCAGATATTCACTTCGAGATAAGCGGTTATTCGAGATAAGCAAGGTCCAGATAGCGAGAGTCAACTGTAATTCCAACTCAGGCTTACATGTATGTAGTGTAACTTGAAATTGATTGGTCAAGAGTAATCTGAAAACACATTACGAAAACACGCATATTCAAATATACTGAAAATTTTACCACCAAAAAGTGAAAATTTTCAGATAAAAAAAATTCTGATATTTTTCATATTTCTGCTAAAAACATAGATTGTAGTTACTCGTTAGAGCTGCCTTGGCAAGGCGGTTCTAAGGAGTACCCACAGTCTATGTTTTTGAGCAGAAATAAGAAAAATAATGTATACCCCTGTAAACCCCAGTTTTACTATATAGAAGTGTGGTTTAAGGGGGTCAAAATTATATAAGCATATATATGTATTCGTAATAAACATTATGTGATAAATCCACTGAGCAGGAATCTTGGAACTATTTTCTTTGGACAAATTCCTAAAATGAGCTACCGTATTTGACCTAATTGCCACACTGTGCGCTGAGATTTCTCAAAAATACATGTACTGGGATAACTTGTGGTAAAATATGTACCTACCGATACTAAGAGACAGATCAGCAAAGGACTTATCAAATGATACTTACGCAATGTATTTGTGCATTTTTTTTTTTCTCATTTTCTTTATAAAAGCATATGTTGTGGGTACTCATTTGAATTGCATTGACTTGTCTTACATTTGAATTGCATCGACTTGGGTACCCACAACATAATTATGCCTTTATAAAGAAGTAGAGAATATGTACACTGGCTGTAATCTGAAGACTACAGAATTGCTTGATTGTGCTCTTATAGGAATATGTGTGGTAATTAGGTTGAGTATTTTACCCATATTTTCAATGGGAATATGACCTAGTTGGAATTATAAGAAATGAATTTTATTTTTGTGGATTTTAATAATGTGTAAATGCAGGGGACTTACAAACCTAATATAAAGCCTTTCAGGGTTTGTGAGTGTTTCTCTGGTGTTTACATATAGTGAAACAATGCATAAAAATGAAATTAATTCTTATAATGTGTCCTCTATGTATAACACACACAAGCACACATGCATGTATGCACATGCATACACACATAGAGTATTTTGTAATTAGCAGGTTAATATAGTTGGCTAAAGGGGGTAACTTCCTATATATGGCATAGTACGGATGTGCGTGCCGAATAGCCCCCTTTTTCAGTGCTGCCAGGTATATGATTGGCCCCCTTTTTTCAACAAAAAGTATATGAATGGCCCCATTTTTCTGGATTCCTATGTGAAAGACCCCATTTTTCTGACATCCTGGTATATGCACATATTTTTCTCTCAGAGATTTTTCAAGGCTGCTTATCCTCTTGGTATTACATGAACTGACTGTAATATTTGTGTAATAACCAGCAAGAAATAGATACAAAAAATCAAAGGGCAGTATATGAATAGGTCAACATTTTGGATGATCAAGTATATGAATGGGTCCGTTTTTTCGAAGGCCAGGTATATGAATGGGGTAGGTTTTGAAATACTGGCTCGCACACCCGTACCGTACCAAAATTACCCCTAAGTTACCCCCCCCCCCCCCCCCCCCGACGCTAAAGGTTAAAATGTCCCACACATGAACACACACACACACACACACACACACACACACACACACACACACACACACACACACACACACACACACTATTTTGAAATACCATATGCTAAAAGTAAAATTCATTTTGCTTAAGGTAAAAAGGTCATTATCCTGGCACTTTTCAATAGGGTGGCAGTTATCCATCCTGTATAAATACAACTTCAGTTTCCTTTTATTATATTTGTTTAATAAATCTATATACATAACCCTTGGTCTGTGGAATTTAAATATTGGCAGAAGATAAAAAATAATGTCTTATGTTTTCTTCAGAAACAAGAAGCTTTGTATGCATTTTACATACAAACCATCTCTTTAGGAGACATTTCACATAAAACGTCAGTCTAAATATTTCAGTACAAAATAAGAAAAAATATCAGGAAAATTTTGCATTGTATTTTGCCATCAGTGCGCAAAGGGTCACTGTCACTCTAACAACTCATCTTGTATGCTTAGCACTTAGCATGCTGGGTAAAATTTTCAGCAGACAACATTTTGAAATTATAAATTTTCTTTACTTTTCTCAGAAAATAGGCTTTTACATTTCATGCAAATTGTCTCCCTAGGAGACAATTTGCATGAAATGTCAAAGCCTATTTTCTGGGTTTGAAAAAAATAAAAATGTGGTGTGCTGCAATTTTTACCCAGTATGCTGGGCAGTTAATTGAAGAGCTAATCAATAACAGTGATTTAATTTTTGCCAGCATGGCTCCAGACATGGAGATACTTGAGGTGCTAATTTAGTGTAATTTTTGTTATTTTTGCAGCAAAACATACTTTGTGGGTACTTGTTGGAATTGCCTCGTCGAGGCAATTCCAACGAGTATCCACAAGATATGTTTAGCTGCAAAATTACAAAAACAAAGTACATGTACTTTTCTGAAAAGTCACTTTCTCTGGACCTATGTACAAACCTTATCCTACTGAAGGCTTATTTAGCTGATGACAAATGAATTATATTTTTCCTCAGAAATTAGGGCATATGACATTTTGTCTGAATAGACTCTAAGGGGGAAACAGTTAGGGAGGATGCAAAGCCCTGCTTTCAAGCCATAATACAAAAGAAAAAAAAAAAAAAAGAAATACTCAAATAATGGTCTGTTAGTTTTAACATTAATTAGCTCTTATAAGCAAATTCAGCAGATGACAAATTGATGATATTTTTCTTATTTTCCCAGAAAATAGGTTTTGACATTTTGCACAGATTGTGTCCTAAGAAATGTCAAATTCTGTTTTCAGGGAAAATTAAGAAAAAAAAATTTCAAAATTTCATCTGCTGAAATGTTTATCCAGGATACTAAGTATTAAATTCAGCAGGCTATAGGCTACGCATACTAACCTGTATTGTAACTGTTCTAATTAAAACACTTTAATACCATGCTATGGGCAAATTCAGCCGAAAACAAACAGATGAATTTTTTCTTATTTTTCCTACAAAACAGGATTTGATATTTCATGCAAATTGTCTCCATTGGAGACAATTTGTATGAAATGTCAAAATCTGTTTTTCTTTAAAAAATAAGAAAAATATTTCAAAATGTCCTCTGCTGTTTAGATTTACCCAGCATGCAGAGCCTTAATAGAAAGTGCTGATATTATCTATGCTATTAGCCTGATACTGATATAATACTGAGGTAATTATCAGTTTAGCACTCTCTTGGGAAAATCAGTTGACAAATACAGAAAGTATATATAGTGCTCCGAGGATAATTTGACACTGATGTCACAGCAGCTACCACTCGACCTGGGTAAAGCAGATTTTACATGAATTATCGAGAAAATGTTACTAATAATTTTATGTAGTATCGCTATGAGTGTGTTTTTTGGTTAGTATGTTGCAATAGCGCATTTGGCAGAGGGGAGCACTCTCGACGAAAGATAAGATTATTAGATTAGTACACCAGATCCTAGCAGCAGCTCAGCTTTTTGACTGGCACTGGAATAGCTCTGGTCTCTTAATATAGCTTTGGATTTTTACATATGGAAGACTATTCGATTAGCTCACTAAGGACTTTTTATATTTGATGTATGTAAAGTTTTCATTTTTACTGAGTATATTTGCCGGGAGCGTCGGTTTATGACGATCCCAGCAAATATACTCAGTAAAAATGAAAACTTTACATGGTATTATACCCATTTATACATGTTTGCCTTTATAATAGAAACTCTAGAAGTACATTAAATCATAAGCCGATCAGTACATAAGACAATGGCAATAGTCTCGCTCTGGTGAATTGCGAGGAACCTGAGCTTAGGTTTCAGTTTTTCACCTCTCCCCACGCTATGGTAAATTTCCACTTCATGTACACATCCTTACAGATTAACACATACTGGGTAGCAGCGATAAGAAAAACAAATTTGTTTCATTCATCGACGTTGTACAGAAATGTCTTTCTGAAAATCAATGTAATCAGGCCATTGGTATGCTTTAAGCTGGTGCAATGGCAAATGACGTTGCACAACATTTTGGATGCTCTGGTCACACTATCCATAACCTCAGTACCAGGTTTGCAATCACTGGTTCCGTTCATGATCGTCTGCATCCTGGTCAACGTCCTGTGACGTCACAACAGGATGACTGCTATATTACGCTGACGCATTTGCATCTGATTTTTACCAGCAATGGCAACTGCTCGACAACTTGGGATAAACGCCCGACAAGTCAGAAACCATCATAAGCAAAACAACATTCCTATTAGAGCTTGTAGACCGTACACTGGTCCGATTATCACTGCCCGCCACAGGGCGGCTAGGCTGTTATGGGCTCAATGTCACCTGCACTGGACCTGTCGTCAGTGGCACAAGGTGATTTTCAATGATGAATTGCGGTTCAGCGTAAGCCATGCTGACGGCAGGGTCAGTGTGTATCGCCGCAGAAATGAAAGATATGCTCAATGATACACCAGGGAACGGGATAGATTCGGGGGTGGGAGTGTTATGGTATGGGGAGATATCATGGGCAACGTCAAGACAGAGCTTGTGGTTGTACAGGGTAATCTCAGTGCTCAATGCTATGTTAACCTCCTGAATAATAACCTCCTTCCAATCATGCAGAATTTTGGACCTGGCTTAACTTTTCAACACGACAATGCCAGACCCCATACTGCCCTCGTAACTGCAAGGCTGGCACAAAACAATGTGAACGTTTTATCTTGGCCGGCTTTATCTCCGGATATGAAGCCTATCGAGCACATTTCGGATGAACTTGGTTGAAGAGCTAGGACCAATCACCAGATAAACAATGTGCAAGACTTAACACAGGCTCTTCAGCTGGAATGGCAGGCACTTCCTAACATTTTGATTAGACATTACATTAACTCCATAAGGTGGAGAATCCATGCATGCATTGCTAGCATTGGCGGCCTGATAAATTGCTGCCAAGAAAAGCATAATTTCTTAAGAAAAAATGAAATCAAAATGTTGAAAATGATTTTTCCCGTATATCTCTAAATTCTGATTTTTTTATTTGACCCTTGTGCCATATTTCACCAAATAAAAGCATGATTTTCAAAGCAAAATCAAAAAATAAAGACTGTAATACAAAGTGATTGAGCTTAAGAATCACATATCACCATAGATATCACATAATGCTTCCTAAATTATGAAATATCTCCTTTTGAAGACCATGTAAAGTTTTCAATTTTACTCAGTATATAAAAAATCTTATAACAAACTGTGTTATAAACAGATTAATGTCTACTGTATTTTCATTTCAATCAAGAAATTTCATAAAGCTTAATAAAAGCAAACATTAAAGAATCACATTGTTGTTCTTTTTCACCTGTTACATTGAAAATTTATTAAACTTTAGTATACTCTTGTCCTGTATCTCTATGTAAACATGAACAAAATTTGCGCCGTAACTTAGACGTTTACGTCTAAATATTTTGTCTTGTTTTTAATTATATTTACTTTTACTTTGCTTATGGTCCTTATATGTTACATATTATATTATTTTAAAAAGATATTATTAGACATTATTATGGCATTGTTGACTTTTTACACAAATGACATGCTTCCAGCTTCCTTGCCTTCAAAATTATGTATTTGCACAGATTGTCAGCACATGGTAATCATTCAAACTAAAAGTTTAAATATACTTATCAGTTAGTTCTCTGCTTGTCTTTTTTGATTTTTACAAGATATGCAAAGCGAAAATTTAAAATGTCTCTACACTGAAAATTTGTATCATTATTGATAATTGCAAAATACATTTTCTTTCGTAACATAATTTTTCTATTATATTTAATTCTAAAAAAGTATAAAATAATAAACAAAAAAAATAAATAGAACACTTAAGATTCAAACCCACATTATGTCCAGATTTGCAGGCCCCTGTAGCCTAGTGGATAGGAGAGTTGACTCTTAATCCATTAGGTTTCTCACCGAGCCTCGCTTGGGTCACATGTGGGAAAGCCAAGTTCTGCTTACGGATGGTCAGGTGTTTTTTTCCCCGGGTTCTCTGGTTTTCGCCCACCTTTGATGAAAAATCGGCTCGATATATATGAAGTATTCTTGAAAGGGCTGTACAACCCAAATCAAAAAAAAAAAAAAAAAAATGTCCAGATTTGTAGTCTAGGAAAACCACCATTTATGGTTACCGCTCCTTACAATATTTATTGAATGTATTATACATTGTAGCTATTCAAGTGGTGTTTACCTATTTATTGAAATGGACTTGGTCTAACAATACAAACAATCAGTGACGTCACTGTCAACTGATGCTTTGAGGACCAATGACTCCAACACTGATGGCTCGTTTTCTGTGGCTGTTTCGAACTGGTTTTTGAGTCCGACCCTATGAAATTCTTGCGATAGCTCGAGAAAGCAAGTGTTCAGGAATATATTTTAAGGAAGTTTTCTTATTTTATCCTGAAAATGTATGTTGTGTGTACTAATTAGAATTGCCTCATTGAGCCAATTCTAATGAGTGCACTCAACATACCATTATTTTATAAAAGATTGAAAACCCATTCCAAAATTATCCCTGTTTGCCTTCTGACCTTGCGCTATGATTAACCCTTAGAGGCCATTATTACCCTTGTCTAGAACAAATTTCCATGGTCCCAAAGATGTTCAAGCATGATTGCAGTTGGACTGTAATATGGTTATCCAGAAAATAAGGTAGTGGCCAGGTTACTGAGTGATTAGTGCTTCTGACTACAGATCACAAGATCCTGGATTTTAATCCCACTTGAAGCAGAATTCAGCTCATGACTGTACAGATTTCATTGCACAGAGCCTTTCATTATCAGTCACTCTCCTATCATCTCAAAATGACTTCAGTAATGTCTGTCTCCCCTCCCCCCACCTCCCCCTCCCCACTCCCCTCAGCCACCATCATATGGTTCTCCCTAGGATGTAACTGTACTATGGTCTAGCTCCAAAACTGTAGCTCTCACCGTTAACTCATTTATGTCTAATATTTTTTATTTGTCCTGTTTTCTATTCTTTGGATCAGAAAACTATAGTACTGTTAACCCTTCTCTTGCTAAACATGACATGCCCTGTCTTAGCAAACAGTGTAGATCCAGATCTGTTGTCTTCTGAAGAAGCCAACTGATCTGGATATGCACTGTTTGTCATTAAATATGCAAATTTCTATCAAAAACTCAGATCAAGTATTCTGATTGGCTGGAAATTAGAAGTGGGCGTGGCATCTTGACAAGGGTTAAACCATAGCTCTTGATAAGATACTTTTTCAGCTGAAAAGTATTGATGTTTTTCTCATGTCTTCACAAAAATGTTATGTTTTGGGTACTCATTATAAGTACCTCTTTGAGGCACTTCTAATGAATACCCAAATATTAGTTTTCGTGGAGAAAAAAGAAAAATATTAAATATTTACATGATCTCCCTCTTATCTGGAGTTTTAGTAAACACCTCTTCAAATACTAAATGGATCAGTCTATGATGGAAGAATTCACAAGACATAAACATGTTAATGGGGAATTGACCAAAACACACACACTTTGAACATAAAATTAGCGCTGTTGTAAGCTTATCCAGTCCAATATGCTCGAAAGTCACATTTTTACATGACGTGGTACAAATAGTTCATTTAGATTCCCAGATGTATGACAGTGTATAAATATGCAGATTGAATGGTCCTGAGGGTATATATTTTTTTATAAAGCTTTTACTTGTTTAATAGTGTGAAACAAGAGGAAATCAATCATTCATTGGTTTTGGTCTCGGCTCATTGCTAATTTTCCTTTCTATTTGCATGCTTGGTTACAACACCAACATGCATTAATATATATGGTGGGAGGGATATCCAGATTTATATTTTTCTTATTTCTCATCAAAAGCATATGTTGTAGGTACTCATTAGAAGTGCCTCACTGAGGCACTTCTAATGAGTACCCACAACATAAGTTTTTGTGGGGAAATAAGAAAAAGAAAAATGTCAATAATTTTTGGTTGAAAAAAATAAGTGCCTTATGTGGAGCTATATATAAATGATAATGATAGCTCTGGAAAGGACAATTTTTTCAGCTGAAATTCATAAACATTTTTTTTCTTTTTTTTTCTTTTTCATAAATACATGTTTGTTTTTTTTAGCTCACCAGAGCACAAGGTTAGCTATTGTGATCACCATGTGTCCGGCGTCCGGTGTGCATAGTGCATTGTGCAATGTGTGTTGTGCGTCATCTGACAACAATTTACTTAAATGGCATTTCTTCATAAACCGGTGAATGGGTTTTGAAATAATAACACAGGAATGTTCCTTGGTGCATTCTATCAAAATGTATAAAATGGTTCCGCTCCCTTGAACAAAATGGCCATCAGAGCTAAAAATAGAAAAAAACCTTTAAACATCTCCTCCTAGGCCAGTGGCCCAATTTCAAAAAATTTCACAGAAATGTTCCTTGGGTGACCCTCTATCAAAATTACTAAAATGATTCTGCTCTGCTGAACAAAATGGCTGCAAGAGCTAAAAATAGAAAAACCTTTAAACAACATCTCCTCTTAGGCCAATAGCCTGATTTGATAATAATTTCACAGAAGTGTTCCTTGGGTGACCCTCTACCAAAATTGCTAAAATGGTTCAGCTCTGCTGAACAAAATGGCCGCCAAAGCTTAAAATAGAAAAAAACCTTTAAACGATATTTCCTCCTAGGCTAATGGCCCAATTTCAAAATAATTTCAGAGAAATATTCCTTGGGTGACCGTCTACCAAAATTGCTAAAATGGTTCCACTTCGTAGAACAAAATGGCCACCACAGCTAAAAATAGAAAAACCTTTAAACGACATCTCCTCCTAGGCCAGTGGCCCGACTTCAAAATAATTTCACAGAAATGTTCCTTGAGTGAATCTCTACAAAGTTGCTAAAATGGTTCTGCTCCGCTTAACAAAATGGCCTCCAAAGCTAAAAAAAGAAAACCTTTAAACAACATCTCCTCCTAGGTCAGTGGTCCGATTTCAAAATACTTTCACAGAAGTGTTCCTTGGGTGACCCTCTACAAAAATTGTTAAAATGGTTTCCCTCCGCTGAACAAAATGGCTGCCAGAGCTAAAAATAGAAAAACCTTTAAACGACCTCCCCTACTAGGTCAGTGGCCCGCTTTCAAAATAATTTCACAGAAATGTTCCTTAGGTGACCCTCTACCAAAATTGCTAAAATGATTCTCCTCTGCTGAATAAAATGGCTCCCAAAGCTGAAAATAGAAAAACCTTTAAACAATATCTCCTCCTAGGCCAGTGATCCGATTTCAAAATAATTTCACAGAACTGTTCCTTGGGTGACCCTCTACAAAAATTGTTGAAGTGGATCCACTCCACTGAAAAAAATAGCTGCCAAAGTTAATAAAAAAAACAAAAAAAACTTTTAAACGATATCTCCATTTCAAAATAATTTCACAGAAATGTTCCTTAGGTGACTCTCTACCAGAATTGCGTAAATGGTTCCACTCTGCTAAACAAAATGGCCACCAGAGCTAATCTTAGCTCAGGTGAGCGATCCAGGGCCATCATGGCCTTCTTGTTTTTTTTTTATAAATACGTATTTTGTTAGTACTCAATGGAAATGCTTCACAAAGGTGATTCTGATGAGTAACCACACTATGATTTGTAGAAAAAATATGATATTATTATGTTTATAATTATGGATAATTAAGTTGTGGTTTGAGAAAACCAGGGCCCGGTTGTTCAAAGCGTCGTTAGCTTAACGAGCTTGTTAAGGGTCATTTCGTTAACTGTTTTAGCGGATTCAATGTACAATATTCTAATATTTTTTGCTGAAAAAATGTGAGTAGCTTTTGCACTGCAAAAGCTACTCACATTTTTTCAGCAAAAAATTTCAGCGTATTTGCGTATCACTCGATGTAAATTTTAACGAATCGTTAACTAACGACGTCGTTAGCTTTGAACAACTGGGCCCAGTCCTAGATCTAATAATGTTTGACATCCTTTGAAGCAACTGGGTGGCCGATTGGTTAGTGCTCCCGACTTTGGATCACAAGGTTCTGAAGACAGAATTCAGCTTATGACTAAGATGGCCTTTCATTGTCACCCTTCCATCATCTCAATATGACAAATAACGTTGAAAACACCAAATCATCATCATCATTCACAGCTCCTTTGGATATCATGCCTTATTTGCCATGAAAAGTAGAAAAACTCAAAAGCATTTTAATATTGCCAACAGTGCACTAAAGGCCAATAATTTTCTTATGGTTCTATATGTAAATTTAAATGATTGCAGTGTTAGAAAATGTATCGTTGATGTTTGCTCAGCAAAGATTCTGGTCAGTCTGCACATTTATGCAGTTCTGATTAGTCTTCACTATCCTTCATAAGAAGTCTTACCTTGTCAAAACTCAAAATCTTAAGGGTACTCGTTCAGGCATCACACCTTGTTGGTATTCTTGTTGGAATTGTCTCAGTGTGGCAGTTCCATTTAAAATATTATGTTTGCTGCAAAAATAACAGAAACTAACCTAAGAATTATCAACGCAATTCTCACCTTGTCTGGTTTTGTGAGGTAGACATATCATTGTGCAGTAGACATATCAATTATAGATAACTTCATGCTTTGGGAAATAGTTCTTATTATCTTAACCCTTGTCCTGCTGAACCTGGATATACCCTGACTTTGCAAACAGTGTAGATCCAGATCAGTTGGCTTCTGAAGAAGCTAACTGATCTGGATCTGCACTGTTTGCCATTAAGTATGTGAATCTATGTCAACAAAGTTGATCAAGTAATCTGATTGGCTGAAAATTAGAAATGGGTGTGGCTTCTTAATTAACTCAGCAGGACAAGGGTTAACCCATAAAGCTCCAATCATAACTGCAGCATACAACATTTTGGAACAAATTGTTTAGTTATTTTTCAGAGAAAATAAAGCTTGATATTTCATGTGAATTGTCTGCCTAGCAGACAGTTCAAATGAAATGTCATGCCTTATTTTTTTTCTTTAGAAAAATGATAATAACAAAAATTAGACTGTCTGCTGCAATGCTATTGGCACTTTAAATTATAGCCTTTGAATCCTTTAAGCCCAAGGCACAACTGAACACAACAGTTTGAAATTTCTTTTTTGATTATTTTTCATAAAAAACAAGGCCTGATATTTCATGTTAATTGTCTGCTTTTGACTGTTGTCTGGCACAATTTTGCTCAGCACTGTAAGGGTTAAATTATGGCTTTTGAAGCCAAATTGTGTTATTGATGAATATAATGCGAGTCATCATAATTTAGACATCATTAAAGAGCTTGTTACATCAAAAAGAGCCTGCATAATAGCCTCTAATTCATGATATTAACTTTTATCACTCCTTTGGCAATTTCCGTAGATGACAAATTGTAATATTTTTTTCTTATTTTCTGAGATAATAGGCTTTGACATTTCATGCAAATAGGCCCCTTAAGGAGACAATTTGCATGAAATGTCAAAGCCTATACGACACTTTGCACCAAATGTCAAAGCCTATTTTCCAGAAAAAATAGGCTTGAACATTACATGCAAATTGTCTCCTTTGAAGACAATTTGCGTGCAATGTCAAAGCCTGTTTGCTGAGAAAAAATGAGAAAATATATTTCAAAATGTTGTCTTACGGAATTTTTACCCAGCATGCTAAGTGTTAAACCTTGTCATGCTGAACCCGGGTATACTTTGCCTTTGCAAACAGTGTAGATCCAGATCATTTGGCTTGTGAAGAAGCCAACTGATCTGGATCTGCACTGTTTGCCATTAAGTATGTAAATTTATAGCAATGTGATTGGCTGCAAATTAGAAATGGGTGTGGCATCTTAATTTATTCAGCATGACAAGGGTTAAGCTGGCAGTACCATCAGATCAGGAATTGGTAATTGTTTTAGGTACCTTATTTACCCTAAATATTGTGACTTCTTAACTCCTTACCATACTTGTCCTAAAATTTGTATATATCCATTTCTCTGGCTGTCCATGTGTCTTAACCCTTCTCTTGCTGAACACGACATGCCCTGTCTTAGCAAACAGCGAAGAAGCCAGCCGATCTGGTTCTGCACTGTTTGTCATTAATTATGTGAATTTCTATTAAAAACCCAGATCAAGGAATCTGATTGGCTTGAAATTAGAAGTGGGTGTGGCATCTTAATTTGTTCAGCATGATAAGGGTTAAACTGCTGGGTGAGTGACAAACAGTGTAGAAGTACACACAACATATGTTTTTGTGGAGAAATAAGAAAAATACCCATATTTATTTGTTTGGAAAAAAAGTGTCTTATCGAGAGCTGTGTAGGGAGCACTATATAAGGGTCCATTGGGTTGACTGAGCCGTAAAACCTCAACACAAACAAACTATATAAGGGCATCTGTGAGTTCACAATGTCTCATCTAAACTATATCAGAAATGATTGTGGACAGTGACAGTATAATTTTGCAAAGAAATAACATGATTTTTGGTTGAACAAAGTCTTATTTGTCTTGTCTGAGTCTTCACAGTTTGTATATGATATAATACAGAGGACTTAATTGTTGTGGAGGAGTGTCTGGTGATAATTCTGGGACAATCCATAAAAAAATTATGTTATGGGTACTCATTAGTAGTGCCTTGCTGAGAAATGAGAAAAAAAAATATCCCAGTATTATCACTGAATACTCCTTTACACATAGCACTCCTGGGTGAATATAGATGTATTGAAATATTTTTCTTATTTTTCCCAGAAAACAGGTTTTGACATTTCATGTATGAAATGTCAAAACCTGTTTTCTGGGAAAAATATCATTAATTTGCCATAGGCCATTTAATTAGCCCAGAGAGTGATAAAGGTTAACAAGCCCTATGTATGACAATGACAATAAGGTGGGTTTTTGCATGATGCCGAGCAGTCTGTCAAGTTCTCTAGCAACCAGCCTCATAAAAATTGATTGTTTCAAAGAAGATCTTATAAACAATGCTAATTAAGAACTAGAGAAGGTAAATGTCTGAATATTGGATAACTCAGCTGAACATGTACCGATTATTGATTTTGGTTTTGATTATACAGAAGTAAGAGGAGAAATGCATTTAGCCTAATAATTTGCCCTAAGTATTCAGACAGACATGTCAGAGAAAACAGTGTAGACCTAGAACAGATGCCGCATGCCCCGCAGTCATTCAGGCACATCAAGCTGTAGTAAAATGGTCTCTTACAAATTTTAGTGTAAGTCTGGTAAGAAGATCCAGGGATCAAGTTAGGATCCCAGATCAGCCACATAACTTTCATGGAGATTGATGAGGCCCTCCCAGCAGGGGTGGAGGTACCTGTTCCCTTGTTTCCCTGAAAAAAATTGGCATTTTCCCTTGTTCCCCAAAATCAAAATCTTGATAAATTTTGTATGTTCCCTGTTTCCCAAAATTGCCTTTGTTCCCCTGTTCCTTTCAGTTTTAGACTTTTGTTCCCTTGTTCCCCCTGAAATAAATTGCCTTATTCCCCTGTTCCCCAAAACCCCTGGGAGGGCCTCA
Organism: Anodontia alba; assembly: GCA_964016985.1. Classification (NCBI taxonomy): domain Eukaryota; kingdom Metazoa; phylum Mollusca; class Bivalvia; order Lucinida; family Lucinidae; genus Anodontia; species Anodontia alba. Next base: position 43,930,857 of record OZ024823.1, on the reverse strand, counting down.
TTGATCATGAAATCATTCCTACAGTCATTCTACCCCTTCCGCTGATTCAGGAAGGGCAGTTGTTAGTTACTGGCGAAAGTATGTGCACTAGTACTGGTTAAATGCTTTGGGGAATAAGCCTGCCTAAGAACAGTGTAAGCTAATTGACATGACCTAATGGGTTTGCAGGGCCATGAAAACCTCAGTTCCAACAAACATTAATAATAAGATAGTGAAATTCCATGCCAACATGACCAAAAAAGCCCATTAGTCATTACAGTATTTATCCTAAGTTTTGGGATACCTTAAATTCTTACCACACTTGTCCTAAAGACTATTTACTACTTATTGATGTGCTGTCTTGGAGAAGTATGGGGAGTTTTTGCTGTTGCATCGCATGAATTTCCTGATAATTTCTGACTCCTTCACCCCATGTTTCCCCCATTTTGATTACTGTATAAAGTGGTGAATTAGGGATTTTGTATCTCTTCTGAATAGATGAATGAAGCATTTCTTTTTTATGGTTTAAAACCTCAAAAATGTTTGATTGAACTGCTTTGTGTATTAAATAATTCATTGAAAAGGGGTGGAACTTAACTTTGCTTACATAAGCATATTGGAGAGGTTCCAAAGTTGAAAGCTTAAACTATAACCTGTTGACTGTAAAAGATTTCACAGGAAACAAAATTTGGTATTTCATTGGAGACTATTTGAATGAAATGCCAGGTCTTCTTATCTGTGAAAAGTAAGACAAAGTATTACAGACTGTTAAACTTAACCCATTGTAGACCCAGTTAACTCCCCCATACTATTACTATATATTGGATAATTCTAATTTCGATTCTAAACATGTGAGGCTATGTGATTTAAATATTTCTAGAGAAAAATGGTTGAACTATTTGCAAACAGTGGAGACCCTGATCAGATGCCGCATTCTGCGGCATCTGATCTGGGTCTGCACTGTTTGCCAGTTACCCTTTAGGGATCTCCAGATTGCAATGGAGAATAAGCTGAAATGTCAGAAAACATGGCTTTGGACGTGTGCACCCAGCAAAATTCAGATCAGCCTGTATGTTTGCACAGACTGAACAGAATCTTCAATGGGCACATTTTGGATAGCCAAGGTTACAAAGTTTCTTCATGCACAATGAGGCATCTAATCAGACTCTGCCGATGCATATACTGATTTGAGGTACCTTAGATACATGTTAGAGTATATTTTCTCGTGGTTTGTGACTGAAATGTATGACATAGCTCTAGGTAAGAACAGGTATCAGGTACATATTTTTGAGGTACGTAATTTTTTTTATTTCAGCGTGAAAATACATTTTGTGGGTACCCATAACATATGTGTTGGTGCAGAATAAGAAAAAAGAAAATACTTTTTTGTTGAAAAAAATCACCTTTTCTGGATCTAATTATGGGATGGAGCGCATGATGTGGCATTGTCATCATTATTGGTTTTCTTTGTATTTTCAGCTTTCGGGTATGAGACACAGGCTGGACACTGAATCCCCAAAGAAATACAACCACCTGTTACTGAGACTCAAACAAGTACAGGTAAGCTGGCGGTCTCTGAATTTTATTTTTTTTTTCGTATCTCAAAAAACAAATGTGAGATATGTCATTTTCATTCCATCCACCCCTTCCCCCAGCACATAATTCACATATTCCAGATCACCAGGATTGAGAACAGTTTTAACTCAATCTCAATCAGTTACAAATGCAAAATACAATACACTGGAACTTTCTCTTTATGACATGGTTCATTAAAGACTATTTCAGAAAAAATGGATCCCAAGTCTGCTGTATCCAAATAAAAATGTATATACTATATAGAAAATTACCATGACTAATTAGAACTCATTTTTGAGTCCCTAGGGAATTCTCTTGATAGCCCAAGAAAGCAAATATTGATGGATACTTTGGATAAATTTTCTTGTTTTATCATAAAATGAATGTTGTGTGTTCTCATTAGAGTTGCCCCATTGAGGCAATTCTAATGAGTACACTCATCATACTATTTTTGTGTAGAAGACCAAAAAAAAAAAAAAAAAATCCCTAAATCATCGCCATTCGCTTCTTGACCTGGCATTATTATTAACCCTCAGTGGCTCGAACTACCCATATCTAACATACTTCCTTGGTCCCAAAGATGTTTGAGCCATTGAAGTTCAACTGTGATCTATACAGTTTTGTTTTGCCTATAACATGGTAATCAATGTTTAGCTAACATATTTTTTCATCACCAAAACATACCTATATAATTTTGATCCCCTTAAACCCTCCTTTTATATAGTATAATTGGGGTTTACAGGGGTATACATTATTGTCCCCCGCCTTTTCGAAGAAAAGTGGAGGGACACTGTTTTTGGTTTTCCGTGGGGCGTGGTGCGTGGCGCGTGGTGCGTGGTGCATGGCGCGTGGTGCGTGGTTCCGAGTTTTTAGTAGGTACTTTGTCCCCTTAACTCCTCCCACAGTTTCCGTCCAATCCTTTTGAAACTTTACAGGTGTCTTAAGGATGGTCTGAAGATATGCATGTGATTTTTTCAGAATCCTGAAATAATTTTTTATCACTTTTTCCGCATTTTTAACTTAGACATTTTTTGAGTTCTAATATTACAGAAGTCTATAGAGAGTAGGTACCTTGTCCCCTTAACTCCTCCCACAGTTTTTGTCCGATCGTCTTGAAACTTTACATGGGCTTTTAGGATGGCCTGAAGATATGCATGTGGTTTTTTCAGAATCCTGAAATAATTTTGTATCACTTTTTCCGCATTTTTAACTTAGACATTTTTTGAGTTCTAATACTACAGAAGTGTATAGGGAGTAGGTACCTTGTCCCCTTAACTCCTCCCACAGTTTTTGGCCTATCCTTTTGAAACTTTACATGGACTTTTAGGATGGTCTGAAGATATGCATGTGGTTTTTTCAGAATCCTGAAATAATTTTTTATTACTTTTTCCGCATTTTTAACTTGGACATTTTTTGAGTTCTAATACTACAGAAGTGTATAGGGAGCAGGTACCTTGTCCTCCCACAGTTTTTGGCGGATTCTTTTGAAACTTTACAGGTGTTTTAAGGATGGCCTGAAGATATGCATGTGGTTTTTTTCAGAATCCTGAAATAATTTTTTGTCACTTTTTCCGCATTTTTATCTTAGTCATTTTTCGAGTTCTAATACTACAGAAGTGTATAGGGAGTAGGTACCTTGTCCCCTTAACTCCTCCCACAGTTTTTGTCCGATCCTTCTGAAACTTTACATGGGCTTTCAGGATGGCCTGAAGATATGCATGTGGTTTTTTCAGAATCCTGAAATAATTTTTTATTACTTTTTCAGCATTTTTAACTTAGACATTTTTTGAGTTCTAATACTACAGGAGTATATAGGGAGCAGGTACCTTGACCCCTTAACTCCTCCCACAGTTTTTGGCCGATCCTTTTGAAACTTTACAGGTGCTTTAAGGATGGTATGAAGATATGCATGTGATTTATTCAGAATCCTGAAATTTTTTTTTATCACTTTTTTAACGTTTTGAACTTAGACATTTTTTGAGTTCTAATATTGCAGAAGTGTATAGGGTGCAGGCACCTTGTCCCCTTAACTCCTCCCACAGTTTTTGTCCGATCCTTTTGAAACTTTACAAGGGCTTTTAGGATGGCCTGAAGATATGCATGTGTTTTTTTCAGAATCCTGAAATAATTTTTTACCACTTTTTCTGCATTTTTAACTTAGACATTTTTTGAGTTCTAATACTACAGAAGCGTATAGGGAGTAGGTACCTTGACCCCGTAACTCCTACCACAGTTTTAAGCCGATCCTTTGAAACTTTACAGGTGCTTTAAGGATGGTCTGAAGATATGCATGTGGTTTTTTTCAGAATCTTGAAATTATTTTTTATCACTGGTTTCCTGCTTCAATACTGAGGTATTTGATACAGGACCAGTGGTCCTCTGGTTAACCATTTTTAACACCTCAAATAAAAATAAGGCGGGGGACATAAATTCCCCATGGAATTTGCTTGTTTTTCTTATTTCTGCTCAAAAACATAGATTGTGGGTACTCATAAGAACTGCCTTGCCAAAGTGGTTCTAACGAGTACCCACAATCTGTGTTTTGAGCAGAAATGTGAAAAATATCAGAATTTTTATCTGAAAGCTTTCAGTTTTTGGTGGTGACATTGTCAATACATTTGAATAGGCCTGTTTTCCTAATGGCTTTGGTTCCTGTACCTAAGTATTGGTGCAAATAGACATGTCTGAGCAAACAGTGTAAATTCAAATCAGATACTGCATATGGTGTCTGATCAGGGTCTACTGTATTTATCCTAAGTACTGGAACACCTCCTCCTACCGTACTTGTCCTAAAATTTGAAATAGTCCATTCTGCTACCTCTTGATGTGTCTAAAACATAGCTCTTGATAAGGCGCTTTTTCAACCAAAAAGTATCTACAGTCAAACTTCGATGGCTCGAACATCTTTGGGACCATAGAAACTGTTCGAGACATGGGTGGTTCGAGCCACTGAGGTTTAATTATGGTGCCAAGTCAGGAAGCAAATGGCAATAATTTAGGGATTTGTTTTTTTTTGATTTTCTACACAATAATTGTACGTTGAGTGTAATTAGAATCACCTTGATGAGGCAATTCTAATGAGTACATACAACATACAATTTCACGATAAAATAAGAAAAACTCCCTAAATATTTGTTTTCTTGAGCTATCGGAAGAACTTCGTAGGACTCAAAAACGAGTTCGAATTAGCCATGGTAAACAAGCCATCAGTGTTCGAGCTAGTGAGGTTCAACTGTATATTTTTCTTACTTCCCGATGAAAACAAATGTTGTGGTACTCATTAGAAGCACCTTGGTGAGGTGCTTCTAATGAGTACCCACAACATATGTGTTTGTCGAGAAATAAAAATATTTACCTGATACCCACTGTTATCTAGACCTATGTAAAATATTGTGGTGTGTATGGGAAACAGTGTAGACTGTTGATCAGATGCAGCATATTATCTGTCCCTATACTTTAGGATTATTATGGTACACTGTTTGCCACTCATTCCAGCAGTTTTTAGCCAGATCAATAGGTATTAAAATGGATTCGTTCAAATTTAAGGACATGTGTAGTAAGGAGTTAAGGTGTTCCACTATTTATGGTAAACACAATAATCCCAGCCAGAAGGCTTTTTAGTCCACTGCTGATTTTTGAAGTGTGATCTTATTAAGCGGACATTCTACCATAAGTTTTTATGTAATTTTGAAAACCTTAATTGCACAGTGCATTAATTGGGCACTTATTAACTACTTGCATGCCTGCATTCTCCTGCCTTTGTTGTTCTGAACCCTTCCCAAGTGATGATCTATAAAATGATAAGTAAAATGCCACAATACCTCTTAAAAAGTGTGCGTTACAATATCGGTAGGTGTCAACGTAAACATACAAAGCTGAAAAAAATATTTGTATAGCTCCAGATAAGAGGAATGTTCAGAATTTTTTTTTTGTCTTATTTCTCCATCAAAACATATGTTGTGGGTACTCATTAGAAGTGCCTCATTGAGGCACTTCTAATGAGTACCTACAACATATGTTTTCAGGGAGAAATAAGAAAAATATTGACTCAGTTTGGTTGAAAAAAAAAAATGGCCTTATCTGGTGATACGTATCGGGAAGAAAATTTGTAAGAGGACAAAAAGGTATTAATCTGCGAGGATATCTCTTTGTAATGGAAAATTGAATGTTTAGTTAGTTTTGAATAAATTTTGAATATATGTTGACAGTCAAGATTTTCAAAAGGCAGAAGTCTCAAACTAAATTTGCATTAAATCTGAGTTAGGCAAAAAAAAAAAATTTTAGATTCTCAGACACTGATGCGTTGATGCATCTGTCCAAAAGGTCCTGCATATATGATTTTTTTCGGTGGTAAGTTTTTTCCAACCCATGAAAATATGTGACACTGGATTTTTCCAGCTTATCTGAGAATCATTTATAACCAAATTGCAATCTAGACCACAAACATATGGCAGTCTTACTTACTTGCAAAGAAAATCAGTAAATTACGATCTGTTCATGTTGTTAGAGACTTTAAACCTGCATTTTAGATACTTCCAGTAGAACCACCACCATTTTGTTTAGCCAAACAAACCCAAATGTCCAAGAATGTACTAAACCAGAAAATAAAAATAAAAATAGAAAAAGCTGCCCGCATGCATCTATGTTTTGAAGAAAGTGCTTGAGATTCTAATAACTTATTTTTTTTTGCCTTAGATGTCTGACGGCTCAGGTCTTATATAACTTGGTGTATCATTGTCTTACCATGCATTATGTTAAGTCACTGTGACCTTTTTAGCTCACCTGAGCACTTCATGGTGAGCTATTGTGGTCAGTCAATGTCCGTCGTCCCTCGTCCGTTGTGCGGCGTCAACAATTGCTTTAAAAGCCTACTTCTCCTACACCTCTGGGCCAATTGACTCAATACTTGGTAGGAAGCTTCAGGGTGACTTGTAGATCAAAAATAGCTAAAATCGTTCCGATCGGAAATCCAAGATGGCCACCATGGCCACCATCTTGAAAATCTATTTTTCGCTTCTTCTCCTGAACCAAAATTGACTTCAAACTTGCTAGGAAACATCAGGGTGACTTGTAGATCAAAATTAGCTAAAATCGTGCCGATCAGAAATCCAAGATGTCCACCATGGCTGCCATCTTGAAAATCTATTTTTCGCTTCTTCTCCTGAACTGAAAGGCCAATTGACTCAAAACTTGCTCGGAAGCATCAGGGTGACTTGTGGATCAAAATTAGCTAAAATCGTGCTGATCGGAAATCCAAGGTGGCCGCCATGGCCGCCATCTTGAAAATCTATTTTTCACTTCTTCTTCTGACCCAAAAGGCCAGTTGACTTCAGACTTGCAAGGAAGCATCAGGGTGACTTGTAGATAAAAAATAGCTAAAATCGTGCCGATCGGAAATCCAAGATGGCCACCATGGCCGCCATCTTGAAAATCTATTTTTCGCTTCTCCTGAACTGAAAGGCCAATTGACTCCAAACTTGCTAGGAAGCACCAGGGTGACTTGTAGATCAAAATTTGCTAAAATCGTGCCGATCAGAAATCTAAGATGGCCGCCATGGCCGCCATCTTTAAAATCTATTTTTCGCTTCTTCTCCTGAACCGAAAGGCCAATTGACTCCAAATTTGCTCGGAAGCATCAGGGTGACTTGTAGATCAAAAGTAGCTAAAATCGTGCCGATCGGAAATCCAAGATGGCCACCATGGCCGCCATCTTGAAAATCTATTTTTCGTTTCTTCTCCTGAACCGAAAGGCCAATTGACTCCAAACTTGCTAGAAAGCATCAGGGTGACTTGTAGATCAAAAATAGCTAAAATCATGCCGATCGGAAATCTGAGATGGCCGCCATCTTGAAAATCTATTTTTTGCTTCTCCTGAACCGAAAGGCCAATTGACTCCAAACTTGCTAGGTAGCATTTGGGTGACTTGTAGATCAAAAATAGCTAAAATCGTGCTAATTGGAAATCCAAGATGGCCCCCATCTATTTTTTGCTTCTTCTAAACCCAAAAGCCAATTGACTCCAAACATGGTAGGAAGCATTGGGGTGACTTATAGATCAAAAATAGCGAAAATCATTCCAATCGGAAATCCAAGATGGCCGCCATGACAGCCATCTTGTAAATCTATTTTTTGCTGCTTCTCCTGAACCGAAAGGCCAATTGACTCCAAACTTGCTAGGAAGCATCGGGGTTACTTGTTTAAGTAATCATCATGAATCTTGCCCAAAATGTTTGTCTTGATGATTTCTAGGTCAAGTTCAAAACTGGGTCACCTGGGGTCAAAAACTAGGTCACCTGGCCAAATCAGCGGAAAACCTTGTTAATACTCTAGTGGTCACATTTTTCAAGCAATCATCATGAATCTTGCTCAACATGTTTGTCTTGATGATTTCTAGGTCAAGTTTGAAACTGGGTCACTTGGGATCAAAAACTAGGTCACCAGGCCAAATCAGCAGAAAACCTTGTTAACACTCTAGCTGTCACATTTTTGAAGCAATCATCATGAATCTTGCTCAAAGTGTTTGTCTTGATGAGTTCTAGGTCAGGTTTGAAACTGGGTCACTTGCGTTCAAAAACTAGGTCACCAGGCCAAATCAGCAGAAAATTTTATTAACACTCTAGTGGTCACATTTTTGAAGCAGTCATCATGAATCTTGCTCAAAATGTTTGTCTTGATGATTTCTAGGTCAAGTTCAAAACTGGGTCACATGGGGTCAAAAACTAGGTCAAATCAGCAGAAAACTGTTAACACTCCAGAGGTCACATTTTTTAAATAATTCTCAGTAACTATTGCTCCTACAGCCAGTGATACTTAGTACATGCATACATCTTAGCATGGCTTCTTGAGTGCAGTCATCCATATTTAAACTTGACCTTTATTTCACAGTCCATTAGACATGCTACATTGTCTTACTTGTTAATATAATCATTTTGAATTTTGATCAGAATGTTTGCCTTGATCAGTTCTAGATCAGGTTCTCAAAGTGCTATGATGCTCAGGTGAGCGTTACAGGGCCATCATGGCCCTCTTGTTTTATTCATTCATTAATTTTTTTTTTTTGAAATATAGGTGACATTATGTTATAGTTCCATGTTTTGGATTTCTCTACTACAATCTGGCAATAAAGTTAATACATTTTTTTCCGTGTATATATATATATATATATATATATATATATATATATTTTAAGAAATAGATCAGCTCTAGCAATGATTTGTTGAGTAATATATCACTGATTGGAGGTCAGTTGTAAAGTAGATCAAATCACGAGCCCGGTGGGAGAGTGGTTTATCTACGTACAACTGACTGACAAACTATGTTTTATTACTCAACAAATTATGCACAAGAGCTGATCTATTTCGATTCTAACACATAGAAAAAGACGAAAAAGTAATTTTATCCATCAGATTCTTCTAACTCTGCTATCGCTTAGCGAAATCCTGCCAATTCAGTTTTGACTATAATGCCGATGTTTACATGCATTTCCTACATTGTTGACATTAAAACGACATTACACCGTCTGGGATTGTGGCAGCGAAGACTGACATCAGCAAAGTGTCAAAATGATGTCGCAATGATGCCAGATAGCGTCGCATGCTTCTGCCCGGTTATTTGTTCCAGAAGAAATCACTGGTTTTCCCCATTGCCTATATAGGCACCCTGTGTTAGAGTCCTTTTTAACACCATGAAATCTCGGTGGCTCAGTTGGATGCGCCGTCCGACTGGAGACCAGGAGGTCGCGGATTCAACCCCCGCCGAGGTCGGCAACATTCTTTCGTGGAGATTGATCATGAAATATTTTCTACGGTCATTCTCTCCCTTCTGCTGATTCAAGAAGGGCAGTTGTCAGTTTCTGGCGAAAGAATGTGCACAGTACTGGTTAACCGCTTAGAGGACTAAGCTTGCCCAGTAAACGTGTGGTTAGGTAAACTGACCGCTCGACATGACCCCATTGGGTTGACTGGGCCGTAAAACCTCAACACAAACAAACAAACACCATGAAATGGCACATCACTCTCTGAGAATAATGCTTTTACATGGCTTAATTATTAAATAAATCCCCAGATGAAGGCAGTATTCAGAAGATACAATATTAAGCCTAAATATTGGGCTACATTAACTCCTTGCCATACTTGTCCTAAATTTTAATAAAAAAGAAGTCCATTTTACAATAATTATCCTCTTATCTTGGCCATGGTGATGCCTCTAGTTTCTCTTTTGATAGAATCAGGGTGTCAGATAAACAGACCCCTAAAGGTTATTTTTCTGCTTTTATTGGACACTACTGAAAGACTTTACCCCCTAGTTTCCAAAGGGAGACAGCTTTTGCAGACAGGAAGTTGCCTGATCAGTATTTAAAGCAGTTCAAAAATGGGTGCCACTGTTAAGTGGGAACAAGTTCTTTCCTTTAAGAGTAGCCCCCAGAAATGAGGATGGTAAATAATTTCATGATGGAGTTGTTTCCTTTAATATTCTCCATATTAAACAGTCAAATTCCTGACTAGCTTTGTGCGGATGCACCTGATATAGTCTCTGGCTGCTCACATACAGTAAAATCTGTGTAAGACAGCCACCTTTGAAATTGACCTTAGTGGTTGAATGTGGAAAGGTGGTTGTCTTATAAAGGTACATGTCATTTAATTTTGCTAGCAAAATTACATGACATGTACCTTTATAAGACTGACAACTTTTTCCACATCAACCACTATTTAAAGTCAAGTCTTGAAGGTGGCTCTTTTACACAGATTTTACTGTACACATAAAACTTGTTAAAAGGGGAGTATCTAGTAATAATTGTGAAATAATTTTCTTCAGTACTCCATAAACAAAACATGTTGTGGTACTCATTAGAAGTGCTTTGGAGAGGCACTTCTAATGAGTACCCACAACATAATTATATTTTATGGACTAAGAAATACTATCCCAGAATTGCCACCAAACATTCCTCCTTAACAAGTCCTATGCATACAAGTTTATTCAAGTTTTACTATTTAAATCTAAAACTTCAAGTGGTGTCACTTGTCAAAGTAAACCCTTTCTTCAAAATTCAAAAGAGATAATGTAAGCAGGGATAATATAAAAAATGTTAATTTTTTTTCTGAGTCATTCGTCTCTAGGCATGCGAAAGGGTCAGATCAGGTTAAAAGGAGTCTAATGGTAGAATTCAGTAGACTTGTTAAGGAGGGGTGTTTGGTGATAATTTTGGGATATTTTTTCTTATTTCTCCATTAAAAATATATGATGTGGGTACTCATTAGAAGTGCCTCAATGAGGCACTTCTAATGGATATCCACATTATATGTTTTTATGGCGAGAAAATTATCCTAGAATTGTCATCAAACTCCTCCTTTAATAACATCTCTTGGCAGATGCAAATGTAAATACAGTAGTGTAGGCCCAGATTATCTTTCTCATCCATATCATCTGGGTAAGAACAGTGTCGATTGGCCATAAAATTCCAATTCAAACAAATATCTGGGTAAGAGGGGATTTAGATAAATATAGTTCTTATTTCTCCAGATAGTCATATATGCTACAGTAAAAAAAATATTTATCTGAATGCTCCTCTTCATTATAATTTATGGTTATTTAATTTCTACAGCATTAAATGTTTCTGTTGATGAGCAACCTAGTGAAACCATGGTCAGACTGCAAGCACATATCGAGGGTTGAGCGCAAGACTATAGTAACTCAAACATATTTTTGAAACCCTTGTTTAGGGGCAACTTGGACCCCTTTGTAAACAATGCAAATTTAGGTGCCATTGCTCATACGAGCAATGGCACCTTAATTTTCATTGTTTACAGAAAGAAATGTTGTAATCTTCATAATGCCTTCATGGTGAGGAGATTAGGTTTGGGGAAAAACAACCATCTGACTTACGCCAGTCTTGTGCTCAACCCTCGATATGCTGGTACAGGTCTTTGCTGTTTTGATTTGACATACCATATACGCCCTAAGTAGAGAGGATGGACGGGGGGGCGGGGATACGGGGATAAGGGGGGCGGGGGACGGGGGTAAAGGGGGCGGGGGAAGGGGGAAGAGGGAAGAGGGGGCAGGGGACGGGGGAGAGGGGGCGGGGGTAGGGAATTTTTTGGGGCAGGGGTTATACCAAAATTTGTTGTATTTTACTGATTTTACTCTATTTTTATGTACTTCAATGCGATAACTGGGTATCAGAAGTATCTAACAGACGTATTGAAGTAAATTCAGGTATATTAACAATGAATCCGGCGTTGATTTCACTTCACCGACAAGGGGTGTTCCGCCAGCCGTGGTCTACATTGACTTTGTTTACGTCCGATTTCGGTTTATCTCTAGTTGATTACTTCCCTTTGATTCCGAAAATAACCGTTGTTTCGGTGGCAATCCACAATTTTAGAAATAATTATCCGTCTGCCGTAGACATTTGTTTTATTTGCTCATTGTTGGATATGGAGTTTTGCCCTGTTCAAAAAAAAAAACAAAAACAAACAAAAAAAAAAAAAAAAAACAACTTCAAGATCCAACAGATAGGTGTTCCAAACACGGAATATACATGTTGTCCGGTGGGGTGGTTGGGTGAGGCAAAGGTGTCGTGTATCTTACGTCACCGAGGCGTCCAACTGATATTTGCTTACAGATGGGCAAGGCCTGCTATCTTTGTAGAAGGTAAAGGTAGAGGAGGAATGTTTTATTTCTTTTGTTTCTTCACTTTCATTCATTTTCCTTTCTTCCCTGTCCCTCTTTTTCATCTCCTCTACTGTCTCCTGTCTCTCTTCTCCCTTTCTCTGGGAGACGACACAAAATGACACACAAGGACTGACGTGTCGTTAAACCCCAACTTAATCAAATCAGTCACACGTTGCCCGGTGACAAAACACGGACCATTCACGGACTTATAGACCGATAAAAATTCCGTGTCCATGGTCCGTGAATAGTCTGTATTAATTGCAAAATATAATAAATTTAACTGCTAATTGGTCCTTGAGTCGTCCGTGGTCCGTGAATAGTCCGTAATTAGTCCGTAATTGGTGAGTCGTACATCGGTCCGTTATAGGAATCAGATCGCCTGTGAAAAGTTCTTGGTCCGTGAATGGTCAGTTATGTCCCGAAAATTGGTCCGTAAATGGTCCGTAGCAGCAATAACATGGTCAGTTAGTTGAAAACTAAGAAATAACTAAATAATAAATCATAATTTTAATTGATTGTCTCTTATGACCTGTAATCTAAACACTTGACTTTATTTTGGATAGTTTGACTTGTCGTACTGAATGTGTGATATTTTGTCACCTTGGATGAAACCGTTTTTGACGTTTTGAACATGTGGACATAAAGCCAGAATCCGACATGCGGCAGATACAAACCAGTGGAATTCCGGTCACTTTAAGCAAGTGAATAAGTGAACTCAGGAACTGGTACAGTCAGATCCACATCTAACCCCATCATCAATGATAAAGACAGAACAATACAATTAAGCAGCCACAAAATAAACAGATGGCAAGCAGAGCTGGCAACTTTTTTCCCAAAACGGTGGCAACTGTGGCAGTCTCTTACCAAAACTTATAAACTGAACTATCTTAAACATATACTGTATAATTGTTAAAAGTAAAACATTAGAAAGTGAAACACTACATAACATTTAACAAAAAGTACTACAATGAAAGTACCGCCTCGGAATGATCAGTAATAAATTACTTGGGCGCGTGTGTATGTGTGTGTGGGGGGGGTGGGGGGGGGAGCGGGGCAGGGGGTAGGGAGGGGAGCTGAAGCTAGTTTTACAGGATCCCAACCCTCGCTCTCAGTCTCCATTGTGGTAAAAATGTAAAAATATATATTTGTTCGGTCCGTTTGGAGGTCTTATAACTCATCCATTAATCATTACGGGCAACAAAGAAATCACAGATAATCACAAAGTCTATAATGAAGCACAACTGATAATAAACTGTTATGTTTTGATTCTCAAGTCCTTTGATAAGATGATCTCTCATTTTAGAGACAGTATATGTTATGCCACTAGAATCAATTCCATTGAGGATGCTGACCATATTTGCAATGGTGTAAAACCACAGTCATTTGTATTCATTTGTACAGAGCATTTAAAGTGTCTAACAAAGATTTTCGGCATAGGGCTAAACATCATGTTTGCAATTGCCATTTCAGCGGCACTTGAAATGTAAGTACCACCTGCACTATCATACAAGATGACAACATCATCGTCGCAGTTAAATTTCAAGAAACAAATCCAGTGTAGACCTACATCATTAGGATGGGTATCAAAAATCTGTACAATTGGATTACTTCAACCTACATGTAGGTTACTGTCTATGACAATGTAACGTCGCGTTATCCATAAGGTTATTCTGATTTTGATATTACTAATAGTTTTTCATATATCATAAGTGACGTTTGTAATTAAATAACGGTCCGTGCTTTGTCAAGTCCGTGAATTGTAGGTCCGTGTCCGTGAATAATTTGTCCGTATTTTGTTATGCAGTCCGTGTATTGTCAATAGGTCCGTAAGTCCATGAGTTCGTGTCCCTAAGTGGTCCGTGTTTTGTCAACCACCGCACACGTTCAACATTTAATTCTCAGTTTTTGAGAAAACCAGGAAAAAGATTATTGTTCTCATGGACCCCTAAGTGTGGGACCATGCTTATCAAAAATATTAAGAATACCATGCAGATTTACATGGTATTCTTGAGTTTTGATTTCAGTAATATGACTGTTTTTGTGCCAGTGTGGATCAGTTAAGGCCCGCACCTAGGCCCACCACATTTTTGTTCTTGACCAGTTTAGGACCGGATCAAGGCCCACCACCTTGTGATACCTGTTTTCCATATGGCTCATATGCAGGCCCTTACGCAGACTTTTGAAATGGAGGGTGCAAATCTTTAGCTATTCTGTAAAGGGGGTGCAAATGCTAAGAAAATACTGATTTTGGGGCAAACAATTAGGGGTGTTGTTTGGGGCCAAAATCTGCTTGAATGTATATTGCATGGTCTTGTTTGAAATTTAATAATAGCTTTGGGGATAGTAGAAATTCTGATTTAGGGGAGGGAATAGTTTGCTTGGGGGAGGGAAGTGGGGCTAAGGGGGGAGGGAGGTGGGGGAAAGGGGGGAGGGAAGTGGGGGAAAAGGGGGAAGGAAGTGGGGGTAAGGAGGGAGGGAAGTGGGGAATGCCTACCCCTCTGTCCACCCCCTCTAAGTAGTGAGAGATCCTTACAGTACTTGTCTTAAAATTTGAGCAAGTCCTTTTACTACCTGTTGATATGTCTGAAAATGCTAGATGAGTTCCATCCTGATCAGACATCTCACAATGCAGTGTCTGATCTGGGTCTGTACTGTTTGCATGGTCCTATTGGTGCCAGTACTTAATTATTATAGTATGATATCTTTCATAACACTATCTGAAAGCAAAGCATGCTTGATAAAATTTTCTACCAATGACATTTAGAAATATCTGTCTTATGTTTCTTAGTCTTTACATTTCATGCAAATTGTCTCCCTTGGAGACAATTTGCATGAAATGTCAAAGTCTATTTTCTGGGAAATATAACAAAAATATTTCAAAATGTTGTCTGTTGACATTTTTACCAGCGTGCAAAGTTTTAATTTAAATGAAGGTAAACAGACAGTACATCTAAGCAAGCTTATTTGAGTACATATACAAATATAGAAGCCTGAGATTAGTATGGAATCACCAGGTATCGTGTTGAATTTAAGCTGATCTGTGTACAAAATATCATTATTAGATCCTTTATGTACACAAAGCGATTATAATTCAGATCAAATTTATCAACAATTGTTAGATTAAGGTCACGGCTAATGCTACTATTGACATTTAATGCTTAGCACTCTGGATAAAGTTTTCAGCAGATGACTTACTGAAATATTTTTCCTAGAGAAAAGATTTTGACTTTTCATGCAAAGTGCCTCCAATGGAGACACTCTGCATGAAAACGTCAAATCCTGTTTTGTGGGAAAAATAAGAAAAAAATCATCAGTTTGTCATCTGCTGAATTAGCCCAGAGAGTGGTAAAGGTATAAATTCAAACAGACAAAAAATAGGACAATTAATGTGTTAATTACCCTCTTGCATACTGGAGGCACAAATTAACCCATGTCCTGCTGAATAAATTAAGATACCACTCCCATTTCTAATTTTCAGCCAATCAGATTACTTGATCCAGATTGTTGATATAAATTCACATTCTGAAGAAGCCAACTGATCTGGATCTACACTCTTTGCAAAGGCAGGACCTATCCGGGTTCAGCAGGACTAGGGTTAAGCAAGCAACAAAGGAGCAATATTTTCTTAGAATATAGTTCCATGTAATTTCATGGGGCCTTCTCCTCAAAGGAGATGGGTTGTCAAGAAATGATGAGTCCCGTCTTGTTTAAAACAAAAGTAAGCAAAATATTTCAAAATGCCATAATCTGAAACTTTTTTTAGCATGCAAAGATTTATTAAGTACGTTGGGCTCCAGATATGTAATATTTGTTACAGACATTTTAACCCTTGTCCTGCTGAACCCGGATATATCCTGTTTTGTAAACAGTGTAGATCCAGATCAGTTGGCTTCTGAAGAAGCCAACTGATCTGGATCTGCACTGTTTGCCATCAAGTATGCAAATTTATAACAACAATCTGGATCAAGTAACCTGATTGGCTGAAAATTAGAAGTGGGTGTGGCCTCTTAATTTATTCAGCAGGACAAGGGTTAATATCTTACTTGTTTCTCCACAAAAACTAAATAAGAGCAGTTGTCGGTTTCTGGCGAAAGAATGTGCACAAGTACTGGTTAACCACTTAGAGGACTAAGCCTTAAGGAAAAAGTGTGGTTAGGTAAATAGAACGTGCTTGACATGACCCTAATGGGTTGATTGGGCCATAAAACCACAGCACAAACAAACAAACTAAATGTTCTGGGATCTTAAAAGAATCACTTAAATAAGATTATTATGAGATCCCAGAATACATGTATATTTTTTTGTTGAGAAATAAAATGAATAATCAGATCAATCCTAAAATCTCTGGCACTCTTATAATGATAGAAAAGGAGCAATAATATCTTAAATAGCACCAGACAGGAGATCCAGAAAAGTGTCCACAAAACGTATATTGTGAGTACTCATGAGAGGTCAGAAGCGCCTCATTAAGGTGCTTCTAATGAGTACCCACAACATATGTTTTCATGGAGAAATAAGAAAAATATTTATACCGTATTCGACCTAATTACCACACTGTTCGCTTATGTTTTTCAAAATTACTTGGAACACTCAGTTGTGGTAAAATATATATCTACCTACTAAGGGTACTCTACAAAAAGTCAGAATAGGATTTATTTAATGATGATAATGCGATTTTTTTCTGATTTTCTTTATAAAAGCATATGTTGTGTGAACTCATTTGAATTGCATCGACAAGTCGATGCAATTCAAATGAGTACCCACAACATATGCTATGGAATTTCTTGACTGTGCGCTTATAGGGGTATGTGCGGTAATTAGATCGAATACGGTATTTTTTGGATTGATCTGTGGTTTTGGTATTAGTAAACAATTTTGTACAGAAATAACATAATTAGCATAAATACTTGAATGCATTTTGCAACTCCTCACCAGGCTTATCCTAATCTTTCAACCTTCTTACCATACTTATCATAGTCTTTGAGCCTCCTCATCATGTTAAGTCTAGTTTTTGAACCTCCTCACCATGCTTATCCTAAATGTTGAACCTTCTCATTATGTTTATCGTAGTCTTTGAACCTTCTCACCATGCTCATCCAAGTCTTTGAACCTCCTCACCATGCTTATCCTAGTCTGGGAACCTCCTTACCATGTTTATCTTAGTCTGTGAACCTCCTTACCATGCTTATCCTAGTCTTTAATCCTCCTCACCATGCTTACATTCTATTCTAGTCTTTGAACCTCGATCCTCACTATGCTTATCTCAGTCTTTGAATCTCCTCACCATGCTTATCCTTATCTTTGAACAAGTCCATCTGACTGTATTGATATACATGTATTAAACCTTAAATTGATTTTTTTTTTATTCTTTTTTATAGAAATTAAGGCTTGACGTTTCATGAGAATCATCTGACTGGCAGACGATTCACATCATTACAAAAACATGCCTAGGCCTATTTAAATATATTTGAATTTTACAACCAAAGAAGAAAAATTTTTGGATAAAAAAAAAAATCTGATAATTTTCATATTTCTGCTCAAAGTTAGTTCTAATGAGTACCCACAATCTATGTTTTTCAGCAAAATTAGAAAATGTCTACCCCTGTAAACCCCAGTTTTACAATATAAAAGTGGGGCTTAAGAGTGTCAAAATTACATAGCTGTATTTTTGTGATGTGATTCTTCTCTGAAAAATGATAAGCAATAATTAGAATGTCATATGCAATAGTTCTGTTATCACTTCAAGGCATAAAAAAGTAATGGCTGAATGACAACAGGATAGCTCCTGATTGGGAGCAGTCTGACCTGGGCTTTGCTTTTGATGTTCGTATTATGACTTTATGTAGGTTGTACTGTTTGTGGGGGTACATCTGTCCCACTGTTTAGGGTAAATAATGGTATGGTTTGACTTCTGTGCTTTTGACATCTTTCAGAAAGTCATGTTTTGCTTTGCGCATACCCAGAAGAAGTAAATTTGCAAATTTTTAATGCATCACCATTTGTCATAGCTACTTATGTACAAAAAGTTTTATTCTAGTCATTGGTTTTCAAAAAATCGAATATTTTCACTTTTTCCCTTAGTTAAATTTAATGCAAATTATGCAGAAATGTGCAAAGTAGGTATATAGGAGGTAGATTTTCAACAAGTTGAAAGATTGCATGAATTGTTTGATTGTTGTGAAACATCAATAATTTAAATTCAGCAAAGAAAAGTAAAAAATATTTTCTTAGATGAAAATTTAAAAAAATCACTTTACTGTAGGAATTGCATAGGTCAGACCATTTTTTGGCCCTAAATTTAATTTTAGAGTAAATATTTGAGAACAAAACACAGAAACGGAAAAGACAAATGGTTTCTGATAAGTTGTGGTCAGTCAGAACAAAATATTTTCACTTAAAATTAAACGCCAAGCAAAAAAAGTCTTTCTGAGTGATGTCGAAAGGACAGTAGTCACAGACTCCAGTGATAAATACTGAAGTATAAGGGCGTCAGTAAGTAACCAGCCTAAAGGATTTCTTGCCCTGCTGAATAAATTAAGATGCCACATCCATTTCTAATTTTCAGCCAATCAGATTACTTGATCCAGATTGTTGATGTAAATTCACATACTTAATGACAAACAGTGCAGACTCAGATCAGTTGGCTTATGAAGAAGCCAACTGATCTGGATCTGCACTGTTTGCAAATGCAGGGTACATCAGGGTACAGCAGGACAAGGGCTAATTGACTGACAAGGTCATGATTTTCGGATGCAAGTTTATTCATTGATACAATAACAGATGTTAAGTTTGACCAGTAAATTAAGTTCGTTTTAGATTTACGTTTTTATGCATAATTGACTTACCATTATAGCCCTTTCATTACAAACCAAGTTAGTACACCATTTTGACGCAAATGACCCTCATGGTTTGATGCATCATTAAACCTGAACTGATCATCATCACCAGTAAATTAAGGCCTTGCATGTTGTCTAAATTGGAATACAATGCTGTAATTTGTTACCTGTTTTTTGAAGGGAAAGCAGATAAGGAAATACATAGCCAACTAACTAATGTATATGGGTCTTCTGCATCACCATATGCTCATTGGCAAGTTCAAACAGGGTAGAATTCCCATGAAGATGAAAGCAAGTCTGGATGCCCACTAAATGCCACAGATGGGTAAATGTGTAATAAAGTGTGGGATCTTGTATATTGTGTAAGGTGGAAGAGATTGCAAAGACATTGGGCATTTCACATGGTAGCATTACAAATATCATACATGATCATTAAGTTACATGTATGCATAAGCTAATGGTCATTCGGGTCCTAGAATCTCATGGCAGTGACCAAAATGGCAACTAAAAAAGCATCAGTAAGCAGCAAACTGTTGAAGCGGTTCAGGTTGAAGGGAGATAATTGCATCTTGTGATAGATAAAAACTGGGTCCATTACTGTGAGTCAGAAGACAAAGCTCAAAACTGTGAATGGGTATAACCTGGTATGATCCGAGGCCCAAGAAGTTCAAGATGCAAATTGATGGCCACTGTATTTTGGGGCATTAAAGGTGTAATTCAGTTGGTCTTTTCACCAAAGGGGAGAACTGACAAGTACTGTGCAATCTTACTTGACCAACAGAGAATTGCTGTCCGTGAAAAATGGCATTGTAAACTCTAAATTAAATTAATGGTTTCAGAGCATGCTGTAGAGTGATTTGCATCTCTTGCCTGATTTGCTTACTTTACTTCTGTTCAAGATCGAACACTTCTTTTTCCATGTAATTACCCTTCAGCAGGATACAGTATAACCTCAGTGGCTCGAACCCGGATGGCTCGTTTACCCTGGATGATTCAAACTCTTTTTTCAGTCCCTACAAAATCCTTCCAATAGCTCAAGAAAACAAATATTTAGGATCTTTTCTTATTTTATCATGGAATTGTATTTTGTGTGTGCTCATTATTTGCAATTCTAATGAGTACACTCAACATACAATCATTCTGTAGAAAATCGAAAAGATTTTCCTAAATTAATGCTATTTGCTTCCTTAACTGGTGCCATGATTAACCCTACCCATGTCTCAAAGGAATTTCCATGGTCCCAAAGTTGTTCGAGCCATTGAAGTTTGACTGTACATTTGGCGGAATGGTATTCCAGTGCTATCATCTCAGAATTTAAGAACTTAGGTCCCTTTGCATTAAGCCTCTCCTCAGCCACTGCCTGGGCTTCTTCATCGGGCCAGAAAATTGCATGCTGGGTTATTTTGCATGATTTTTTTTTGTTTGTGATTTTTTTTTTTTAAAATTAACTTTTTTTAAAAAAATCTTTGAGGAATACCATCAGAGTGTCAAACAGTTTGGACCCAGATCAGACCCGACATTTTGTCGGGCCTGATCTGGGTGCAAACTGTTTGCAAAGGTTATCAGTAGACGACAAAAGTTGCCACTCACAGGGGAAAGAGTTATTGGCATCCATGGATATCTTTAATAATTTGGGGAATGAAAAGTAATGACTAGGTGGCATATCAGGCACCTCACCATTGGGCTTTTAATGAGTACCCACAACATATTATGTTTTCATGAAGAAATAAGAAGAAAATATCAATACTTTAGACTGAAACATGCATCTGATCTAAATCTCTGTGTAATATAATTTTAATGCAGTGGCATTCCATGGACTGCCACCAACAGGCCACCAAGCAGGTCTGGGCAATCATTGTAAGTAACCTGATAAGATTTATTCCATAATTACAAATGTACTATTATAAAATGTTGTGAGATAGAATTTATATTATGTATATTAATATGTTATTTTTGAATTAATTGTATTATTGTACTTAGCTCTAGATAACATGCATTTTTCCACCTAAAGTATTGACATATTTCTTATTTCTTTGCACAGCATTGTCAGTTGGGTACTCATTAGAATGGTCTCAATGAGATGATCCTGTTGAATACCCACAACATACATTTTCTACAAAAAATACAGCTCTGGATACCTTTTATACTTACAGCTGTGTTTCAAATTGTATTACCTGTTAAAGTGTGATTTTAATCTTGAACAAATTTTCTATCCTTGAGAAAAAAAACAAGATTATTTCAGATTAATTTGAACCTTTACCACTCTCTGAGCAGATTCAGAAAAAGACCAATTAATGATTATTTTTTTATTTTTCCCAGAAAAAAGGCTTTGGCATTTCAGAAAGTAGGCTTTGACATTACATGCAAATTGTGTCCTAAGGAGACAAATGCAGGAAATGCCTGAGCCTATTTTCTGGGAAAAATAAGAAAAAAATGTTTCAGAATGTTGTCTGCTGAAATTTTCTGCAAGCATGCTATTAGTGTTAAAATCTGGAGAATTTGCTTTGGCTTAGTAAATATTTTATCATATAAATTTATAAAATTTGTAATCAAGTTCAAATTTTATGAGAAATTTATACTTACATGAGAGTAAATACGGTAGGATTGGTTCCCGGACCTGCTCGGATTAACCCGCATGAGAATTATGTGCCTTCCTCATCTCACGTGACATATCACTGAGACACATGTAACTCCCTCAGTTCTATACGGCGACAAGGTGCTCCCTTGTCACCAAAGAAAAGAAGAGGGGAGGAGGGTGGGTAGCCCTCATGTAAGTATAAATTTCTCATAAAATTTGAACTTGATTACAAATTTTATAATTTTATTTCTAAATTTATACTTACATGAGAGTAAATACGGTAGGATGATTTCTAAGCAGTCTTCTTGGACTGGTGGGTCTTTGGTGACTTACTTCAATGATCAGAATATACATATACACCAATATGACTTCATCCCTCAATAACTGTACATAAACTTTGAACTTCTTAGTTCGTAAAAACTGCACACAAATTCTTTCCAACTCTTTCCATTAAACTAGGAATTAATCTGTGTATATTTATCTTATACAACACTATTATTGACCATAATACTTTTATAGTCTCATCATCTTAAAGATGCACACTTGATTAATATTAAAATACTGCCCGGCAACCCGCCGGATATAAAACTTTGTACATTTCACAATCAAAGCTCCCAACTTGGGGCATCCATTTCTCTGTAATAATAACTCTTGAAAGTAGCATCAGAACTCCAGTCTGCGGCATCAAGAATGTCCGAAAGAGATGCTCCTTTAAACAGAGCCCATGAAGGACCAATTGCTCTAGTTGAATGAGCCCTCACATTGATCTCCGATTCAGAATCACTGTAGGCTAGCTTAATCAAACTGACAATCCACGATGCTATTGTTTGCCTTGAAGCGGCTTTGTGTGGTTTATTAATTGTTAAAAACAACTGCCTTATCATTTCCATCTCAGAACTTGATCTAAACTCTGACGTCCGTTTAACGTAAATTTCCACAGCTCTTTTCGGATCCAATTTCCTGTTTTTCTTGAAACAAGGAACAAAAATTTTCTTACAATTGTGACTAGGTCTGTCTTGTTTAGATAGTCCTTCTCTGATGAAAATAACCCCTTCGGGTAAAATATTCATAAAACCAGCATCGCACCTCAACGCTTGAAGGTCGCTGCATCTCCTGAACGTGGATATTGCTGTAAGAAAAATTGTTTTCCATGTTAAGCACTTTAAGGAAATCTTATTCATGGGTTCAAAAGGTGGATTTGATAAAAGTTCTAGGATTTTCTTTAAATCCCATTCTGGTACTAGTTGTTTAACAGGTGGTCTCGAGTTAAAAACACCCTTTAGCAACCTAATAATGTCTGGATGTTGGCCTACCGGATATCCATTTATCTGGGGTAACATAACTGATAACATGGACCTATAGCCTGAAATTGTTCTATATTTCAAACCCACTTGAAAAAGACTAGACAAAAAGTCTGCACAGTTTGTCAAAGTTGCAGCATGGGGATCAATTTTCCGTTCAGTACACCAGCTATTGAACTTTTTGAATTTGACAGAATAATCTCTCCTGGTGCCTGATCTCCATGATGCAACCATGAGCTTTCTAGTGTCATCCGAAAATCCCTTATTTTGGAATGATTGGTTGACAATAGCCATGCCGTCAGATTGAATATCTCTGGTTTTGGGTGAAAGATTCTGGTCTTCGGTTGGCACAGAAGATCTTGTCTGAGTGGTAACCTCCTTGGACATGCTATTGACATTTGAAGGAGATTGGTATACCAATGTCTCCTTGGCCATTGTGGGGCTATGAGTATTATCTGACATTGGTATTTCCTCATGTGCTGTAGCACTTTTGGAATGAGACAGATTGGGGGAAAAGCATATGCTTCCATGTTTTCCCATGCAATTGATAATGCATCTGTTGCTAGGGCCAGTTGACTGGGAAACCATGTGCAAAACACTGGTGTTTTCTTGTTTGCTTCTGAAGCGAAAAGATCTATCAGAGGTGTCCCCCAGATCTGAAACAATTTGTGGACTACTGCATTGTTCAAAGACCACTCTGTTGGTCTTATTTTTACTCTGCTCAAATTGTCGGCCAAAACATTCCGAACTCCAGCCAAGTGGGCTGATTTCAGAACAATGTTGTTGGCTCTTGCTAGATGCCATATGTCCCATGTCAGATAGCACAACTGGGGTGACCGAGTTCCCCCTTCCTTGTTCAAGTACTGAACAACTGTTGTGTTGTCTGATCGAATCAACACTGTGTGACCTTTCAGATGTGGCAGAAAATGTTTGATGGTCAGATATACTGCCTTTAGTTCTAGCCAATTGATGTGCTTTTTTGCCTCTTGCATAGACCAAGTTCCCTGGCAAATTAGATTCTGTAAGTGACCGCCGTAGCCGTACTTGGATGCATCGGTCGTCACTATTTTTGAGCTGTTTTGCACACAAAAACTTTTCCCTTTCAACAAGTTGTCTTTGTTTAGCCAAAATTTTAGATGTTGCTGTACATTTTTGTTGAATGGAACTACCGTCTGTAGGTCCATTGTTGACGGTCTCCAAAAATGTAACAGGTGCAACTGTATTGGTCTCATGAACAATCTTGCATTGGGAACTAGTTCTATGCAAGATGCCATCAGTCCTAGCAAATGAAGGTAATTTTGAGCTGTTGGACATTTTCTCAGCTCCTTGCATGCTTCCTTTATCTTTCCTATTCTTTCCAGAGTTGGGCAAACCAGGCCTTTTGCTAACAAAAAATGTGCCCCTATGTAAACAACTGACTGGTTTGGCTCTAGAGCCGATTTTTCTAAATTTATCATGAAACCTAGTTCCACTAGGAGATTGAGTGCTTTCTTTTTGTCCATAATCAACATTTCCTTGATTAGGTTTACTAAAAACCAGTCGTCTAAATAGACGGCTAGACGCAAGTTCTGCATCCTCAGATGTGCCGCTACCACGGCTACAACTTTGGTGAAGACCCTTGGCGCCATTGTGGGTCCGAAGCAAAGGCAAGTAAACTGGTAAGCTTTGCCTTGGATGCAGAACCGGAGGTACCGTTTGTGGCTTGAATAGATCGGAAGATGCATGTAAGCATCTTTCAAATCTAGAGATATGGCCCAATCTCCTGGCTGAACTAAGTTCAGTACACTGTTTAGCGAGTCCATTTTGAAATGCTGTTTCCTGAGATACCTGTTGAAAGGGCGGAGATTTATGACAGGTCTGAGATCTCCCGACTTCTTGGGGACTAGGAAAAATGTTGAATAAAAACCTCTGTGCATGTCGTGAAGAGGGACAGGTTCTATTGCATTTTTTTCTAACAATTTTTTTACCTCCTGCAGTAAAATAGGTAATTTTTGAACATCTACATGTGTTTCTCTGACTCCGGAAAAGGGAGGCATTGACAGAAAATCTAGTTTTAAACCCTCTCTTATTATTGAAAGAACCCATTGGTCGTTTGTAATTTTCTTCCATTGGGGAAGAAAAAATTTTAACCGTCCTGCAACAGGTATCTCTGGATAACGACACAGAATCAAGTCATGCTCTGTTTGATCTGTTCCCTTGGGAACGAAAAGAACTCACCACTGACTTTCCACCGCTGTTCTTGAACCCAGACGAGTTAGAACTCTTAAAGTTCTTCCTGTAAGAAGTGTTTGAATTATTGGTATTGCCTCTGTAAGGACGATATGAAGAATCTTCATTGTGTCTTGCCTTCTTCACACTAGATTCTGCCTGAAACTGAGATTTCCTCTTCATATAAGGTTTCTTAGACATTTCTGGCATAAGTTCTGACAACTGTTTGTCTTTTTCTTGACGATCCTTTAACTTTTTCTCGAAATCTGGTCCGAAGATGCCTTCACCAGAAAGTGGAGAAGTTAAGGCTGCTTTTTGTAAGTCTTTAAACTCGTGTAAGCCAGTATCTGCTACGGTTGCCTTTCTACGTACCAGATGCATGAAAGCTCCAGCTCTTGCAAACTGATCCAGTGTTTTAGTGGACATAGCAAACAAATCTCTCACATTTTGCACTGCCTGATCTAAATTTGGTGATTCACTTTTCAAATTCTTTAGCAGCAAACCTAAAGCTTGTTGAGAATAGCAAACTGAAATCAGTCCCATTCGTGAAGCTACTTGTCCTTGAAAAGCTATCTTCTCAATAGACTTGAATGGTTGAGAGAACAAACTCTGAGAGCTTCCATAAGCTGCTCGACGACCATGCTTTTTAATCAAAAGCCTCTCTGTCAGTTCATCTAAGCTTGGAACTTGTAATAGTTTCTCCCCACTTTCATGGATAGGAAAAGACTGCCTGTATGAGTCTTTGAAGGCAGACAGTTTATCGGGAGCTTGACACCTCCACGAGGAATTTATAATATCCACTTGTGTTTTGTCCAAGGTCAAACCTCTGCTACTTTGGTTGTCTGTCTGTGCATCCTCACCGAACATTTCTTTTAACATGTCGTGTGTTAAAGTTTGATTGCTAGAGTCATTGCTCGCCACATTAGGGGTTGAATTTGAACTAGTGTACTTCTCAAATCTATGATTGACCTCTGTGTCCATTTCTGCCATCACAGAATTTTTTTCTGACTCTTCTGAATCTAAAAGTCCAATATTCTGGCGCTCTCTTTGCCCAGGTTGAAGGGACAAAATTGACTGGTTGTCTGGCATGTCTATTTCATGCCTTACCGGCTCAAAATCTAGGTTTATACAGTCACCTGTTTCTATTTCTTCCCGTGCTGTATCGGGATTTGCGGGGGTCTCCGCTAGTGGTCTGCGCGCACCCGAAGTGCCGCTATCCATTCTGTGAGTATTAGACCTCCGCTGAACGGAGTCCATATTACTAGTCTCCAGGACTTCAAACAGTTTTGCAAACTTACCATCCATTGATTCAAACCTGGAATTGATTTCCCCGACTAATTTAGTCTCAAGGCACTTTAAATCCGACATTTTTGCCGTCTTACGAGACGATGACGAACCGTCTTTCGCTTTAGAAGATGTGGACTTTTCATTTCCTGATTTCCTGGTCGCCACGTTTTTACCGGAAGTAGCACGTGGGGTTGAACCAATAACCGAATTACTAAATTCGGACGAAATTTCTTCAATTTCTTCTCCTGACTCGGCTTCATTTAATGCCGTAAACTCAGCTGTCTTGCCTATACTGGCTTGAGTCATTGTAAAATACAAACCAACTATAAAGACAAATAAATTCTTCTTCGAAATAAACTGCGACGAATTTACGATCCGAGCACCTTGTCGCCGGAAATAAAACTGAGGGAGTTACATGTGTCTCAGTGATATGTCACGTGAGATGAGGAAGGCACATAATTCTCATGCGGGTTAATCCGAGCAGGTCCGGGAACCAATCCTACCGTATTTACTCTCATGTAAGTATAAATTTAGAAATAAAATATAGATTTATTGGATCATCTAAAATGTCCCAAAATTTGGTCTGTTTTAACGCTTAGCATTCTAGTAGAATACTTAGCAGATGACATAGTAAAATTTTTTTTTGTTACTCTTCCCAGAAAACAGGATTTGACATTTCATGCAAATTGTCTCCATACCCTTAGAACGGCAGAGGGTTTTGAAAAATGCAGCCAAAAAGAGGGTAGGATATTTACCTCTGGAATCCAACATAATACTTGCACCTGATAAAACACAGCTTCCTGGAAAACGAAAGTAGATATGTTATTCTTCATAATCAAGCACTGCCAAATTTTTGCACTCATGAAGGGTCATGGCGCTGGGGTCATGGTGGGAAAATGTATGTGCATGGAGATGTTTTTATGCCCCCAACTTCAAAGAAGTTGGAGGGGCATATTGCTTCTGGGTTGTTCGTCCGTCCGTCCATCCGTCCGTCCGTCCCTCCGTCCGTTCGTCACGCTTTTTGATGCATAGCATAACTTTAAAACCGTGAATGCTACTGTTTTGAAATTTCATATATGGATTCCTCATGAAAAAATAGCTGACGCGTATTTTTTTTCTTGACAGGATTATGCCCCTTTTCTGAGTTATGGCCCTTTGAAAAAATATGGATGCAATCTTGTCAGCAAAATATCTCAAAAACTATTAAAGCTAGAGCCTTGAAACTTTATGAATAGACTGGTAGTGATGAGTAGACAACCTGATTAACTTTTGAAGAAATTTTGAAAAATACTTCTTGAGTTATGGCCCTTTGTAATTTTGGACAATTTTACCTTGTCAGCAAAATATCTCAAAAACTGTTAGAGCTAGAGCCTTGAAACTTAGTAAATGGATTTGTAGTGATGAGTAGATGACCTGATTAACTTTTGAAGAAATTCTGAAAAATACTTCATGAGTTATGGCCCTTTGTAATTTTGGGCATTTTTATCTTGTCAGCAAAATATCTCAAAAACCGTTGGAACAAGAGCCTTGAAACTTAATGAATAGACTGGTAGTGATGAGTAGACAACCTGATTAACTTTTGAAGAAATTTTGAAAAATGCCTTTTGAGTTATGGCCCTTTGTAATTTTGGGCATTTTTACCTTGTCAGCAAAATATCTCAAAAACTGTTAGAGCTTGAGCCTTGAAACTTAGTAAATGGATTTGTAGTGATGTGTAGATGACCTGATTAACTTTTGAAGAAATTCTGAAAAACACTTCATGAGTTATGGCCCTTTGTAATTTAGGGCATTTTTAACTTGTCAGCAAAATATCTCAAAAACTATTGAAGCTAGAGCCTTGAAACTTGATGAATAGACTGGTAGTGATGAGTTGACAACCTGATTAACTTTTGAAGAAATTTTGAAATATACTTCTTGAGTTATGCCCCTTTGTTATTTTGGGCATTTTTATCTTGTCAGCAAAATATCTCAAAAACTATTAGAGCTAGAGACTTGAAACTTGGTGAATTGATTGGTAATGATGAGTAGATGACCTGATTAATTTTTTTATAAATTCTGAAAAATATTTCATAAGTAATGGCCCTTTGTAAATTTGGGCATGTTTCCCTTGTGAACAAAATATCTCAAAAACTATTGAAGCTGGAGCCTTGAAACTTGATGAATAGATTGGTAGCGATGAGTAGATGACCTGATTATGCCCCCAGTTTCGAATGAAATTGATGGGGCATATTATTTTGCCTTCATTTGTCCATCCAACTGTTTGTCCTTTCATCAAGCTTTTTTTGTGCATGCCATATCTTAAGAACCCTGCACGCTAGGGTTTTGAAATTTTATATTTGGGTTCCCAATGAAAAAATAGCCGACCCGTATTTTGTTTCTTGTCTAGCATGTTTATTTAAAGTTATGCCCCTTTGAAAAAAATCAGAATTAAATCTTGTGAGCAAGATATCTTGAAAAGTATTTAAGCTGGGTTCTTGAAATTCGATACAGTGAGTGGGAATGATGTGTACATTACCCGATTATATTTTGAGAGAATTCCATGAAAATATTGATAAAGTTACGGCCCTTTGCAGTTCTGCTCATTTTGACCTTGTCAGCAAGATTTCTCGAAAAGCACTTAAGCTAGGGTCTTGAAATATTATATGCTGATTGGGGATGATGTGGAGATTACCTGGTTTGTTTTTTAGGGAATTCCATGAAAAATTGATGTAGTTATGGCCCTTTGTAGTTCTAGGCATTTTGACTTTTTCAGCAAGATATCTCAAAAAGTATTTAAGCTAGAGCCATGATATTTGGTATACTGATTGGGATTGAGGAGGAGATCACCTGAATAAATTTTGAACCAATTAAATGAAATGTTGGAGTTATGGCCCTTCGCAATTTCGGGCCATTTAATGTCGTTGCTTTATTGTGTATAGCATAAGTTTAGAACCATGTATGCTAATGTTTTGAAATTTCATGTTTTGATTCCTCATGAAAAAATAGGTGATCTGTATTTTTTTCTTATCCCAATCATCTCCTATTTTAGAGTTATTTCCCTTTGATAAAATAACATTGAAATCATATATTTGTACTGTTGTTACCGTCATGGCTAAGCAGTGTTGGAGTCAAACAGTGTTAGAGTCAGGCAGTTGGGGGCATAGTGTTTTACAAACACCAGCTCTAGTTTTTTGTTGTTTTTTTTGGCGATTTGATCCCACAGTTTTTCCTCCTTTCTCTCTCTCTTTCCCTCCCTTTTCTTTTGCCTTTTCTTGCACATTTCATATGCTGGGCCATTTTAGCCGTGCTTATATGGTATTGATGGGGCTGTAATATGAAGGTACAATGGTAAACCGAACAGCTTTGGTTCGAAATTTTGACCATTTTTCCTCACTTTGGAAGCCTTTTGCATCCTTCTTTTACATGCTAGAGAGATCATGTTCATACTATTATTACCCTGCATACTACCATATTAAATGGTACTAGTGGAACTGGATTACTCACAGTGAGGGTCATTCAAAAAGTTTTGTACAGCAATTACGCATAAATATGCTACCGCCATCGAAAGGATATGACAAACCCAGAAAAATGTGGCAAAACACATGTTTTAAAGCTATATTTTCTGTTTGTCTCAGTACTTTGATTATAATATGGGAAAATCTTGAACCTAGGAACAAACTGATCATTTTTTACACATTACATGAAGTGTCAAAGCCTATTTTTGGGGAAAAATAAGAGAAAACATCACCAGTTAGTTGTTTGCTGAATTAGCCCAGAGAGTACAGTAATCCTTAATGATACAAACAGTCCATGCAATTAAGACCAGAAAATATTACCTGTATCTCAAATTTCTGAAGTGTTCCGTGCAGCTATGAACAAAATATAGTGCAGAGTATTGGGACATCCACTACAAAGCAAATTTTGCCTGGAAAAAGGATAAGAGAGAGGAGAATGCGTAAACCTCTACAACTACCACCACATTCGGAAGGAGCTACGCACGTTCATAACTAGCAGAGTATTGGGACAAATTTTCCGCATGCTTAGACACGTTTCATGCGTATGGTTCGTAGAAAATGTCCCAATACTCTGCTGGTTTGTAGTTAGCTCTACACAGGGATGAAGCTGGCCCAGA
This sequence comes from Anodontia alba, assembly GCA_964016985.1. Taxonomy (NCBI): domain Eukaryota; kingdom Metazoa; phylum Mollusca; class Bivalvia; order Lucinida; family Lucinidae; genus Anodontia; species Anodontia alba. Next base: position 43,900,312 of record OZ024823.1, on the reverse strand, counting down.
AAAATAGGGAGATGTCACGTCTCTCTCATGGGAAATTAGGGAGACATGTTCCATGATCAGGGAGATGTGACAATCCCAGCCTACTTAACTTGTGGGGCGAATGCTGCTAAACTTTACATTTATTAAAAAGATTTTAGCATTCTATTTTTTTGTTTTGTTTTTGTTTTTAGCTTTCAGTGGTAACAATACTTAAATCCTTTCATTATTTTTGCATGTACAGCAGATACTTATATTTTGTAGTTTCTTTAGCAAATGATTCCAGGGGCATTTCTCAAGAAATACTGAACTAATCCTCACAGTTGCACCCCTCCTCCACTGCTTTTCATTTAAATATGGTACCCCACTGCACACAAAAAGTTCGTTGCTATCTGCAGCTATTTTTTAATCTTGAGTGTTACTGACATTGAGGATTTTTGTCAGTGAGGTAAAACATTTATCATTCAAAACCAATTCATGCTCTCTAAAACGTTACCACAGATATATACGTCACATTCTGATCATGGACTTCTGTGTCGAGCTTCCCGCAAAACGTCATTTCAATGTTTACTTTGCACCATGTTGCGATCGATATAAGATGTGAAAAAAAGTCTGGGTCTTGTTTACTTGCGGAAATTTCGATCTGCTAAATCCCCAGAAAAATAATTGGTGCAGTTTGGGTCTATTTTTATACCCCGCCACACAATAGTGGCGGGGTATTATGGTTTCACGTTGGTCGTATGTGAGTCCGTCCGTTTTTCGTTTCCGGATGATAACTTGAGTAAACATCAATGGATTTTCACCAAACTTGGTATGCGCATTTATCTTATGGAGATCTGGTTTGGGATTGCTAATGGGCAGATTTCGTCAATTTTTGACAGTTATCTGCCGGAGACATGCCCATATTTTTGTTTCCGGACTATAACTTGAGTAAATAACAAGGGATTTTCACCAAACTTATAGTGCCGCCCTATACTACTGTTATATGCATTGACATTAAAGAGATCTGGTTTGGGATTGCTAATGGGCAAATTTTGTCAAATTTTTACGGAGTTACCTGCCCGAGACATGCCCATATTTTCGTTTCCGGATGATAACTTGAGTAAATGACAAGGGATTTTCATCAAACTTGCTATATGCATTGACATTAAGGAGATCTGGTTTGGGATTGCTAATGGGCAAATTTCGTCAAATTTTTACGGAGTTATCTGCCCGAGACACATCCATATTTTCATTTCTGGATGATAACTTGAGTAAATTAAAAGGCCTTTTAACCAAACTTGCTGTATGCATTGATATTATCAAGATCTGCTTTAGGATTGTTATCTGTCCATTGATATTATCAAGATCTGCTTTAGGATTGTTATCTGTCCATTGATATTTTCAAGATCTGGTTTAGGATTGTTATCTGTCCCTCTGTCATTTTCTTTCCAGACATTTTCGCAATGAAAACTTTAATACATAAACAAATAATTGCTATGGCGGGGTATTATGCTTGCGGTGCTTTTATTAATATATGTGTATGTTTCGAATGCAGTTCTGACAAGTAAAGGCTCTGCAATTTTACATCGTAATAAATTTGTTTTTCTCTCAGAGTGGTTTTCCGCCACAAGTTCAAGTGACGTAACCGTTATTAGCACGCGGTTTCTTCATGTGGGAGCAAGCAAAATCGTAACTTTTTAACTTGTACTGGAAACATGAACATCCCAGAATTGAGTACCATCGCCTGGTAGGCATCTGGGCAGTCCCATGAGAATTTACAAAATATTTACTGGACACATTCTGCGGGACTTAGAAATTGCTTTTGGCCAACAGAAATAACTATGTTAATGTGCAGAATGAACACCGCATAATCGATAAGGTACTAGTTTGCTTGTCATCGCTTGTTGTCTTTCAAAAAAAAGGTAATCATTATAATATAAAGGTTCATTTGCGATTATGTTGATGAAAATTCGGCATCTGAAAACTAAAATGAAAAAGAAAAAAAAAAAATGAAAAAAAAAAAAAAAAAAAAAAATGAAAAAAAAAAACAAAAAAAAAAAACAGGCACATTAGAATGAGGAGGGGTGGATTGCATTGTGCACCTATCAAAATCTAGGTCAGATTGTCTGCAAATAAACATTGTGATTTCACTGGGAAGTGTCAAATAAGTAATGAGTGAACCTGTCTGTCGATAATCCTAGCCTCAAGGGATGAAAGATCATGACACCTGCGTCTGTATTTTCGGTGAATTAAACGGTTAGGATAGGCAATACTCACTGAAAAATCAAGGTGACGTCAACATCGCTTTTCTGTATGAACAGAGCGACGTCTGCAGAAAAAAGGCGAGCACGTCGCCCATGCCGTCTGTGAACGTCATCCCTGTCTACATGATTGTGTAGTTGTCTCCAAATGAACCTAGTCAGCAAGCATCTCCTAGACTTCAAGCATCTCCTAGACTTCATGGTAGTAACAAAATTATTATGAAAACTCCATAAAGCATGCTTTTTCTAGCACAAAATAAAACATAACCAAATGTTGTATTAATTAATGCACTTTTATTTACAGAAAGGTTATAAATAATTGGAACCTACTTAAAAGTTATCTACATAAGTGTTTTATATCTTTTAACATTGATGGAAAATAGATTTTACAGCAATTTCACAACAGTTCTTTTGAAGAAAAGCAGCATGATCAATGCATTGTAAAAGAAGAAGTAAAAGTATACAGACTTAATTAGTACAGTATAACCTCAATGGCTCGAACATGGATGGCTTGTTTACCGTGGATGATTTGAACTCTTTTTTCAGTCCCTTCTTCCAAAAGCTCATGAAAACAAATATTTATGGATTTTTTCTTATTTTATCATGGAATTGTATGTTGTGTGTACTCATTAGAATTGCCTTATTTAGGCAATTCTAATGAGTACACTCAACATACAATCATTGTGTTGAAAATCGAAAAGATTTCCCTAAATTATCACAATTGCTTCCTGAACTGGTGTCATAATTAACCCTCAGTGTCTCGAGCTACCCATGTCTCGAACGAATTTCCATGGTACCAAAGATGTTTGAGCCATTGAGGTTCGACTGTATATGTTGTAATTCAACTTGTTAAGTAATGTATACTCTAACATGATGTTAACATTTTCCCATTGAGCCTATTAAATGGAAACATCACCCAGATCAAACTACAGTAATTCAGGGCCCAGTTGTTCAAAGCTAACGACAGCGTTAGTTAACGATTCGTTAAAATTTACATCGAGTGATATGCAAATATGCTGAAATTGTTTGCTGAAAAAATGTGAGTAGCTTTTGCTACTCACATTTTTTCAGCAAAAAATATCAGAATATTGTGTATTGAATCTGCTAAAACAGTTAACAAAATGATCCTTAACGAGCTCGTTAAGCTAACGACGCTTCGAACAACTGGGCCCAGGTCACCAACACAGTGCATGCAAAAGGGTGCATTTAATGAAGTCACATATAAACATTAACCCTTGTCCTGCTGAATAAATTAAGATGCCACGCCCACTTCTAATTTTCAGCCAATCCGATTACTTGATCTGGATTGTTGCTATTAATTCACAAATTTAATGGCAAATAGTGCAGATCCAGATCAGTTGGCTTCTGAAGAAGCCAACTGATCTGGATCTACACTGTTTGCAAAGGCAGGTTATATCCGGGTTCAGTAGGACAAGGGTTAAATTTTACTTCTCGCGACATCCACTGCAAAATATTTCTTTGGAAAACATTGCAACAATGTTGATTTTCCTTTCTGTATAGAAATAATTTTTCTCCACTCTGAATTATTGTGACTAACATATGATGTTGTTGAGCAGATGCGAATATAAGTTCACTCCGGCTTTGAATTAATTTTTGCAATCTGCCCTCCAACACCATGTGTTATTTGAAATAATTCACAGTAGAGAAAAATAATTTTTTGGTTCTCACATACCCAGTTTTTCACAATAATGGGAATAAGTGGATGTTCATTACATGGGCTTGTAACACTTAGCATATGCTGGACAAAAATTTCAGCAGAAGACATTTTGAAATACTTTCCCACAAAATAGACTGTGACATTTCATGCAAATTGTCCCCTAAGGAGACAGTTTGCAAGCAGTGTCAAAGCCTATTTCCTGAGGAAATTGTGAAAAATATCATCAAGTTGTCATCTGCTGTTCAGACGATGTTGCCCAGAGAGTGTTGAAGTAACATTAACCTGCTAAATTTTAGGAGCAGATGACATTTATAGTTAGTTACTCATTTTTCTAAAGACACAGTTTGCATATGTTGAACCCTATTTTCTGAAAATATAAGAAAAATATTTTTAAAATCTTGTCTGCTAATTTTGTCATCAGTGTGGTAAGGGTTAGATGAGGCCCAGTCAGAATGGAATTAGACTTGCCAGACTGTATGACTTCCAAATTCCATATAATAATATGTTTTTGGTTTGAAAAATTTCCTTATTTAGCAAGCACACAAACTACCATATTAATCCTAAATATTGGGACACAGACATGCCTTAGCAAACTGAGAAGACCAAATCAGACACCACTGGATGCAGTGTCTGGTCAGGGTCTGCATTGTTTACCACTCACCCAGAAGTTTTTAAACAACGTCAACAGGTTCTAAAACAGACTTATTCAAATTTCAGGATAAGCATGGTAAGAACAAGTCCTAATATTTAGGGTAAATACTGTATAATGTTTTTAACAAGTTTACGTGGTTGCTTAGCTGTGTAGAGGAAAAAAAAATCCTTTTATTTACTTTTTCCCTGCCAGGCAGTAGTGGTGACTTTTGTCATCTGCTGATATCCTTTGCAAACAGTTTGGACCAAGATCAGACCCAGCAAAATGTTGGGCCTGATCTGGATCCAAACTGTTTGACACTCTGATGGTATTCCTGAAAGATTTTTTTGAAAAAAAATTGATTTAAAAAAAAATCCACAGACGACAAAAAAGCATGCAAAATTACCCAGCATGCAAAGAGTTAACAATTCTCACCAGTGGTTATAATATTGTCATAGCTCTAGATGAGATGGGTATCCAGATGAATAATTTGCTTGTTTGTCCATGAAAAACACGTTTTTGTTGTGAAATCAAATGTCACACGACAGCATAATGCTGGAAATATAAGATCATCTTCACCAATAGAAATGAGCCTTCACTGACTATGTATGTCATGGAACAGGGCTGTAGATACGGTGCTTTTTTCAGCCAGAAGTATTGTTTTTATTTAGAACTCCATGAAAACATATCTTGTGGGTACTCATCATAAGGGCCTCAAAGAGAAATAAGAAAAAATACATGTATTTTCCTGGATACCCCCCCCCCCCCACCCCCCCCCCCCCACCCTTAATCTGGAGCATTGTCCTGAATGCTCTTTTTCTCATCAGTTTGTGACAAAATTTGTATATCTTTTTACAGAAAGATGAAGAAAGACAAGCACAGATAGATTATGAGAACAAACTGCTACTGACCAAGATGACCACAATCATGAAATATGGAGGCAGTTTAGATAACTACAATAATTATGAATTAAGAAGGTAAGTATATTGTGTGTGGGGGTCAGGGGTTGGGAGGGAAGAAGTGCCTGTTGACCAGGATGATAACGATCATGAACTATGGAGGCAGTTTAGATAACTGCAATAATTATGAATTAAGGAGGTTAGTATATTGTATGTAGGGGTCAGGGGTGGGGACGGGGGATGGAGGAAGTGTGTGATGACCAAGATGACAACGATCGTGAAATATGGAGGCAGTTTAAAAAACTGCAGTACTTGTGAATTAAGAAGGTTTAAGTATATTATTGTGTGTGTTGGGGAGGCAGTGGTGGTGTGGCGGGGGCAGGGGGCAGGGGTGGGGGGGCGGGCGGGGTGGAGATGGCACTGATCATGAAATATTGAAATATGGAGACAGTTTAGGGGCGGGGGGGCGGGTGGGGGGGTGGGGAGATGGCACTGGTCATGAAATATTGAAATATGGAGACAGTTTACATAACTATTATACATTATACAATTATAAATTAAGAAGATAAGAATATTTGGAAGGGTGGGGGTCAGGGATAGGGGATTTTGCGAGTGTGTGTTGACCAAGATGACAACAATTAAGAAATATGGAGGCAGTTTAGATAACTACAATAATTACAAATTAGGAAGATTGAAATGTAAATCTGGGTGTATATGCATGCGGTGTGTTTTTCCGTACAAAAATTAGGATTAATCATGAACAGGAAAAACTTGACAAGACTATAAACAAGGACATTCTCATGGGTTTTTGATATACTGTATTCCCTCCAATTACTGCACACTCCCTTATAAGCAACTCTCCCTATAAAGGCACAATCAAGTCATTTTTGAGTCTTCAGATTACAGTCCTAGTACATGTACTTTAATCCAATTGTCTGTAGAAACATATGTTGTGGGTACACATTTGATTTGCCTCAATTTGTCCAGGCAGTTCAAATGGGTACCCATAACGTATTCTTTATAAAAAAAAAAAATATGAGAAAAAAAAATCACATAAGCATCATTAAGTACTTCTGTCATTAACTCATGCTGATCTTTTTTTACAGTATGCCTTTATTCGGGTTTAACAAATGTAAGGACAATAATTCTGTTTAATACAGTATGTTCAGGAAGTTGCTGATAACTTCATCATGGAGAAAGTCCCATAGTGATGACAGTATGGTAATTATAGCAAATTTCTAAAAGCACTAATAATTACATATAGTTGTTCTAAACATGTTTAAGGCAATTTTAGTGCTTTATATATCTCTGTCAGACATTGCAAGCAGTTTAGTATCAGTATAGTCTGACATTTAAGATAGACTGAAAAATTTGATTCATATACTCAGTTTTGTCTTTTCAGTTTGAACTACCCTCACAGAAATAAAGTAAATGATGAAATACTCAGGGAAAACATTGGAATAGCAAAACGTTTGGAAACCGTGAAACCAAAGTACAGAATTGATAAATGGGTATGTCTGTTTATTGTGTTTACATGAATTTAAGCTGATCTATTTCATGTTAAAATAGTCACATATTCACATGTCTTTAAGGTGAATGGATATATCTGGAAAATGCACAAATACTGGTTAATCGCTTAGAGGATTAGGCCTGTCCACAAATAGTGTGGTTAGGTAAATTGACTGCCTTGACTGGGCCATAAAACATCAACAATCAACCAAATTCATGCACGTCAATGCCTTTCTGCCAAGGGGAGCAATTCTTTCAGAGTTGACCCCTTTTGAGAACAGAAGCAAAACAGATTTGACAGAGCTGTCTCCCTGGCCGTTCAGCCAGCAGTTTTTAGACACATTAACCCATTAAAGACTGAATAAACTCTCCCACACTGTATATTGGATGTCCATTTTTGATTTAAGGTATGTCAGGCTATATGATGTACATATTCCTAAAGAAAAAAATGGTTGAACTATTTGCAAGCAGTGGAGATCCTGATCAGACGTTGCATTCTGCGGCATCTGATCTGGGTCTGCACTGTTTGCCAGATACCAGAGTAGAGGTCTCCAGTCTTCAGTGGGTTAACAAGTAGTCAAGTGGGCTTGTTCAAATATTAGAAGAAGTATGGTAAGGTTTTCAAATACTTAGAGTAAATACAGTACAATAATTTATTGAGTTTCCTGAGTTTTAAACCCCCTTTTGTAAATTTCAGTTACTCTTGATATCTATTATCAAAGTTATTACTGAAATTACTAATTTGTCTATGATTTTTATCTGACTGTATTTCAGGAGAAAGATTACCAGCAACATGCCTACTTGAAGCGACTATGGAATGACAGTGTGAAAGACTTTGGAGAATACTCACCACGCAGAATGAGTCGAATGTCAAAAGCGGTAAAGGTCAGAGAGTTGTCTCGTCTTGCGCATCATCAAAATGCTCCCCATCACCGATAGTTGAAAATATCAGAGTCATGAAACTAGAGCTTTTTTCATATATTTCATGAAATTAATACCTTATAAATGCCTTACAGTAGTAGGTTTTATAAAGCAAAGGCAATTTTATAAAAAAAAAATTTCCTTCGAAAAATTTTCACATTTCATTTAGTAAATAAAAATGTTATTACAATGTATGTGCATTTATTTTATGTTTTCATGGCTTATTCTGGCTTGTTTTGCTCAAAGCTTTTTGGCATGAAAAAATGTTTTTGCTCTTGGGGTTACATATCAGAAATGTTTTGCTTCTGTTCCATTTGTACTGCATGTATGCTTGACATTGTAGTTGGGGTTGAGGGATGAGTTCTAAGCTCAGTATAAGGTATGCTTGGCCCACAGCTCTAGATAAGACACTTTTTTTTTTTTTCAACCAAAAAGTTGATATTTGTCTTATTTCTTTGAAATCATATATTATGGGAATGCAATCATATATTATGGGTACGCATTAGAAGCATCTCTGTGGAGTGCTTCAAATGAATAGCCATAACAGAATTAACCCTTGTCATGCTGAATAAATTAAGACCCCATGCCCAATTCTAACTGTCAGTCAGTCAGATTCCTTGATCCATAATCTTGATATAAATTTGCATACTGAATGACAAACAGTGCAGATCCAGATCAATTGGCTTCTTTAGAAGCCAACTGATCTGGATCTACACTGTTTGCAAAGGCAGGGCATGTCTTTCAGCAGGACCAAGGTCAAGAAAAGTATTTATGTGGCTGCTCCTTTTACCTGGAGCTGTAGTGCCTTACCCTCCCAGGGCACAGATTTCAGCCAGGGCATGAGATAAACTACATTATACTCACCCCTTCTGTGACTTACCTTCCATTTATTGTTGTATTGTTAAAAAGCTTTGAGACAGAAAGTCAGTATGTTCATTTGGTCTTCTGATAAGTTGTGATTTTGGACACAAAAATATTGATGCAAAGTTGTGCTGTATAAAATAGCATTTTTATTACTATATAAAATAGGGGAAGTGGCTGAAGATTTGGTTAATACAGGCACTAATATAGATTAATGCAGTACTAATGGCTGATAAAAATAACTAAGACTTTAAGTAAGCTTTAATAAAGGAAATACCATGGCATTCGGCAATTGCATCCCCCCTCCCACGCCCCAGTTTTCATTTTATATGGGGTTTCAGGCCAGATCATGCTTGAAACATTTTTGTCATGGGGAAGGGTAGTTCTAGCTACCCATGCCCCCTACCCCACAGTTGCACAAGTATGGGCAATTAACCAATTGACTCCTCCATCAGGCAGTTGTAAACTTTGTATTGATATACCTGTGCTTACCTGTAAAAAGCATGTGTTGATTTGTTTGTCTAACTAAAAACATTGACAATTACCTTATTAGCTATTTTGAATGGTCAGTTGCGATTGTCAGTTAAATGGTCAAATGACTTGACGTAGGAGTCAATTGTAGTCTGAAGACCCCTAAAAGGGTAATTGGCAAACAGTGCAGACCCAGATCAGATGCCGCAGAATGCGGTGATTCTGCAGCGTCTGATCAGGGTCTCCACTGTTTGCAAATAGCTCAACCATTTTTCTCTAAGAATAACTAAACCTCATAGCCAGATGTACCTATAATTGAAGTTGGACTCTTCCAATATATAGTGTTGGGGAATCTATTCAGTCTACATTGGGTTAAGGCATATAAAGTTATGTCCTTTCGTCCATATACTTACGGCCACCCTAGCATCCACCCTAGCATATACCTAATTGAAGTCTTCAAACTGTAAAACTTCACATTTAATTTCACTTCACTGGTTGTTTTATCTCACCGAGTTTGAACAAGGATGACAACCCTCACTCTTCTGGTGCTTGTTTTCACATTTTAGTAGGCAGGTGTGACATAAACTTCAATGAGGTTCTTTCTCTTTTTACTTTATAGGGAGGTCCCGAGATCATGCCTGAAACATTTTTGTCATGGGGAATGGTAGTTCTAGCTACACGTGCACCCCCTCCTATCCCCCCACTCAGTTTTGACTTTATTTGGATAATGTCTAAAACATTTTTGCCATGGGGAAGAGTAGTTCAAAAATGATTAAGGCAAGATATTTGACAATAAGCCTAAACATTAAAAGACAAGCAAGGAGTATTGAGGGTTGAAAAAAACATTCACTTGTTGTTTTTTTAATATATAGAAAACAGAAAAAATAACAACCTACTGACAAACCTAAGTCTTTTTTTCACAGATATAATCAGAGCCAAACCCATCATTACACTGTTTCCTTAACATGGCCGTTAGCTTTGATTTAGTTATAAGTAGCTTCCTAGCTATGAATGAGAAATGAAAATATCAGAATAACCTGCTTGTCAGGAGCCCTGGTCTCATTGTAAGCAAGCTGAGACAACTTGAGTTGGTGTGGTTGTAGAGTGTAGCATGGATGTTTTTCATAATTTGCACCTATATATTATTGCATAGCTCCAGATAAGGCACTTTTTCCAACTAAAAGGTGATAGTTTTCTTATTTGTCCACAAAAACCTATGCCCGCCTTGGTGGCTCGGTTGGGTGTGCGTCTGACTGGTGATCAGGAGGTTGCTGGTTCAACCGTCCCCAGGTTGGCAACATTCTTTTGTGGAGATTGAAATATTTTCTGCAGTCATTCTCTGCATTCTACTGATTCAAGAAGGGCAGTTGTCAGTTTTTAGCAAAAGAATGTGCACAATACTAGTTAACCCCTTAGAGGATTAAGCCTGCCCAGTAAAAGCGTGGTTAGATAAACAGACCGTTCTCAAAATTACCCTATTTGGTTGACTGGGCCATAAAATCTCAACACAAACAAACAAAAACCTATGTTTTGGGTACTCAGTAGAAGCACCTAATCAAGGTGCTTCTTATGAGTATCCACAACATAAGTTTTCATAGAGAAAATATCTAAAAACCCTCCTGTTGCCAGCCTCAGTGGCTCACTGGGAATGCACATCTGACTGATGATCAGGAGATTTCAGGTTTGATACCTGTTTGGTCCGGCAACATTCTTTCGTGGAGATTGTTCGTGAAATATTTTCTACTGTCATGCTGTCCCTTCCTCTGATTCAAGAATAGCAGTTGTCAGTTTCTGGCAAAAGAATGTGCAAAAGTGCTGATTATCTGCTTAGAGGACTAGGCCTGTCCAGGAAAAAGTGTGGTTCGGTAAACTGACCACACTCGACATGACCCTAATGGGTTGACCGGGCCGTAAAACGTGAACACAAACAAAGATAACCCCTGTTATCTGGACCTATGTTATTGTTTCCTTTCACTTCTAACACTACAGTTAAACCATTCCTGCTCATGTGGCAAAATACATTAGAATGACTTTTCGTATTTTTTTTTCACAAAAAGTAAGGTTTGATACTTCATTCAAATTGTCACCTTTGGAGACAATTTGAATAGAATATCAAGCCTTATTTTCTGGAAATATTAAACCTTATTTTCACAGAAAAATAAGAAAATATTTAAAATGCCATTATTTTAATTCAGCAGGCTAAAGGTACGTTACCACTCTATGGGCAATTCAGCAGAAGACAAATTGATGATTTTTTTTTCTTCTTCTTTTTTTCTTCTTCTTTTTTTTCAGAAAATTGGATTTGAAATTTGATGCAAATTGTCTCCAATTTGCAAGAAATGTCAAAATCTGTTTCTGGGAAAAATAAGAAAAATGTTTCTGTATGTTGTCTGCTGAAATTTTACCCAGAGTGCTTAGCATTAATTTATGGTGTAAAAAGTGAGCTGCAGCTTTTGGATCTGTTTGTGAATACATTCTGGTCAGACCCTTCACTGTTTGTCAGTAGTAGTCTACAATATCGTTATTCTATAAACTGACAGCAATGGTCTAGATCAGATTGCAGAATGTGCAGGCTGATTTTGGCTTTCCCTGTGAGTGACATCATATATCCAGGTAAGGGAAGAATTTATAGGACAGTTTTATTATTTTTGCACCAAACCATCTTGTCGGTACCGATTGGAACTGCCTTTGCGATGCAGTTCCAGTGAATATCCACAAGGTATGTTTTGGGGCCAGAATAACAGAAATTACAGTTGACTCTTGTTATCTTGACTTCGCTTTTCTCGAATAACCGCTTATCTTGAAGTAAAAATCTGGTCCTTGTTTTAACATGGAAATCTGACAATAGGTAACAAAATATATCTCTAACTTCAGGAGTTAAATTACGTATTCATTTTTGGGCCTCGGTGGCTCAGTTGGATGCGCCGTCCGACTGGAGACCAGGAGGTCGCGGGGTCAACCCCCGCCGAGGTCGGCAACATTCTTTCGTGGAGATTGATCATGAAATATTTTCTACGGTCATTCTCTCCCTTCCGCTGATTCAAGAAGGGCAGTTGTCAGTTTCTGGCGAAAGAATGTGCACTATACTGGTTAACCGCTTAGAGGACTAAGCCTGCCCAGTAAACGTGCAGTTAGGTAAACTGACCGCGCTCGACATGACCCCATTGGGTTGACTGGGCCGTAAAACCTCAACACAAACAAACAAACGTATTCATTTGTGAAATGTGGTTGTTAGATTTATTTTTTTCTCATTCTGCAAATCTGATATATCGAGGTAGCCGGCCTCGGTGGCTCAGTTGGATGCGCCGTCCGACTGGAGACCAGGAGGTCGCGGGTTCAACCCCCGCCTAGGTCGGCAACATTCTCTTGTGGAGATTGATCATGAAATATTTTCTACGGTCATTCTCTCCCTTCCGCTGATTCAAGAAGGGCAGTTGTCAGTTTCTGGCGGAAGAATGTGCACAATACTGGTTAACCGCTTAGAGGACTAAGCCTGCCCAGTAAACGTGTGGTTAGGTAAACTGACCGCGCTCGACATGATCCCATTGGGTTGACTGGGCCATAAAACCTCAACACAAACACAAATGATATATGGAGGTATGGATATCCAACCATTTCACAGAGTCCCTTGGACTTTGATATAATGAGAGTCAGCTGTATTGTAAATTATACAGTTATTTATCATCTCTGCGGAAGCATCTAGTGTTCAGTGGCTGAGCAGGTAGTGCTGCTTTCTGATCATATTATGTGTCTAGGGCTTGAATCCAGCTTGAGGCAGAATTCATGACTGTAAGGTGCCTCAGTGTACAGTCTTTCAGTCTTAACTATATGCAGTCATCATACATACACAAAACTTTTAATATGCTGTCTGCGAGCGTTTATTGCAAGATGGACATAGAATATGAAAAGACTATGTACAAAGCCTGGACAAACAGACTAAAGTTTGAGTACAGCAATCCCATGCTTTTTCCAGAATATCTATATTCGCAATCCCCTTCATGGATATACTAGCCATACACAAAAAAAAAAATCCCAGAGATAAAATCCCAAAGGGAAATGCTCTGTGAAAAATGTGTGTCGATGACATGCTAAAATACATCTCCGGGGTGGATTCGATCCTCATTCAATAACAAAAATGTAACTAAAAATGCTCAATAAATTTGATGTTGACATGAAGAGTGCCTCGCAAGAACTGAATTGTGCCTTCCAAAATACCACCAAAATCACTGTGTCACGTGACACATAAACAACTAGTCACCTGACTTATAATGAATATTCATACCTTTCATCATATCAGTATTACTTAACAAGTGTTGACAGAGACATAAAACAACAAATCATCATCTGCTTCTCTACACATGTCCTCAGATTTTGCTTTTGCTCTTACTTGTCCTTCAAAGTATCAGATCTCAGTAGAATATTATTATGATTCCAGTGGTCATCCTAGAGGGCGATTTGGGAGAAACAGTCTCCCTAAGCTGGCTGACCTCCCTATCTTGAGCTGAGAGTGAAGTGAAAATGTATAGAAAGTATAGGGAAACCAAAATTTAGGCCAAAACTTCTCCCTGAAATCCTGAAATTGTTGCTAAACTTCTCCCTCTCTGAAAGCTCTAAGATGACCCCACAGTATGATGTTACAGAGCTGTTTTAATATTACCTAGAAGGAATTCAAAAGCTAGAGTATGCATATATTTTTTTTGTTTCTCTGTGAAAACATATGTAGATACACATTAGAAGTGCATCCTTTACCCGTAAAGCGCCAAGAAAAACTGCATCTGAAAATGTCGTCTGTTTATGTCATCTGCTGAATATTCTTGCAGACTTTTCAAACCTATTTTTGCATACAAAAGGAGCAGTCTGATCTGGGTTCACACTGTTTGCAAAAATGACTTTTAAAATCACAAGCAGATGACAAAGTAGACGACAATAGTTGTGACTGGCGCTTTAAGGGTTAAGAGGCTTCCAGTGAGTACCACAACATATGTTTTTGTGGAGAAATAAGAAAAATATCAATTGATATTTTTGGCACCTTAGCTGGAGCTGATCTGAGGCACCAAACATTTTTGTGATAACTACTGTAAAAATCAAATCTGTGTTCTTTTGAGAGACAATCTTTTGTTTAGAGCGTACATGTAAATATAAATAGATGATTAAAATATGGTATTTCTGACCAGCAACAAGGGATCCCCTGCCTTTAAATGCCACAATTTTGGACTTTCCTGACTTATCCTTTAAGACAGAGTTGACACAGCTAATGATAAAGCAAGATGAATAAAAACAAGAAATGATACCAAAGCCATGTCAACTTTATTTTGACATGCAGCATTTTTTCAAGCTCCTTAGTCATCTACATCTGAATATTCTGCTTATTAAGGAGAGTCAATGCATTTTCAAGGGAAATAACTCTGATATTAAAATATTTACCTCCTTTCTCAGGGGTCTCCTCTTAAAGATATAAAATCAAGAAAGAATTTGATCCCTCTGGGAGCAGATTCTTGGCTTAAAGGGTAGCTTCTGTTTTTGAAAAGAATTAAATACTAGGGAACTAAATTCAGATCTTTACAAAAGTTGTCTCTCTTTGAAAATTGAAGATGGTGTATTCAGGTGTATCTGTTCCCTTAACCCTTGTCCTGCTGAATAAATTAAGGTGCCACGCCCTTTTCAAATTTTCAGCCAATCAGATTATTTGATCCAAATTGTTGATACAAATTCACACTCTGAATGGCAAACAGTGCAGATCCAGATCAGTTGGCTTCTTAGAAGCCAACTGATCTGGATCTACACTGTTTGCAATGGCAGGGTATATTCGGTTTCAGCAGGACAAAGGTTAATAACATTGTTGTTTATATGTTTTGCTATCAGAATTTTTCAGATGCTTTGCATCACACTAGCATGTTGCTTTAAATATGCTTGGACTGTGGACAACAATTGGCCAAGCCTAATCAGATATTGTTCTTTTTATAGCCTGCCTCACCATGGGGATAATGCAAATTAAGCTCCATTTAAGTGTGATGAAATTTATATAATATCATGCCATACAAATATAAAAATAAAGGAGATCTATGTCTTCTGAATGCCTGGATGGATTTAGTTGATACCTCGACTGATATTAGCTACTAACATGTTTTGTTAGTTCACTGTAAGTCTGACCTCAGTGACCTTGATGTCATGACAGAAGTTTTTTTTATGATGGGCAAGGATGAGTTCAGGCAAGCTACCCACTATATATATATATATTTTCTCATAAAAGTAAAAAATATTTTCATTGTTATTTTTAATTCTGTTACTTGCACTAAGTGAGTACTAAGGTTAAGGAGCTGAGCTAAATATAGAATCATCACTGGATGTCCATATTCTTTTTGTTATTGCTGAATTATCTGCCCCTACAGAGATCTATGGATGACAGCCTCGATGATGGCTACCAAGAAGATTTTGAAAGTGTAGCTGCATCAGAAGAGAAGAAAAAGTTGCCTAAATTGGTGAGTTTTGCTGATGATGAATATATATTTTACTCTTTTCAGCCCCAGTGACAAAATCTTTGTAAAGTGTAGATCAGGAGGAGTTAGCTTATAATGAATCATCTTCTCAGGAGTTACCATACCTCAGCTGGCCTCAACGGCTCATCCAGATGTGCATCTGACTGTTGATCAGGAGGTCATGGGTGTGACTTCCACCAGGTCCATCAACATTCTTTTATGGAGAATGATCATGAAATATCTTCTATGGTCATTCTTTCCTTTCAGCTGATTCAAGATGGACAATTGTCAGTTTCTGGCAAAAGAATGTGCACAAGTACTGGTTAACTACTTTGAGGTCTAAGCCTGTCCAGAAAAAGTGTGGTTAGGTAAACTAACCAACTTGACATGACCTTAATAGTGTTGTCTGGATTGTAAAACTTCCAACTCAAACAGACAAATTTTTTACAGAAATGTTATTAAGAGGTTGTTGGTATACATATAGATTTGA
This sequence comes from Anodontia alba, assembly GCA_964016985.1. Lineage (NCBI taxonomy): Eukaryota > Metazoa > Mollusca > Bivalvia > Lucinida > Lucinidae > Anodontia > Anodontia alba. The sequence goes on along the minus strand of OZ024823.1, from coordinate 43,884,157 downwards.
TGACTTAACCTTTTCATCCCTGCAGACCAAAACAGATACCTTTGCAAACAGATGAGACAGGTTGTAACAAGCCATCTCATCAGGATCTATACTGTTTGCCATTTTGTAATTGAATTTTGACTGAAATTGCTATTTGCAACAAAGGATGTGTCCATGAAGAGTCCATGTTAGATACAGTCAAAACTCGATACCTTGAACACTGATGGCTCGTTTACCATGGCTAATTTTAACTCGTTTTTGAGTCCCTATGAAGTTCTTCCGATAGCTCAAGAAAACAAATATTTAAGCAAATTTCTTATTTTATCCTGAAATTGTATGCTGTTTGTACTCATTAGAATTGCCTCATCAAGGCAATTCTAATTAGTGCATTCAACAGACAATTATTGTGTAGAAAATCGAAAAAAATCCCTAAATTATCACCATTTGCTACCTGATTTGGCACCATAATTAACCCTTGGTGGCTCGAACCGCCCATGTCTCAAACAATTTTCGATGGTCCCAAAGATATTCAAGCCATCGAAGTTCGACTGTACTCATGGGTGAAAGGGATAAAGTATGCAAGAAAAGATAAATCAGATATATTAGTATTGGTTTGAGGAAAGTTTGTATTAAAATATAGGTCAAGATATAATTTAGGTGCAAAAATATATAAAAAAGAATGCCTTTTCAATACTTTTATCAGCAGGCCTTGGTGGCTCAGTTGGATGCATGTCCAACTGGAGATCAGGAGGTTGTGGGTTAGATCCCCAACACGGTCAGCAACATTCTTTCATGGAAATTTGATCATCAAATATTTTCTACTGCTGATTCAAGAAGGGTCATTGTCAGTTTCTGGCAAAAAAATGGGCACAATACTGGTTAAACACTTAGAGGATTAAGTAAGAGTGTGGTTAGGTAATTTGACTGACCATGCTTGACATGACCTAATAGGGTTGACTGGGTCATAAAACCTCAACACAAACAAACAAACAAACTCCTTTTATCTTGACTAGCTATGGAAAAATATATATGAAGCTACCCAGGAAAGGCCAGTCATGAAGTACAACTTTCCCGGGGAACCAAAAGAAAAAGAGCTGAGTTACAAACAATGGTACAACACAATGACACAGTTGCAGTAACCGACATACAAACAAATAAAAACTGCAACAGAGGAAATATTAACCCTTGTCATGCTAACTAAATTAAGATGCCATGCCCACTTCTAATTTCCAGCCAATCAGATTACTTGGTCCGGGTTTTTGATAGAAATTCACATATTTAATGACAAACAGTGCAGATCCAGATCAGTTGGCTTCTTCAGAAGCCAACTGATCTGGATCTGCATTGTTTGCTACGACAGGGCATGTCGTGTTTAGCAAGAGAAGGTTTAATCCTGATCCTTGACAGTGCACTTATAGGCGTATGTGCGCTGATTATTTTGAATATGGTATGTGGTTATTATCACTCTGTGAACATGTTCAGGGAACCTGATGCTGCTTAGTTGAAAACTTAACCCTCTACCTGCTGAGCCCAGATATTTCCTGCCTTTGCAAACAGTATAGGTCCAGATCAGTTGGCTTCTGAAAAGCCAACTGATCTGGATCTGCGCTGTTTGTAATTAAGTACAATGTATATAAATTTGTATCAACAACCTGGATCAAGTTATCTGATCGGCTGAAAATTAGAAGTGGGTGTGGCATCTTAATTCATTCAGCATGGCATGAGTTATAACTTATATGGTAGGCGGATGGCGCAGAAGTCAGTGTTGTCTGTGTAACAGTCATGCTATATTACAATAAGTTTCATCAATTCCCCATTAATTATTCAGATAATTGGTATGGTGTAATCTTTTGATTGCCTTGATATATCCTATATTAGGTTATTTCTTTTCTTCTTGTTACTCTTAATGTCAGTCTGACAAGTAGAAGGCAAGGAGATGGAATTTCAAGATATGGACAAATTGCTGTTTTGGAAAAAAAAAATGGGAGTTTTTATTCATGGTTTCAGACACTTTGAAGAGTGGAGTGACAATTAAGGATAATGTTTTGTTAACTTGCACCATGGCCTATCTTGTTGGTATATCCATTGGAACTCCAATGGCGAGGCAATTCCAGTAATTACCCACAAGATATATTTTGATGCAGCAAAATATTTCATCTGATTATCCCATTATCTTTAGTTCATTACGAAAACACGCCTATTCAAATATATAGAAAATTTCACTTCCAAAAACTGAAAATTTTCGGATAAAATACTCTGATATTTTTCATATTTCTGCCCAAAACATAGATTGTGGGTACTCGTTAGAACCGCCTCGGCGAGGCGGTTCTAACGAGTACCAACAATCTATGTTTTTGAGCAAAAATAAGAAAAATAATGTATACCCTTGTAAACCCCAGTTTTACTATATAAAAGTGGGGTTCAAGGGGGTCAAAATTATAAAGGCATGTTTTCGTGATGATGTTGTTTGTGTAGTCATTTGAACAAGAATATAGAACATACCTCTTCTGAGCATGCTGCATCTCTGGAACTTTGCCTAAAATTATAACTTTGATTGACCCTTGTCATGCTGAATAAATTAAGATGTCAAACCCACTTCCAGTTTTCAGCCAATCAGATTACTTGATCCAGGTTGTTGATATAAATTCACATAATGAATGACAAACAGTGCAGATCCAGATCAGTTGGCTTCTTCAGAAGCCAACTGATCTGGATCTACACTGTTTGCAAAAGCAGGGTATATCCGGGTTCAGCAGGACAAGGGTTAATTGTGACACTATGCAGATCAGTAGATGACAGTTTACTTAGTTTTACTAGAAAATAAGACTTGATATTTTATTCAAGTCAATTTCTAAGAGATGATTTGATTGACATGCTAGATGCAATTTTCTTGAAATATAGGAAATAGACTTTAACTCTTACCATGCTATGGCAACAAACTAATGACATTTGTCTTATGTTTCCTAGGAAACAGGATTTTTACATTTCATGTAAATTGTCCCCATTGGAGACAACTTGCATGAAATGTCAGATCTGTTTCCTAAGGAAAATATGAAAAGTTTTCCATAATGTCATCTGGTGAAAAGTTCACTCAGAGTGCTAAGTGTTAAAGTATCATCTGTCAATATTTAAAATTCAGTATGCTAAATGTTAACTGTTGTAAGATGGAACTCTCATGATTAGACTATGAAGTACATTTTTCTAATTCAAAGCTAATGGCTTTGTTACAAAACCAAAAATGGAATGGTGGAAAGGTAGGTAGTTATAGAGAATTATATACAGAAATGATTTTCTTGAAGTTTTTGTCTTTGATCATTTATGTTTATTTGTTCTTATTAACCCAGTAAACACACAATGCCATTGTTTTGACTCTCCAGCAATGTCAGGATGTCTGATGTTTTAGCAATGTCAAAATAACAAAAGTGTCTTCAGGCTTATACGGACAGCAAAGGCCCAGATCAGAGTACACCTAAACTTTTTCATACATTTCTGAGCCTCCAGTGCCTCTGAACTCTCCTTCTCCACTGTATATGTTGAGTGAAAATTAGTGAGGCTTGATCTAGAAAAAAATAATGAGCTGGAGGTCCTCATTATTGACATTAAATAGAGAAGTAACATTTCTAATAATTTTTAGTATTGAGACTATTTTTGGATTGTTTTTTTTTTAAAAAATATGTCCTTTAAAATAGTGATGTTTGGGTGAGCAGGCATCGGGCTGGCATCGGGCATCGAGTGGCGAGCGTCAGGTGTCGAGCATCCTCCCAGGTTAACCTTTTAGTTAACTTTTTTTTTTTCAATGTTACCTTTATTCTTCAGTGGATTGCTTTCATATTTGGTAGGGGTAAAGAGAAGGGCTAGTAGGTGTTTCATGTGCAAGAGAGTCAACTCTTTTTCTTCATTATTTAAAAAACCCTGTCCATAATGCAGTTAGGCATTTTTTTTGTTTAGTAGTACAAACTGTTTTTGGAGTGAGTTGTACTAAAAATAGGGACCGTTAACATATATGCCTCCTTCCCAATTTCACCATTCTACTGCATAAAGTGATATTGGAAGACTTACCTTCAGGGCCCAGTTGTTCAAAGCGTCGTTACTTTAACGAGCACATTAAGGGTCATTTCGTTAACTGTCTTAGCAGATTCAATATACAATATTCTGATATGTTTTGCTGAAAAAATGTGAGTAGCTTTTGCATTGCATATCACTCGATGTAAATTATAACGAATCATTAACTAACGACGTCGTTAGCTTTGAACAACTGGGCCCAGAACTGCAAAAAGATTATGTGTCTGTTTAAAGTTGTGTTTAAAGCTGTAAAATATTTTTTTAAACATTTTTGTTTATAAGAATTGTCATTGAAAAGGACCACAGCCCAATTAAGTAAAACATAGTGCATCTAAAGTTGAAGCCAGTCCACATGTTTGTTGACCTTTAACCTGTGGACTATAAATATCTGAGAAACCATACTTAATCCATAAAGTGCCAATCACAACAGTAGATTTTAATTATGAATTAAAAAAAAAAAAAAAAAAGATCAGAGCTAGAAAACAAGTCTTGACATTTTATGTTAATCATCTGCCAAACTGATGATTCACATGAAATGTCAAGACATATTTTCTTTGGAAATAAAAAAAAAAATAACAAATATTAAAATGTCATCTCCTACAAATTATGCTTGGGGCTTTAACATATTTAAGGGTTAAAATATAGTTTTTGTTGCAAAAACATAAAAATTATCAACTGAATAGCATGTGTCTATCTTTAACCTTATACATTGTCATTTTGCAGGGAGGTAAACATAAAGCAAACTTGAGGGCAACTCAGAGTGAGGCAGATGGCCCTGTGTCAAGGAGGGGAGGGACACAGGGTGGTACCAAGCTTCCAAAGATTATACCTCACAAACAGGTTCGTTCTAGTTTTACATTTTATGCATTTATGACTTATCATTATAATCGTTTCATTACATAACCATGTTAGTTCACCATTTTGACGCAAATGACCCTCATGGGTTGATGCGTCGTTAAACCTGAACTCATCATCATCACAAACAGGTATGTATCAGGATCTATTTATTTTTTTGTGACTCCAAGACAAGTATTGAGATATTTATTTTCTTATTTCTCCACTAACACATATATTGTTATACTCATTAGAATTTGTTATCTAGGTAATCATTATGAGAAACCACAATAAATGTTTGTATGGTGAAATAAAAAATATTAATATAAAAAGTTCTGTGTTTACATATGTTTTACCTGTCCCATAACAACCCAGGTCCAGTTTCACCAGCATTAGTTATATTTACCTGGCTATTACATAAAATAGTTACGCCCATGTAATAATCAGGCCTAATTTGACCAAAGAAAGTATTTTTGAATGAAATATTTTTATTTGTGAATGTATTCTTTTGAAAAATTATGCATTAGCTGTGTATTTAGTAAGAACACATGCTTTTTACAGAATAATACTAGATGCTTTCATTTTTGAGATAATTGGCAAAACCAACAAAGCTGAATTCTGTAAATGCTCTGTGAAGACATCAGGGCCCAGTTGTTCAAAACTAATGATGTCATTAGTTAACATATCGATAAAACTTTGTTAATTAAATATGGCATATACCCTATTATTTTTGTTGAAAAATGTGAGTAGCTTTTGCCTTTGTCGAAGCTACTTACATTTTTTTCCACAAAAATACCTGTGAACTAGATATTGTACTTTCTAGAACATTTTGACCACTAACAAGCTCATTAAGCTGATGATGCTTTGAACATCTGGGCCCAGAGTTCTAGACAAAAGGAGTATTCAGATAAATATTTTTTTCTTATTTCTGCATGAAAATATGTGTTGTGGGTACTCATGAAAAGCTCATTGCCAAGGCACTTCTAATGAATACCCACAACATGTATTTTCATGCAGAAATAAGAAAGATATTGGTACAATACTGTTTGTTTGAAGAAAACTTACTAGAGTTTTGATGGACTGATGACAAGTAGTGTTGCCACTGATGATCTATTATAATGGGTCATCAGTCACTTTTGCCTCTTGTGATTGATGATCAGAAAGATTTTTTATAGTCGTCTTATCAGAAAATTCTGTTTTCTCAGTTTTCATTTTTATAGGCAAGTTATAAAGAAATGGAATTCAAAGCTGTCTGTTTGTGTCATTTTAGATTTGTGGTTAATAAAAGTGAAGAAAATTGATAAAATAGCCTTAAATGTCAACCCAAAAGTATTGATATTTTTCTTACTTCTCCATGAAAACATGTGTTGTGGGTACTTATTAGAAGTGCCTCACAGAGGCCCTTCTAATGAGTACCCACAACCTGTGAGGCACTTCTAATGAGTACCCACAACCTGTGAGGCACTTCTAATGAGTACCCACAACCTGTGAGGCACTTCTGATGAGTACCCACAACCTGTGAAGCACTTCTAATGAGTACCACAACATGTTTTCATGGAAAAATGAGAAAAATATTGTCTGAATACACCTCTTTTTGATCTGAAGCAATGAATAAGTATATACCTTGAAGAGGGCTAAATTAAGAGTGAATATATTTACTACAAGTCGATTATTATTCGATGATCAGTCGGTTTTACAAACCGATGACTATGAAATTCTGGCCGATTCCAAACATTAATGACAAGTGAAGCTGCTTTTTTCTGTTGGTGCAGCTTATTCAATATGCATTTGAAACATTGTTTTATGCTTTTAAGGATCCATATGCTAGGAAGGTAAGCGATTATCAACCAGATGTAGTTTCGTTAACCAGAGTTACAGAATACAGAAGAGCCCATCCAAATGAAAATCATTCTTAACCTTCAGCCCATTGACTAGAAATAGTAGCCGGTGACATTTTGAAGTATATCTTATTTTTCATAGAAAATAAGGCTTGGCACTTTAATCAAAATGCATTGTTTGGAGAGAGTTTGAATAAAATGTCAAGACATTTCTGTGATAGGTTAAGAGTATTTCCTGTTTGGAATGGCTCATATATTTCTTATGTAGTCACACTTGCTACTGTATATACATATAGATGCACTCCATTATTTTAAATGTATGGTAAATGTCTTAAACCTTGTCCTGCTGAACCTGGATACACTCTGTTTTGCAAACAGTGTAGATCCAGATAAGTTGGCTTCTGAAGTAGCCAACTGATCTGGATCTGCACTGTTTGCCATCAAGTATGCAAATTTATAGCAACAATCTGGATCAAATAACCTGATTGGCTGAAAATTAGAAGTGGGCGTGGCATGTTAATTTATTCAGCAAGACAAGGGTTAAAATTTCATACTTGAAAGTTTCTGAAAAAATGGCATATGCAAACAGTCAAAACCAGAGAAGGAGCAGTCTGGAAAGGGTCTACACTGTTTGCCATTCCACTAAGTATTCTAAGAAACAACTGCATAAAAATCAAACTTTAGGTCAACAAAAAGTATGGAATAAAATGTTTCAAATTTTAGGACATTTACCATATCATATTTTTGATTGTGGGGTTAAGGTACCTTACTATCATAAATGACTATTGCTTTACTATTTTACAAATTCTTGTTATCTTGGGTGGTGGTATTGCAACAGGTCCATCGTTTACTTTTCTCTCTTTCCTTTTACCTACTAGCTCTTCCATCTGTATCCCTTTCCTCTCTTTCTTGGAAGATGACACAAAATGATCCACAAGGGTTGATGTGTCATTATTAACCCTTCTCTTGCTGAACACGACATGCCCTGTCTTAGCAAACAGTGTAGATCCAGATCAGTTTGCTTCTGAAGAAGCCAACTGATCTGGATCTGCACTGTTAAATTGTCATTAAATATGTGAATTTCTTTCAAAAACCCAGATCAAGTAATCTGATTTGCTGGAAATTAGAAGTGGGCATGGCATTTTAATTTATTCAGCATGACAAGGTTTAAACAAGAACTCAAACCAAATTCATGTTTTCAGGGAAGGGAATGTCAGAAACTTGAGGCTTGAAGTAATTTGTGTTTTTATTACATATGAGTACTCATTTCCAGAATCTTCTTTTCAGATCATGTATAAGGCATAGTGTGTAGGATAAAGGGGTTTGTAGGTTGTCATGCAAATATTGGGATTTTTGATGCACCATTTACCGAGGCTCTAGTCAAAATTTAGGACAGGTAGAGTTAATGTTACATTGACAGAATTTTGTTTTGTTACGGTTAAATATTGGCAAGCAAATTTAACCTAGATCAGTATATATAAAACACCTTAAGGAGTAGTGTGATCTGGTTCTCTTTGAATATAATAGTAAAAAATACATAATTTATAGTGTCCCAAAATGACTTGGTTTATAATTTATGTTGTCTCAAATGACCTTAATTTATAATGTCCTAAAATGACCTCAATTTATAAATTATATTGTCTGAAAATGACCTCAATTTTGTTGTTATGGGGTAAACATGAAGTCATTGGCAAGATTCAGAAGCCAACTGATCTGGAGCATAGCCAGGTTCAGCAGGACTAGGATTAATACCCAATTCTTTCAGCATAGTCTAGGTAAGAGGGGTATCTAAATAATATTTCTCCACAAATACATATGTTGTGTGTACTCCTTAGAAGTGCCTTACCAAGGCACTTCTAATGAGTATCCACAATATATGTTTTTGTGGAGAAAATTAGGAAAATATGGACACGTTCTGGTTGAACAAAAAGAACCTTACCTAGGACTATGTTTCAGACATAATCGTCTTTATCCACTATTAGTTTTCTTCTTTTCTTTTTGCATAATTTATGAGCAGAAAGAGGTTAATTCAATTCTGTTTGCAGTTTATTTTCTCATCTCTTTAGATGCTATCAGAACAAAAAGAATTATACATTTGGAGAATAAAATTTAATTGATAGTTATATATCTGTTAAACAGTTTCCACTTTATGTCTGATGAATTGGCTTTATTTCTTCAATTTTATGTTCAGATCTTGTTAGCTTATGAAGTTATTGAAATAACAATAAAATATATAAAGGTTTCATTCTGAAACAACAAACACATAAATTTATGAAAATTGAAATCTTGCTTTCGTTGGGACACTTCTTATGGGCATTGCCATGGGAAAACCCATCTTTAATTTGGGGAAAATTGAAATCTTGGTTTCTTTGAGACTTCTTATGGGCATTGCCATGGGAAAACGCATCTTCGGGCATATATGAACAGTAAAGGCCCAGATCAAGACCTTCACTGCCTTTTTATAGAATCGAGTACTGAAGAACATAACAAAGTATAGAGAAGTTACTGATTAGACTATACAGTCGAACTTAAATGGCTCGAACATCCTTCGGACCACAGAAATTAGTTTGAGATATGGGCAGTTTGAGCCACTGAGGTTTGATCATAGTGCCAGATCAGGAAGCAAATAACAATAATTTAAGGGGAAATCTTTTCCCGATTTTCTACACAATAATTGTATGTTGTGTGTACTCATTAGAATTGCCTCAAAGAGGCAATTCTAATGAGTACACACAACATACAATTTCATAATAAGGAATATTCCACTAAATATTTGTTTTCTTGAGCAATCGGAAGAATTTCATAAGGACTGAAAAACGAGTTCGAATTAACCATGGTAAATGAACCATCGGTGTCTGAGCTAATGAGTTTCGACTATATATATCCGGCAGGCAGATCTGGATTGTTACTGTTTGCATTTACACCAAAGACACCTTTTCTCATGTTGCGGCTTACATGGAAACAATGTTTTTTGCGGGGCTGCATATGACCCCTCTCCCTAGCACTGACTGAAGTGGAAATCATTTTTCCAAGATATCAGTAAGGGCTCAGTGATCCAAAGGAAAATAAAAAACTACATTATGATGTATTAGAGGGAGACATTTTATGGTCTCCACATGACACTTAACCCTTGTCCTGCTGAACCTGGATATACCCTGTCTTTGCAAACAGTGTAGAACCAGATCAGTTAGCTTCTGAAGAAGCCAACTGATCCGGATCTGCACTGTTTGTCATAAAGCATATGAATTTGCATTAATAACCTGGGTCAAGTAATCTGATTGGCAGATAATTAGAAGTGGGCATGGCATTTTAATTTATTCAGCAGGACAAGGGTTAACAGCAGCTGCAAATGAAATCAAATAATCTCCAAAAAGGTGGCCCTTGGAAACACCAAACACATGAAAGAAAAAAATCAGAGTCTCGGTTTCATTGAGATTCGTCATATGGCAGCAATGTATTTTTATCAGTGTATTTAAAAAGTTCTTGTTACAATAATTAACCCAAAAAGCACTTAAAGCAAAGTTGTAGCAGATGACATTAAAATGTTAACTCTTTCACTGCCACAAGCGATAATAATAGGCTTTTGCAGACAGCACAGATCCAGATGAGACAGCTCATAATGAGCCGTTTCATCTGGATCTATACTGTTTGACATTCAGTCTTTCAACTTTACATATAAACGTCTTTCTAAGCGATAGTTATTTAAGAAAAAAAAACAAAAAAGCAACAAAAAAAACAAAAAACAGACGACAAATGTTGTATGAAATTTGGCACCGAAAGAGTTGAACCTTGTGTATTGGCTTATCAACAATGCTTTGAACATCTGATTAGAATTTTAAACTCTTACAGCAAAAAAAAAAAAAAAAAAAAATAATAATAATAATAAAAAAAAAAAATAATAATAATTAAAAAAAAAAAAAACTTCTTAGAAATTAGACTGTCAGTACCTGGCCCTTCCCTCTCCTGTCACATGACATATCCCTGAAAAGTAATAAGAGCCGGGTCAGAAAACGTACCTTTGAACATGTGCATCCAGCAAATATTTAGATCAGTCAAGGTATTTATGCAGTCTGATCAGAATCTTGACTTGGTGCATTTGGGATAGACAGGGATGCAGAGTTTTTTCAAGCAGACTATGAAGACTGTTGATGCAGATATGCAGGCTGATTTGAGTCTTCATTGGGTGTACGTTAGAGAGTAGGTTTTCTCATGTTGCAGCTTATGTTTCTGTCTCAAACCATAAAATCATGGTGAATGATATACAGTCAACTCTCGTTATCTCAAATTCCAAGGGCCTGTCTGAAATACTTCGAGTTATCCGTACCTCGACATATCAGATTTGCAGAATTTAGGAAAAAATAAATCGAAGAACCACATTTAACAAATGTGTATGTAATTTGACTCCTGATTTTAGAGATGTATTGAAAATATTGTGGAAAAGAGGAGAAATTGCTCCTTAGGAGCAATTTCTCCTCTTTTCTACAATATTTTGTTACCTGTTGTTAGATTTTCATGTTTAAGCCGGGATCAGTTTTTCACTTCGAGATAAGCGGTTATTCGAGATAAGCGAGTTCGAGATAATGAGAGTCGACTGTATTCATATTCATTTCTTAACAAGTCTGTGTAATGCATATCCCCATGTTCTCCCATCATATATAGAAAAACCAGGGGTATACTATAGGGATTTATAAAAGTAGGGAGATTTTCTGAATTTCGCAGCTTTTAAACCAGTTTTTGAGTCAATTGTTTACAATTGAATCGAAGTATACAATCATCAAATTTCCCTTAAGGCTGTTGTCCTCGTGATTATAACTGACCAATGAAATCAAACCACACATTTGTACAAAATTCAGGTAACGGTTATTTATAGCGGTGCTATTCTGGTCGCTGTGACATCAGAGTGTTGTGTAAAGAGAGTTAGCTGTAAAACCTGGACTGGGACATTGGCAAACAGTGCAGACCCAGAACAGACACTGCAGAATGCGGTGTCTGATCAGGGTCTGCACTGCCTGCATAAATTAAGGAAGTTAAGGGTTAAATGAAACGTTATCTGCTACAATTTGCAGTGAAAGTCCTCATTCAGGACCATTTTCTCAGCCAACACTTAGAGACGGTCGACCCACCCGTGCTGTCAGTACTTTGATTCTGTTGGTTTGCTATGCCTAGTAACCTTTTCAGTGCTTAAATCTGTCTTAACGTGCATAATTACTGAAATCTTCCTCGTTTCCTGTGTTGAAAATGCTATGGTTTATGTAGCTCTGGCTAGGAGTAGTATTAACCCTTGCCCTGCTGACTAAATTAAGATGCCACATCCATTTCTAATTTCCAGCCAATCAGATTACTTGATTCAGATTGTTAATATAAATTCATATACTTAATGGCAAACAGTGCAGATGCAGATCAGTTGGCTTCTGAAGAAGCCAACTGATCTGGATCTACATTGTTTGCAAAGGCAGGGTATATCCGGGATCAGCAGGACAAGGGTTAATTAACTTAAAATAAGAATATATGTAGTGGGTATTTATTAGAAATACCTTGCAAAGGTACTTCGAATGAGTTCTGATTTCTCCACAAAAACATATGTAATGGGTACACGTTGATACTCATTAGACATGCCTGTGTCTTCTAATAAGTACCCATAACATACGTTTTTGTAGAGAATTTGGATGCACTTCTAATATGTACCCACAGCATGTGATTTTGTGGATAAAACATATGTTGTGGGTACTCATTATATCTGCCTTCATTTCTCTAAAAAGCTAATGTTATATAGGTACTTGTTTGCACTTCTAATTAGTACCCACAACATATGTTTTTGTGGAGAAATCAGAATCATTAGAAGTGGCACATAGAAATGTAGGCATTTCTAATGTGTTCCCATTTTTTGTGAAGAAATAAAAAAAAAAAAAATACTTTTGCTTAACCCTTGTCATGCTGAACCCGAATATGCCCTGCTTTTATAAACAGTGTAGATCCAGATCAGTTGCCAGCTGATCTGGATCTGCAGTTCTGCACTGTTTGCCATTTAGTATGTGAAGTTAATCAACAATCTGGATCAAGGCATCTGATTGGCTGACAATTAGAAGTGGGCTTGGCATCTTAATTATGCCATGGCTGAGACTTGTACTTTGTATATAGATGTGTTAGCAAAATGAGTATATATATATATGCTGCAGCTGACCAATTACTGTCGGGCAGGAAGCCACTCACGGCACAGTGATAATTTATTTTTTTGCAAAGTCAGCAAAATAGATTCACAAGCAATGTCACATGTATCCAAATGATCTTACATATCTTTTTTTCAATGGCATTTTGTTTTCAGTCCATGACAATACATAACATTTGAGTTTTCTCTTTTATCTGAGAACTATTTTTAATCAAATTGTGAGCCAGATTTCAAATTTAATCTTTATACTTACCCAAAAAGAACATTGGTAAATTACAATATATTTATTTTGTTTGAGGCTGAAGACTTGCAATCCAATGCTCAGCAAAGCAAATTGTTCAAGAATGTACCCAGCTGGAAAATAAAAATACCAAAAAACAAACAAAAAAAAAAAAAAAAAAAAACATAAAAAAAAAAACCCAACAAACAAACAAGAAAATCAACAACAACAAAAAAAAATAGCATACATCTATTTTTATTAGTATTATTATTATTATTTTCTTTTTTTATAAAAAGAGTGCCTGAGAATCTATAGACTACTTATATTGTCCCAGTTTTAGGTATTGTATTACCAGATCTTGAAGAGTTTATTATTGTTGTTCTTTGTTACAATACAAACTGCAGCTGTGATGCTAAAATCCATTTCTTTCAAAGTTAAGGCAATAAGGAAATTTGTGATATCCTGGAATAATTAATGAAAGTAGTTGAGCAATAACTAATGAACAATTCCGATTGATCAGGTAAACCTGATATATCAAGTCAGGACAGTAAATATTTCATTTTGTTTTGACAACAAAGTTTGATTGATAAATGAACATGCTGTCCTGTAATTAAAGCATAAATCCCAATAAGCCATTTCTTCCAGCCAAAAACTACTGATAATTTTCTTATTTCTACAATAAAACATATATTGTGGGTACTCATTAGAAGTGCCTCAGTGAGGCACTTCTAATGAGTTGTGACAACATATGTTTTCATGGAGAAATAAGAAAAAAACAACAACATTTAATGTGGATATCCCCCTTTCCTGGAGCTATTTTAAATTAAAAGCATATAAAAAGTCTATGCTAGAGTGATCAACTGATTTTATGGTGTTACGGATGTCATTATCATCCGATTCTCCCCATCGATGAAATGCTATTGATTCATTTAAATGAAGCTAATAAAAAAGCAATAGAAAATTAAATGGAACATACATCCCAGCATGTGTGCATTGTAATTTTGCACTGTGGTTGCCTGTTCATGTCTTGTATTTAGAATAATTTCAGGTTAGATTTAATGTTTCCGGGTAACATTACTTTGACACATTTTTGTAAAGCATATACTTCTAAGCCACAGCTATAAGCCAAATTTTAACCAAAATTATTAAGATTTTTCTTATTTTGTCCTACAGAAATGTGTGCTATGGGTACTCATAAGAAGTGCTTCAGCAAAATGCTTCTAAGTATCCACAATGTATGTTTCAGTGGAGAAATAAGTAAAATATCTGGGCCCAGTTGTTCAAAGCTAACGACATCATTAGATAACGATTCGTTAAAATTTACATCGAGTGATACGCAAATATGCTGAAAGTTTTTGCTGAAAAAATGTGAGTAGCCTTTGCAGTGCAAAAGCTACTCACATTTTTCAGCAAAAAATATCAGATTATTGTATATTGAATCCACTAAAATAGTTAACGAAATGACCCTTAACAAGTTCGTTAAGCTAACGACGCTTTGAACAACTGGGCCCTGTATTTTCTAAAACTATGTATAGCATGGCATTTTCACAATTCATGCATAATATGTAAAATGAGGACAATACATTGTACCTTTAATGATATGGGAAATGGTTGTTAAGCACTTTAGCACTTTAAGACAAATTTATGCAGTAAAATGATTGCTAGAATTTAAAGTGAATTGAAATGCTGGTTTAACCTTCACCACTCTCTGGGCTTATTCAGCAGATGTCAAATTGATAACATTTTTCTTACTTTTCCCAGAAAATTGTCTCTCATGGTAAAACAGAAAATATTTAAAAATGTTGTATGCTGAAAATTTTACTCAGAATGCTGAGTTATAAAATGCAAAATTCTGGAAACACATACACACACACACACACACACACACACACTTGCAGGCACGCACACACCCCCCCCCCCCCCTCCACACACACACACACATATCTTAATATTGTAGACCCCTACATATTGTCCATTGGTTGATCTGAGTCATGGCTGGATGCACATGATATAAGGTACATTGTTTTAAATTACAGCTCATATATACATACTGCTCTGTAAAATTAACACTGTAATTATGTCATGCATTGTATGCTTCATCTGGGATTTGACTGCTTCACTTAATATTGTGAATAAAGCAAATATAATAATGTTATGCGCTCTGTAACTCTTATAATAGCACTCTGGGTAATATTTTCAGCAAACAGCATATTGAAATATTTTTCTAATTTTTCCCAGAAAACAGGTTTTGATATTTCATGCAATTGTCTCCATTGGAGACAATTTGCATGAAATGTCAAATCTTGCATTCAGAGAAATGTAAGAAAAATATCATCAATTTTCTGTCGGCTAAATTTGTCCATAGAATGAGTGGTAAAGGTTAATATTGTGTCTCAAGCGAGCATAATGTTACATGGTTATTCAAGCATTGAGAAAGAAACCTGAATATTCAGCAAAAGCTGTTGTGCATTAGGTGATTACTAACATGTCACATGCATGTGCTTAGAACTGAATGCACAGCAGTGAAAGGTTCATGCATTATTTCATGCAGTGTTCAGGCATTTTGTTCACTGTATGATAAATGTTCTTAAAAAATTAAACATAAAAAGTTTCATTTTAGAAAAGAAAAGATAAAATAATTTAATGTCGAATGTAACTAATTTTGCAATATGAGGCAATAAAACTGCAAGCCATGCACCATGCCCCGCCACAGGGACATAGTCCCTATGCACTTCTGTAGTATAAGGGCTGAAAACAATCTAAGTTAAACATGAAGAGAAGCAATAAACAGTTATTTCATAACTCCAAAAAAAAAAAAAAAACACCAAAAGGTCTAAGTTAAAAATGCAATAAAAAGTGATAAAAAATAATTTCAGGATTCTGAAAAAAACAGTATACATATCTTCAGACCATCCTAAAAGTGTGTGTAAAGTTTCAAAAGGATTGGCCTGAAAATGTAGGAGGAGTTGCGCGTATAAGGTACATACTCCCTGTACATTTCTGTAGTATTAGGGCTCGAAAAAAGTCTAAGTTAAAAATGCAAAAAATGAGATAAAAAATAATTTCAGGATTCTGAAAAAACAATATGCATATTTTCAGACCATCCTAAAAGGGCCTGTAAAGTTTGAAAAGGATAAGCCTAAAACTGTAGGAGGAGTTGCGGGCAGAAGAATGGTGGGGGCGCTGACGGACGGACGGACAGACGGGCTTACGGACGGATGGACACTCAAAATTTCAGAGGGTATAACATAATACCCCACCACTTTTTTGGTGGCGGGGCATAATTACATCACATTCTTGTGCAAAATCAGTTACTTCCCATGACTTTGTTGGTGAGGGGAGGTAACATAATTTTGCAAAGGGAGGCAGTTATATTCTTCCCATTTCTTCTTTGGCCAGAAAAGGCAATAAATTAGGTTTCATTATTTGTTTTCCTATTCCAGACTTAGAACATTCATGCCGTGTTGTTCTCTTAGAGAATTTGTCCTCCACCTTCCCAACAAATACTATGTCAAAGTTGGGTCAGTGGGGTGTCACATTTCCATCTGTTCTTATGACTGAGACTATAAAACTGAGATGAGACTGGGATGCCAATAATATAATGCTCCCTTATGCAATTAGTTAAGTACAATAGCGTTTGTACAAATTGCCAGGCTGCCTACGTCATGAAAAGGAAAAACCAATATCTTAAAATAGCCCACGCGGTCACGTGACGATTTTCGGACACACAATCAATACACACAATGGCAGCGAGTTTAATTTTTTCCTTTCATAAAACTCTAATATATTTTTTCTTCTTTTTTTTTCCGAGAAAACAGGATTTGACACTTCATGCAAATTGTCTCCTTAGACTTGCATGAAATGTCAAATCAGGATGACATTTCATGCAAATTCTAAGAGGAGACAATTAGCATGAACTGTCAAATTCTATTTTCTCGGAAAAAATAAGACAAAAAAATTCAAAATGTCGTCAGCTGAAATTTAACTCAGCCTCCATCACGAAAACACGCCTATATCATTTTGACCCCCTTAAACCCCACTTTTATATAGTAAAACTGGGGTTTACAGGGGTATATATTATGTTTCTTATTTCTGCTAAAAACATAGATTGTGGGTACTCGTTAGAACCGCCTCTCCGAGGCGATTCTTACAAGTACACGCAATCTATGTTTTGAGCAGAAATATGAAAAAATATCAGAGTTTTTCATTGAAAATTTTCTGTTTTTGGAGGTGAGATTTTCTTTATATTTGAATAGGCGTGTTTTCATAATGGCATGCTAAGCGTTAAGTTTTAGTCCAGGCTTGATTTTTTTTGTTTGTTTGCTGTATTTTGCATCAATCCCCCAAAAACATCCATAAACACATGAACTGCAAGTATGTCTAACCAATGTAAAACTTGACCATCTTATCATCATTTTTGTCAACTCAACATTGAAGTGATATAGTGTTTTAGGTTTAGAAGGACTTTCACGATCTCGAGGAGGATGTGTGTGTGGGGCGGGGGTGGGGGGGGGGGGGCGCAGGGGGTGGTAATTTCCTATATATGTCATAGTACGGATGTGCGTGCCGAATGGCCCTTTTTTTAGTGCTGCCAGTTATATGATTGGCCCCCTTATTTTTCAACAAAAAGTATATGCATGACCCGATTTTTCAGGATTCCTATGTGAAAGGCCCCATTTTTCTGACATCCTGGTATATTCACATATTTTTCGCTCAGAGATTTTTCGAGGCTGCTTGTTCTCTTGGTATTCAATGAATTGACTGTGATATTTGTCTGACAACCAGCAATAAATGGGTACAAAAAATCAAAGGACAGTATATGAATAGGTCAACATTTCAGACGATCTAGTATATCAATGGGTCCGTGTTTTCAAAGGCCAGGTATATGAATGGGGTAGGTTTTGAAATACTGACTCGCACACTCATACCACAATCACCCCTAAGTTCCCCCCTACCCCCCTCCCTACACCCCCTCTCCCCCACCCCCAAGTTCAAGATCTGGCTGTTTCACAGGTTTTTTTGAAAAGGCTGATATGAAATTTTAATATTGTTAACATCAGTCAGAGCATGCATGTTGCTTCCAGTTTTAACTGGGCTTTCTCCGGTTCCTTGTATGGTTTAGGCCGAAAAAGAGAATTTCGCTGTTTTTCTCCAGTGTCCAAGAACCACTCTTACAGTCGCCGTAACAGCAATGTTTTGTAGTCACCATGATGGAATTTTAACTTCTGAACATTAGAAAAACTTGTGAAATTTGCAACAATATACTGGTTTTGCCTGTCAGATAACGCATTTTACACATTTCGTACAAGAGTGTTTGTCCGGAATCGATGACGTCACAGTGATGCTGCAGGATGCTAAAATTAGTAACGTCTATAAATAGTGCATTATTGGAATTCGTATAAGCGCTATACTGATAAGACAGTTAAGTAGAAACCCACGTGACAAATTCTTAAATATAAAACACAATGAAGTAGCCCAAAACTGATTCCAAAAATTGCATCTGCATAGAAAGTTAAATTATATGTTTTAAACAGTTTCCTACATTAAAAAAAAAACGATTTTGAGATTATTATATATTACAGTGCAGGGGAGAAAAGTAGTCCCCCAGGTAAATTTGATAATGCCATATGTTGTAAAGAGACTCATTAGTGTATGGAGTGTTGGGAACAGTAGCCATAAAACACCTGGTTAAATTATCAGTTGAGCATGAAATCTTAGCCATTTATATTGAAGAGAAAAACTTGTCATGTTATTTTGAATCATATGCTTATTTTAATCTTTACAAATGTCTGGACAAATTCAGCAGAAGGCAAGTTGATGATATTTTCCTAAGCTTTCTGAGCATTGACATGACTGAACAAATAGTGTAAGGATGAGCAGCCTCATCAGGGATTACACTTTTGCCACTCTGCAAGCACTTGTCAGACACACCATTAGATAATCAAATGAACTTCATTAAATTTTAACGTAAATATGGTAAGGTATTAATCCTTTCAGCCTGCAGACCAAAACCGATACCTATGCAAACAGTGTAGATCCAGATGAGACAGCTCATAATGAGCCGTCTCATCAGGATTTACACTGTTTGCAATTTTGTTTTTTGTTTATGACTGGCACCCCTTTTCAACAGTGGACATGTCCATTCAAAGCTGGAAGAGGCCACTTCAGGAACTTAGGTGTGAAAGGGTCAAAGTGGATGGATACACCTGAAAGAGAGAGCACTCTGTTTTTGCCTTACTGTTCAAATGGAGACTTTCCTAACAGAAAAAAAGTTTTCCTTAGTATATGAATACATTCTTGAAGTGGGCTAGTCTTACAGAAAGGAATAATTTTCTTTTGGGAGTAGTCCACTTTGGGAAGGGTGACAAATACTTCCAGGGCAGAGTGATCACCCTCCGAGGTGAAGACATTTGGCAAAATGTTTCAGAATATTTAATATACCATATTTACCTTAAGAATTTATGGACACCTCAGCTCCTTACCATACTTGTTTTAGAATTTGAACAAGTATAATTTACTGCCAGATGTTGTATCTAAAAATTGCTGGATAAGAGGCAAACAGTGCAGACCCTGATGAGATTCTGTGGTGTCTCACTTGGGTCTATACCGTTTGCTCGGGCCTGTCTGTCAGAATACGTATGATAAATACGGTACTTAAGATATTACAAGATCAATGGACTAAATAGAAGGAAAGACTGCAGCTTAAACCTTAAGGGCCATGCAATATTGTAGCAGATGGCTTCCTCATTTTTTTTTTCAGCAAAAATAATGCCTAGCAGACAATTAAAATGAATAATGATGTCTTATTTTCTCTCTTTCTCCCATAAAAAAAATAGTATGCATATGCTGCAATGTGAGTGGTACAAAACCAAGGGTTAAAAGATTATTTTGATCAGTTTTACTTGTTCCATTGTATTTTGTTCAGGATTTGTTGGGACTAGACCTTGACCTTTGTTTAATTATAGTCAGGTGTAGTAATATTAGTTTGATGTGTCACAAAAACGAATTTTGTCCAAACCTGTTTGAATGCACATTGATTGATACTTAACCCTTCTCTTGCTAAACACAACATGTCCTGTCTTATCAAACAGTGTAGATCTAGATCAGTTGGCTTCTGAAGAAGCCAACTGATCTGGATCTGTACTGTTTTTCATTAAATATGTGAATTTATATCAAAAACCCAGATCAAGTAATCTGATTGGCTGGAAATTAGAAGTGGGTGTGGCATCTTAATTTATTCAGCATGACAAGGGTTAACTTACATATACCAGAAAGTTCAGGAAGAGCTGTTGTACTCCCCTGTATGTTAGGACATTAAACCTCAACTGAGCTCAATCATAAGTATCTATATAAATATTTTTTACATGTTTTCCATGAAAATATACCCAGCGGGCACATGACGTAAATATAACGTCGCCTCAACGTCGATGCAATGTCATGACGTCGCGTCGACGTTGAGGCGACGTTATATTTACGTCATGTGCCTGCCGGGTATGTGGTTGTGCTCAGTGGAATAACCTTGGTCAGTGCTCTAGATAATGGTTTGATGCAAAAAGTATTTTACCCCCTGCTTTTAAGGTCAATGCTTAAATGCCCATTTGCAATGCTTAACTCTTAAAGCAACAAGCATAAGTGTAGTATACAAAAGCCAGACTTTTTCAGAAGAAAATAAAGCTTGGCATTTGATGTGAATTGTGTCTGCAGACAATTCACATCAAATGCCAAGCTTTATTTTCTCTGAGAAAAAAAAAAAAGAAAGAAAAACACCTAGAAATGTATTTGTCATTAGTGCTTTAAGGGTTAAACCCTTTCTGATCTATTGTTCTTTTGCTGCTGACAAAAGAATCATTGTGAGGGAAATTGCATTTTTAATTAGAAGCTGTAAAGTACACTGACAATAGTACCCTCTAAATTTGATTTCAATGCTGAAACACAAAATTTCATTGAGTATTTTTACCCCCTCAACTTAAATTTCAATACTGATTTTCAAAAAATCAATGCTGAAATAGCCTTACTCCCAGCTCTAGAGCTCTGCTTGGTATAGCAAGTCCAATTTTTACCACAGTATATGCATAGCTCCAGGTAAGAGGAGTTTCTTATTTCTTCATGAAAGCATATGTATTGGGTACTCAGAAGTACTTCACTGAGGCGCTTCTAATAGTACCGCAACATATGTTTTCATAGTATAAAAAGGAAAGGAACAACAATTTTCAGTTGAAAAAGCACCTTATCTGGAGCTATGCATATATTTTATGAAAAAAAAGAAAAAGAAAAAAATATCATTGTATTTTGGTTGAAAACATCTTATCCAGAGCTGTGGATATTGTTATGAATATTGTTACTCTAAAATTGTTGTTTTAATTATTCAGATGGCAGAGCGTGATTTCTCCATGTACTATAGTAAACTCTTTAGCCTTGAAACTGAGGTAAATTGTATAGTCGCATGCTCACTGTGATACTGTTTGTTCATTTCTCACTCATGATGATGATGATGATGATGATGATAATGATGATTTTTTTAATACAATGAATATTTGTTATACATCTCTGTTCAACAGTATTAATACTGCCCCACAAATAAGGTTTTGGAGTGGGTGTATTGGAGTTATAATATCAGTTGGTTGGTTGATTGTTTGGTTGGCCAGTCAGCTTGTCCATCTGTCTAAGTTTGTGACATGCATGACTTAAAAAAAATACCAAATTGGAAATTGCTGAAATCCCAAGATTAATAAAATTCATAAGTATGTCCAGAAATGAAAAGAAAAAAAAATAAAATAAAAAGACATTAGACTGATTTGCATTTGTCAATTTCTGTAGCCCTGTTTCACATCACTGTGGCAACCACAACCAGCCTATAAATGTATCAAATGAAGATATGTTTAAAGAACATGTTTCATTACGAAAACATGCCTATTCAAATATACTGAAAATTTTATCACCAAAAAAAATAAACATTTGCGGATAAAAAATTCTGATTTTTTTCATATTTCTCTTCAAAACATAGATTGTGGGTACTCGTTAGAACCGCCTCGCTGAGGCGGTTCTAATGAGTACCCATAATCTATGTTTTGTGCAGAAATAAGAAAAATAATGTATACCCCTGTAAACCCCAGTTTTACTATATAAAAGTGGGGTTTAAGGGGGTCAAAACTATATAGGCCTGTTTTCGTGATGGCATGCATGTTTACTTCTGTACTACTGTTTTGTGCCAATGCAGTTATCAACTTGTTATTGAAAATGTTTCTGTTGATAACATTTTTGTTGTAACTGTTTTGTGAATATGTTGAGAATATTAACTTGAGATTTTCAAATATAAAAAACATGTCACTTAGGTATGACAGTAATTTTGTAAACAACAAATCGGCAGGTCTCATTGTTTACTGAAATAATGCTGTCCCTGAGTGACAGACTCATTGTTTACTGAATTATCGCCATCCCTTTCATATCTGAGAAACAAATTAATATTCTTTTAACTGTATATAGTTTTTCATGTTTTTATTTTTTTTTAAATTATAGATAATATGTTTGTTAACATTTTAAACTGGTACCGTAACATACAAAATGTAGTGCAGGAATTTAAACCCTGCTCTAGCATCATTGCTACTGAGCTGTTAAAATTTGCAGATACAAGCTCCTTTCAGTGAACTAAAAGTGGGAAAAAGTTGTTGCAGCAAAACCTATAGTATCACTTGTGAAATTAGAAAAAAGGTTATATCATCACTGATGGCATATTTCACTGTTCACGGTACAAATAGAAAGGAAGGCGATGATCAGAAATAGGTACAATTACCTAACACCTTTCATCCAAGACACCAAAGGGAAAGAAGGATGCACTTAAAGCAACGGCACTACAATCAAAAAAAGAGAAGAGAAAAGTCCAGGAAGTGCCACAATCACAAACCGCAGCCCTTCCCGGACACCAAGAGGAAGAGGAAACCGATAAAACCAAATAAGCACAAATCAAACAAACATACAAAAAGCATTAAGATTAGCTCTCTCTTCCCCAAGCAAGGTAATCGCAATGCTAAAAGGACTGAAAAACATAAGAACAAAATAACACAAGGTTAAGGCATAAAACAAATCGCCTCGTAGAATAAACCACAAAGCAACAAAGAGTAAGACTAACACCGCGCTTGACTGCCTTAGAATGGTCAGCAGAGTAAACCAGCGGAGGGGGGGAGCATTTTTGCAGCTAGCCAACTTCACCTGGGTCCTGATGCTACTCTTAATACAGAAACACATAAAAATTCAGTTCGCATAAAGGCTCCCAACTCAGTCAATGCATCAAAGCGCAAACACAAAAATCAAATTAATCACTATGATAAAAAAAGACAAGTACTCATGGCTAATTCTGAATATGCCAGAGTAAATAACCCATATTTGAACCACTGTGGGCCAAGCTGTAATACTATATGTGTTGTGTCAGAAATGTTGTTTTGAATATTGTATGTTATAATACTTATCCCTGAAAATATTCAGATTTTTTTAGTGTGAAACAGCCCATTTATACCTAGCATCCCATATAGGGAACATTGGCAAACAGTGTAGATCCAGATAAGAAGCCACAGAATGGGGTATCTGATCAGTCTATCTACTCTGTTTGCATTCACATTTCAGGAATTTTTATAAAATGTAGTAGTAATAAAAACTAACTGGACTCCCAGCTGTGGGAAATAGACTGGTCCAAAGAGTTATTGTAGAAGAGTCCACTTGGCATAAATGGGTAAAGGCACAACTGGGATTTTCCATTGACCTACTTTATAGTCTTAGTTTCTTTCTACACCAGTATCATGAGTCCAGTGTATTTCAATGTAAACTGTATGTGTTCCACCAGTAATGTTTTTTGAATATTGTAACATATTTCCTCAAAATATTTGGACTCTTTAACTTGGACACCTCAACTCCTTACCATACTTATCCTAAAACTTTAAACACTCCATTTTACCCCTGTTAATGTGTCTAAGACTGCTGGATGAACAGCGAACAGTGAAGACCTCAGTCAGTCTGCAGTTTGCTCAAACTTGTCTGTCCCAGTACATGGGTTGAATAAGGAGGAAAGGAAAACCATTGCTACAGTGGTTACATTATGTAATGTTTGAAGAAATGTCAAATCCTTTAGCCCTTACAGCCTGGTAGACCAAAACAGATACTTGTGCAATCAGCATAGATCAAGATAAGACAGCTCATGATGAGCCATCTTATCAGAATCAACACTGTTTGCCATTCTGTTTTTGATTTTAGACTGAAACCCCAGTTTGCATCTGTGGTCATGTCCAAATTCAAGGATGGAAGAGTCGACTTTAGAAGCTCAGGGATAAAAGGGTGATGAACTGAAGTTTTACTTTTAATTGGCACATAGTGTGTGGCCTGAAAGCACATGTCATGCATGTGTTATTTGATACTTGTATTGTAGCAAGTGATCTTAGTTTGTTGGTGTTACTTGCTTAATTATTGTCTTGGTTTTAGCATTATATTAAAACTTTATTTTGAAGGTTTTCATTTTTCCATTATGCTGCTTACCAATAGAGAATAAAAAGGATAAAGAAATCATTTGAGGACAAAAAGAAAGGAAACAGTGATTCTAAATCTTCACTTGATAAAGAAAAACATAACTCACAGAGGTCTTTTAAAGATACTAAAAATGATGACACCAATAAAACACCATTGAGAGATGACAAGGATGCCAAAAATGAAACAAGAGGTGATAAAGATATTGTAAACCCTAATAAAGTTAATAAAGATACTCTTAACTCAGATGATAAAGACACTGAGAACTCACATACAGTTGATAGAGAAACTGACAAGACACAAAAAGATCCTAAACACCCCCCAAGAGATATAAAGGACACTAAACAAACTGATAAATCTTCCGAAGAAAGCCCTTACAGTTCAAAATCTAAGCATAAGAATAATAACAAAAAAGAGAAGATGGAAACTTTAAGTAAAAAGGATGACAAAAAGACTGATAATAGTAAAGACAAACAGACAGATAAAAATGAACTGAAACCAAAGAAAGAAAAGTTACTTGCCAAAAGTCTGACAAGTGTTCAGAGTGTAAATGTTGCAGGAAATGATATAGAAAATGTTAAGACACTCATATCAGAAGACAATGAAAAGTGCATAGAGGAAGATGAAAATATATCAGAGTCTGAGACTAATGAAACAAACAAAAATGATACGGATGAGGATGTTCAACAGAATGGTGTTAATAAAGAAGATCAGAAAGGCTATGTTAATGCTGATAGGCAAAGTAATGGAAATGATATGGATGATTTCTTCGATAAAACAGATTCAGAAAGTGATCAGAATGAGGATATTTTGTTACAAGGAAACAAGGTTCATGAAAAGACAAGGAATGTGAATGATGGTGAAGTTAATCAGTCTAACAAATCTGACACTGGGGAAGCTGTGGTCTCTGAGGAAGCCAATTCTGCTTATGGATTAGAAGATAATAAAGAAACTGAAAATGATGGTTTGCAAAAGACTGAAGATAGAGATGAAATATCTGTTCCTAAAAAATTGTCATACACAACAGGACGTATAAATAATAGTAACTCTGAGACAGATAATAGTAACTCTGAGACAAAACAACAAAGTGATAATGAAAACACTATTGATAAAAAGTTAAGTCATGATGACAGTAAACTGGCTAAAGAAGAAGTTAGCCATGATAAGAAGAATTCCATTTCTTCAAGGAAAGATGAACAAACAATGAAAGGGAGAACCAGACAGAAAAGCAAGGCAAGCAAACAGTTTAGTGTGATGTATTTTGTGCACAAAGATAAATGTAGTGGCATGACATGTACTCCACTTAAAAATAAATGTATAGGTATGTGTATTGCACATGAGAATATATGTTTTGGCATGTTATGCTTACAGCACTTAAGGATAAATGTATCTGCATGTTGTAATCAGCACACAGAGCTAAATGTTTGAGATGATATTTTTTTGGCACATAGGTATAAATGTATTGGCATGATATGTACTGCACATGAAAATAAATGTATGTCATAGCTCCAGATAAGGTGCTTTCTTCAACCAAAAAGTATTGATATTTTCCTATTTCTACACAAGAACATTTGAGCCAGAGCACGACAGACCTTACAATAAGATGTGACCAGCATAGACTTGGATCAGCCTGTGCAGTCACACAGGGGATCAGTGTCATTGCTGATTGCATGTTCCTTTTACAGCCTCTGGACTAACCAAAGAGGGATAGAAGAGAAACCTTGCCATACTGAGTGCATGTACAGGCTGGTCTTTGCTAGTCACACAGATCTTATTGTAGGTTTTATAGTGCTCTGGCTCATATGTTATGGGTACAGATAGAAGTGCCTTGCCAAGGCACTTCTAATGAATACCCACAATATCGTATTCGACCTAATTACCACACTGTGCGCTTAGGTTTTTTCAAAATTACTGGGAACACTCAGATGTGATAAAATATGTACCTATACCTATTAAGGATACACTATAAAAAGATCAGAAAAGGACTTATTTGATGATGATTATGCGATTTCTTTTTCTGATTTTCTTTATAAAGGCATATGTTGTGGGTACTCATTTGAATTGCATCGACAAGTCGATGCAATTCAAATGAGAACCCACAACATATGCCTTTATAAAAAAGTAAATAAAAAGTACACTGGCTGTAATAAGACTA
Organism: Anodontia alba; assembly: GCA_964016985.1. Classification (NCBI taxonomy): domain Eukaryota; kingdom Metazoa; phylum Mollusca; class Bivalvia; order Lucinida; family Lucinidae; genus Anodontia; species Anodontia alba. Next base: position 43,857,395 of record OZ024823.1, on the reverse strand, counting down.
TGGAATTTCATGAGTGTGCGCTTGTAGGGGTATGTGCGGTAATTAGATCGAATACGGTATATGTTTTCATCAAGATATACCATTGACAAAAATATTATGTGGATACCCCCTCTTATCTGGAGTTAGAGTATGTGAATATGTATGATATGTATTGCATATGAGAATAAATGATTCGGCATGTCATGATTTCAGCACTCAAGGATAAATGAGCCACAATGTTAGAAAACATACCTTCAGACATGTGCGCCCAGCGAAGATTCAGATCAGCCTGCGCATTTGCCTGATCAGAATCTTCACTTGGCACATTTTGGATAGCCAAGGATGCAAAGTGTCTTCATGAGGACAACAAAGACTCTGATCAGATTGCAGGGATGTGTAGGCTGATTTGATTCTTCCTTGGGCACACATGTCAGAGGGCACATTGTCTAATGTTGCAGCTCAAATTTAAAATGAATTTGAATGTTGTATTTAGCAGGCAGAGATAAGTGTTTGGTATGATGTTGACTGCACACAAGAAGAAATGATTTGGCTATTGTACTGCTTCGGGGATGGACTGCATGAATTGTATCTTTGTAACAATATTTCATGTATCGCTTCTAGGTGATTCCCTTGTTAGATAGGTTTTGTTTGTTTATTGGTTGTTTTAAATTTTGAGGCAGTATATAAATACCCAGTGTATATTTTGTTTTGAAATGAAATTGATCCTTGTGTCTGAAGTCTAAATAACTTGTTTTAAGTAATGTTTTACTTGCATTGGTGTCTTAAGAAAGCCAGTAGTATTACAATGATGTTACATGGATCAAGATAACACTTTTTCTGGCCACAGAATATTGCATTTTGTTCTCTCTTGAGGAAATGAATTTTGTGGGTACCATTGCCCTAAATAAGGCACTTTTTTTTAATTAAAAAGTACTGATATTTGATTATTTCTCCATGAAAACATGTTGTGGGCACTCAGTAGAAGTGTTTCTAATTAGTACCCCACAGCCTATATTTTCATGGAGAAATTAGAAAAATACTATGTTGCTACCCACTCTTATCTCGAGCTATGTGGTACTCACTGGCAGTTCTAATGAGTATACTTATATTTCTATGTAGGTCAATTCTAATAAACTGGCAGCTAGATCACTATAGACAGGTCAATAGCAGTCACCTGGGCCACAGTAGTAAATTATGATTAAACCACCACATACATTTTTATTGCGACATGTGAAAACTTATTTTCCCTAGATACTCCTCTTATCTGGAGTTATGGTCACCATTTATTTGTCTTCAAAATTATTGTTTTCTGTTTGTATGTTAACACTAAATAGATATTATATCACTATTGTTTCTTCTATTAATATTTTATGACTCTTAATTAAGATATGAAATGAAATTGAAACCATTATTTGTCCATTTGCAAATTACTTCCAATTGTTACAATTCTTGTTTATGTTTCAAAGTCATTTGTTTTCCTTTTGATCAATAAAAGGTCTGTTTAGCAGTCATAAATTTGATAAATATTTAGATAAAAACACTTTTGTCTTTTAGATGTAGTATTTACATTTATTTTATTCTGTTTATTTATGATGTGAGCCACATCATGCAAAAAGATACCTTTAAAGGGCAAGATACACTTGGTAGATACTCTGCTACATTACAAGGGAGACAAACTTTGTGACTTCCTGGGTATTTTTCCATACACCAAGACCCTTCTGAACCTTTAAGAGGCAGGATACAATTAGTAGATATTTTTCCACATTACAAGTTAGACAACTTTTTTGACTTCCTGTTTTTTATTTTTTTTTTCCACACCCCAAGACCCTTCTGAAAAGTGCTCTACTCCAAAAGGAAAGAATTTGCTCCCACAGGGAGATTCTTTTCTTTTAGAGTAGACACTGTTTCAGAAGGGAGGAAAACAATATTGAAGAGTTGCCTCCCCTAAAATTGTAGCCATTTCCAATAAACATTCATGAAATTAACATTCAGGTCAACCTTATTCCATTAAGGCTTTTCTTTTTTATATATTCTGCAACAGTAGCCACTTATCCTGTAAGTGGAAAGCAGTCTCTTTGATCAGATTGCACACATTCTCGATCTGATCAGGGCCTTTACTGTCCACAGGTGTCAGAAGATGCCTTTTCACTTGGTATGACCAGTATATTAATGTGCATATCCCATGTTGGGCACTCATTTACATATACTTGGCATTATAACATTATAATGGCTTTATGATGTTAATAGCACTAGATAGCATTCCTTTTCAAACAAATTGTTTTGATAGTTTTCTGGTTGCCCCACAAAAAACATTAATTATTAGAATTGCCTTACTGAGGCACTTCTAATGAGTATTGACATTATTCATGGCACCAGATAAAGGTCTGTTTTTTTCCATTAAAATCATGTTCATTGTTTTTTCTAATGAGTACACACATCATAAGAAAGGAAAATATTTCTAGGGATAATCCAGTTTTCTGAAGCTATGAGAAGGGCCCTTACACAATTTGTGGACATCACAGACCCAGATCAATAGATATTGTAGCATATGTTGATGAACAGAGAATACCTAGGATAGACTGCATGGATGCGCATGTTGATCAGGACATTTGCTGTTTGCATATGATATAAGAGCTCTTTTCCCACATTGTCCATCATGTAGTATTGTTGTTGTTTTTTTTTGTTGTTTTTTTTGTGCAAGAAGATGAATATTTATTGACACTATGGATAGTATTGTAATGCTGTCAAAATTACATTTCAGGATATTAGCAGGTGAATGATTTATGCATAATGGTTTATTATTTCTCTGTTGGTGTCAGAATATATGGCATTACTTGCATTTAATATGTTGCATTTCAGGAAATTATTAACCCTTACCATGCTAAATAGATTAAGATACCAGGCCCACTTCTAATTTTCAGCCAATCAGATTACATGATACAGGTCATTGATACAAATTCACATACTTAATGACAAACAATGCAGATTAGATCAGTTGGATTCTGAAGAAGCCAACTGATCTGGATCTAAACTGTTTGTAAAGATAGAGCATATCTGGGTTCAGCAGGACCAGGGTCCAGAAGCAGGTGACATTTTAAATTATTTTTCTTTTGTCACAAAATACATGAGTCAGTCAGTAAGTAACCAACCTACCTTCTGTTCAGAATCAACCTTCTTTGTCTGTGTAATTACCCTCTAGCATGATACATTTGGCCCAGTGATGTTTCTGTGCTATCCTGGTACTGGATAATCTGGAGGTCCTTGAGTTAACCAACTCTTCAACCTCTGCCAAGATATCTTCCTTGGTCTGGAAATGGCGTCCATGGTATCCATTGACGCACAGTTTTCAAATAAGAGAATATTATTAACCCTGGTCCTTCTGAATCTGGATATGCCCTGCCTTTACCAACAGTGTAGATCTAAATGAGAGAATATCATTGACCCTGATCCTGCTTAACCTGGATATGCCCTGCCTTTGCCAACAGTGTAGGTGTATATCAGTTGGCTTCTAAGCCAACTGATCTGGATCTGCACTGATTGTCATCAAGTATGTTAATGTGTACCAATAACCTAGATCAAGTAATCTGATATGTTGCAAATTAGAAATGGGTGTGGCATCTTAATTTATTCAGCATGGCAACAGGTAGCCTGTCACACCCAGCATGAAATCATTTTTATGGTCATTCTTCCCCTTCCATTGATTCAAGAAGGGCAGTTAATACATGTAGTTACTGGCAAAAGTCACAGTGTGCACTAAATACTGGATAAATGCTTAGATGAATAAGCCTGCCCTGGAAAAGAGTGAATAGATTAACTGATCAGCTTGACATGATATTAACAGTGCTGACTGGGCCATAATACTTCAATTGAAACAAAACATGTAACACTAAGGAATATTCAGACACAAAAGTTTTCGGCTGAAATAATTCTGCTTTATAAACTATTTTTTGGATACTCCTTATCTGGAGCTGTTACTATTATTGGGCTGACTTAAGTTTTAATTCTTGTCATTTGTCATATTTCAGGAGGATGGTACTTCAGGTAATACTGGTAAAGAAGACACAACAGACGTTGCTCAACTCTTCAAGATTGCCAAACAGTTAGGTAGGTTAACAGTTTTTGTATGGATTTGTTTCAAAGGTTATTACCCCATGTACTTTGATCATTATTTTCACATTTTGTTTTAATTTTGTTGCTCAACACTTCAAGATTGCCAGACAGATAGGTAGGTTGATAGTTATTTTTATTTTATGGATTTTTAGCTCACCTGAGCAAAAGCTCAGGGTGAGCTATTGTCATCACCCTATGTCCGTCGTCCATCGTCGTCCATCGTCCGTCGTCAACAGTTAGTTTGTTAACACTCTAGAGGTTACAGTTTTGACCCAATCTTGATGAAACTTAGTCAGAATGTTTGCCTCTATGAAATCTAGGTCAAGTTTGATACTGGGTTACTTGGGGTCAAAAACTAGGTCACCAGGTCAAATCAAAGGAAAAACTTAACACTCTAGAGGTCATATTTTTTACCCAATCTTGATGAAACTTGCTCAAAATGTTTGCCTCTATTAAATCTAGGTCATTTTCGAAAATGGGTCACTTGGGGTCAAAAACTAGGTCACCGGGCCAGATCAGCAGAACACCTTGTTAACACTCTAGCGGTCACATTTTTGAAGCAATCATCATGAATCTTGCTCAATATGTTTGTCTTGATGATTTCTAGGTCAAGTTCGAAACTGGGTCACTTGGGGTCAAAAACTAGGTCACCGGGCCAGATCAGCAGAAAACCTTGTTAACACTCTAGCGGTCACATTTTTGAAGCAATCATCATGAATCTTGCTCAATATGTTTGTCTTGATAATTTCTAGGTCAAGTTCGAAACTGGGTCACTTGGGGTCAAAAACTAGGTCACCGGGCCAAATCAGCAGAAAACCCTGTTAACACTCTAGCACATTTTTGAAGCAATCATCATGAATCTTGCTCAAAATTTTTGTCTTGATGATTTCTAGGTCAAGTTTGAAACTGGGTCACATGGTGTCAAAAACTAGGTCACCAGGCCAAATCAGCAGAAAACCTTGTTAACACTCTAATGGTCACATTTTTGAAGCAATAATCATGCATCTTGCTTAAAATGTTTGTCTTGATGAGTTCTAGGGTATGTTTGAAACTGGGTCATGTGGGGTCAAAAACTAGGTCACCGGGCCAAATCAGCAGAAAACCTTGTTAACACTCTAGCGGTCACATTTTTGAAGCAATCATCATTAATCTGGCTTAAAATGTTTGTCTTGATGATTTCTAGGTCAGGTTTGAAACTGGAACACCTGGGGTTAAAAACTAGGTCACCTGGCCAAATCAGCGTAAAATCTTGTTATCACTCTAGCGGTCACATTTTTCAAGCAGTCAAAATGAATCTTGCTCAAAATGTTTGTCTTGATGAGTTCTAGGTCAAGTTCCAAACTGGGTCACTTGGACTCAAAAACTAGGTCAGCGGGCCAAATCAGCAGAAAACTTTGTTAACACTCTAGCGGTCACATTTTAGCGGTCACATTTTTGAAGCAATCATCATGAATCTTGCTCAAAATGTTTGTCATGATGATTTTTAGGTCAGGTTCGAAACTGGTTTACCTGGGGTCAAAAACTAGGTCACCGGGCCAGATCAGCAGAAAACCTTGTTAACACTCTAGTGGTCACATTTTTCAAGCAATCATCATGAATCTTGCTCAACATGTTTGTCTTGATGATTTCTAGGTGAAGTTTGAAACTGGGTCACTTGGGGTCAAAAAATAGGTCACCTGGCCAAATCAGCAGAAAACCTTGTTAACACTCTAGCGGTCACATTTTTGAAGCAATCATCATGAATCTTGCTCAAAATGTTTGTCTTGATGATTTCTAGGTCAAGTTTGAAACTGGGTCACATGGAGTCAAAAACTAGGTGACCTGGCCAAATCAGCAGAAAACTGTTAACACTCCAGAGGTCACATTTTTTAAATAACCATCATAATTATTGCTCAAAATGTTTGTCTTGATGATTTCTAGGTCAAGTTTAAAACTGGGTCACTTGATATCAAAAACTAGTTCACCTGGCCAAATCAAAGGAAAACCTTGTTGATGCTCTAGAGGTCATATTTTTGAAGTGATCATCATGAATCTTGCTCAAAATGTTTGTCTTGATGATTTCAAGGTGATGTTTTTCTGTCCAGTGACTCTCTTAAGTTTTTCCATTTAGGTCAGTTTCTCAGTAATTATTGGTCCTACAGAGTGATATTTGGTACCTGTGAAGTGTTTGTGTTTAGGTCAGTTTCTCAGTAACTATTGCTCCTACAGCCAGTGATACTTAGTACATGCATACATCTTAGCATGGCCTCTTGAGTGGAGTCATCCATATTTGACCTTGACCTTTATTTCACAGTCCATTAGACATGCTACATTGTCTTACTTGTTAATATAATCATTTTGAACTTTGATCAGAATGTTTGCCTTGATCAGTTCTAGATCAGGCTTTCAAAGTGCTATGTTGCTCAGGTGAGCGTTACAGGGCCATCATGGCCCTCTTGTTATTTTATGGATTTGGTTCAAAGGCTATTACCCCATGCATGTACTTTCGATATTGGTTTCAGGTTTTGTTATAATTTTGTTGCTCAACTTTTCAAGATTGCCAAACAGTTAGGTAGGTAGGCAGTCTTTGTATGGACTTGTTTCAAAGATTATTATACCGTGTACTTTCAATATTGTTTTCACATTTTGTTATTATTTTTGTTTCTTAAACCTTCAAGATTACCAAACATTTTGATAGGTTCATAGTCTTTGTATGGATTTTTTTCAAAGATTATTACATGGTAATACATAAAGTTTTGCCTTGTTTTGTTATGAGCCATTTCAAATAGAAAATGATCTTAGGATATATGGGACCAGCATAGGCCCAGATTGGCTTGCACACATGACCTGTCTGATCAAGGCCCATTTTTGTTGTTTGCTGAAAGTCTGTTCAATAAGTTACCGCATCCACTGTGGATTCTGGACAGACTCAAAAGAGTGTAGGCTGATCTGGGTTTACACTTTTTGCATATGCTGACATTATGATAACATTATTTTTTTTTCTTTTTAGAGAAAATGTCTTCAAATATACTGACAATTTTACCACTAAAAATAAAAAATTTTCAGATAAAAATTCTGATATTTTTCGTATATCTGCTCAAAACATACATTGTGGGTACTCATTAGAACCACTTGGCGAGGCAGTTTTAACGAGTACCTAAAATCTAAGTTTTTGAGCAGAAATAAGAAAACTAATGCATACCCCTGTAAATTCCAGTTTTACTGTATAAAAATGGGGTTTTAGGGGTTCAAAATTATATAGGCACGTTTTCGTGATGAATACTTTGAGATATGCATACCTCGACATATCAGATTTGCAGAATTGAGGAAAAATAAAGTGAAAAACCACAGTTCATAAAATCAATATGTAATTTGACTCTTTAAGTTAGAGATATATTGAAAATATTGTAGAAAAGAGGAGAAATTGCTCTTTTCCACAATATTTTGTGACATATTGTTAGATTTCCATGTTAAAACAGGGACTAGATTTTCACTTTGAGATAAGGGGTTATTGGACATAAGCGAAGTCGAGATAACGAGAGTCAACTGTAGTTTATTCAGAGGGTATGTTATGTTAATAACAAGTTTCTATTTTTATACCCTGCCACACGATAGTGTCAGGGTATTATGGTTTCACATTGGATGATTGTGTGTGCATTCGTCAGTCGTACGTCCATCCATCCGTATTTCATTTCTGGATGATAACTTGAGTAAACATCAATGGATTTTCACCAATCTTGGTATGTGCATTGCTATTGTAGAAATCTGGTTTGGGATTGTGAATGGGCAAATTTCATCTATTTTTGACGGAATCTGCTAGAGACACGCCCATATTTTCGTTTCCGGATGATAACTTATGTAAATGTCAAGGGATTTTAACCAAACTTGGTACATGCATTGATATTAAGGAGATCTGGTTTGGGATTGCTAATGGGCAAATTTCGTCAGTGTTTGAAAGAGTTATCTGCCCACGTCACAATAATGGGGTATTATAGTTTAACATTTTTATTTCATTTTATTTTTTTTCTTTATGAAATGTTTTTGCATGCTTGTTTAGAAACAACCTTGTGTACATTAAGAATAGCTAGCTTATACTATGTCCCTATTTACATATTTGTAGAAGCACCACTTGAGCCAGGTAACTACTAGAATGTTTAAATTGTGCTAATTGAGAGTGCCTTTGATTGTTGCATCAAGTGTGTTGCATGCTTATTGATGGTTGAATTGTTCATGGGTTCACCTGAAGATCTATCTATCTATCTATCAATCTATCTATCTATGTATCTATCTATCACTTTGATTATTGCTGCAAGTGTCTTGCATACATACTGATGGTAATGTTGTTGATGGGTTGCCATAGATTCAAGTTCTATCTATCTGTCTATGTCTATGTTTCTATGTCTCTATCTATCTGAAAGTGTGTTGCATGATCTATCTATCTATCTATCTATCTATCTGATTGTTGCTGCAAGTATGTTGCATGCTTACTGAGGGTAATGTTGTTGAAGGGTCTGTCTGGTCTTGCATTACCTTCTCGTAAAGATTATGTGCAATTGTGCTTACCATGAAAAAGGAAACTGTGTGTCTGTCTGTCTTTTGTCACCTTCTCATGATAACTATGTGCAATTGTGCTTACTAAGAGAAAAAAAACTGTCTGTCTGTTTGTCGCATTGCCTTCTCATGAGGATTTTGTGCAGTTGTGCTTACCAAAAGAACAAAACCTGTGACAAAAGAAAGTTAATCTATCTATCTATCTATCTATCTATCTGAGTGTTGCTGCAAGTCTGTTACATGTCTATCAGTCTTGCATCACCTTCTCATTAGGATTATCTACCTATCTATCTGAGTGTTGCTGCAAGTCTGTTACATGTCTATGAGTCTTGCATCACCTCATTAGGATTATGTGCAGTTCGGTTTGTCAAGAGAAAGCTATGACAGAAGAAAGGTTTATCTATCTATCTATCTATCTATCTATCTGATTGTTGTGTAATTGTGCTGCATGCTTACTGATGGTGACATTGTTGAGTGATTTGTCTGATTGTCTGTCTTGCATCACCTCATGAGGATTATGTGCAATTGGGCTTACCAAGAGAAGGTAAAATGTATGTCTGTCTCTCTGTCTTCCATTTCCTTCTCAACAGGATAAAGCGCCATTTCACAACCCTGTGAACATCTTTGTTGATTCAGTATTTAAGTGATTAGCGCCCCACATTTTGGGATAGACTGAAGATGTTTTAGTGAACCAAACCGTATCACAATATACTGGAAAAAATATTTAGAAGTAAAGTTACATCCAAGTCAATTATCGACAGTTGATTTTTTGGCCTTCACTTCAAAATGAGACCACAAATTCTTGATGAAAGCCGTTACAAAGAAACTGTAGCACACTACTTGAGACAATATATCAAACTTTAGATATACCAGTTTTCGTCTAGTTTTGCCTAGAAATAAAAGAGTTGAATCCTTTTAAGATTTCTCAGATCCTTGTTTTCCGGGGCCCAATTGTTCAAAGCTAACGTCGCAAGTTAACGATTTGTTAAAATTTACATCGAGTGATACGCAAATATGCTGAAATTTTTTGCTGAAAAAATGTGAGTAGCTTTTGCACATTTTTTTCAACAAAAAATATCAGAATATTGTATATTGAATCTGCTAAAACAGTTAACGAAATGACCCTTAACGAGCTTGTTAAGCTAACGACGCTTTGAACAACTGGGCCCTGGTTGCAGAAATAAACCAGAATTGTGTGAGCCTAATCAATCTTCATTTTCTCATAACTACAGACAGGAATCTGGACTAAAGTAAGGCAAACCTACAAAAATTGCCCCCATATTTCCATAACTAGTCAACAGCAAATCAGAAAAGCTTCTTTTCTGGAATAATTAAGCAAAATTATCAGCTTCTAATTAAAGCCAAAAGCTGAGAACTGCTATGTTATAATGCAATGATAGACAGCTGTTTACATCTTGGTCCAAACCCATAAAGCTATTTCTTCCAGTAGTTTCAAGGCTGTAAAATGTTATGGTCATTCAACATTAACCCTTCTCTTGCTGAACATGACATGACATCGTCTTAGCAAACAGTATAGATCCAGATCAGTTGGAAGAAGCCAACTGATCTGGATCTGCACTGTTTATCATTCAGTATATGAATATGTAGCAAATACCCAGATCAAGTAATCTGATTGGCTGGAAATTAGAAGTGGGCGTGATATCATAATTTATTCAGCATGACAAGGGTTAGTTATGGATGAAGAGCAGCTGATAAAAGAAAGTACAGTCAAACCTGTGTTAGTGGTCACCTCTATTAAGCAGCCAACCTGTATTAAGCAGCCAGAGGAAAGTTGCCCGAAAATTCATAGACTTATGTATTTGAACTGTATTAAGCAGCCACCTGCCTTCAGCAGCCACATTTTAAGCTTCCCATGGGTGGCTGCTTAAGACAGGTTTGACTGTATAAGTATTTCTTAGGGTGGATAATTTTTCAGTCATTGCCATTTTAAATGCAGTATTGGAAAGAAAAGCAATATTAAAATGATTTTTTGTTTTTCATTTTTTTTTTCTTATTAATAAAGATAGAACACTGTAGTTTTTGTATTTATTTCACATTTTAATGAGGATCGAAATTCTATAGAAATGTACTAAATGCTTAAAAATAATATTTTAAGCCATACTGTATCCTTAAGGGTAAAATCTTATCAGTGATCAATTTTTACCGGTGTGGAAACATTGCTTCTGCAAAGGTAAAAAAAAAAAAGACAAAAAAAAAAACAAACAAAAACACCCTTGATCACGTAAGATTTAAATGCAAATACAGATGGTTTGTATGGTTAAGCCCAGAGTGATTTCTGATGATTTGCCTGTCATTTCCAAATTTGCATGTCATCGCAAGATTTGCATGCCATTTCCAGATATGAAAGTTATTTCCAGGTTTGCATACTATTTCCAGAAGTTCATGTCATTTCCAGATCGGCATGCTACTTCCAGATTTGCATGCCATTTCCAGATTTGCATGCTACTTCCAAATTTGCATGCTAATTCCATATTTGCTTGCCATTTTCAGTTTACATTTTATTTCCAGTGATAGTATAGAATGACATTAAGTCGGCCTCGGTGGCTCGGTTGGATGCGCCGTCCGACTGGAGACCAGGAGGTCACGGGTTCAACCCCCGCCGAGGTCGGCAACATTCTTTCGTGGAGATTGATCATGAAATATTTTCTACGGTCATTCTCTCCCTTCCGCTGATTCAAGAAGGGCAGTTGTCAGTTTCTGGCGAAAGAATGTGCACAATACTAGTTAACCGCTTAGAGGACTAAGCCTGCCCAGTAAACGTGTGGTTAGGTAAACTGACCGCGCTCGACATGACCCCATTGGGTTGACTGGGCCGTAAAACCTCAACACACACACAAAAAAAAAAAAAAAAAAAAAGAATGACATTAAATGTGTTCAGTTGTTTTCCTTTATTAATGCTTTATAACTTTGATTGTCTTACATGAGAATTGCATGACTGCAACTGATAACAGTTTAAAATTTTGTATTCTAATCAACCATCATATGTGGGATTTTATGAAATTCATTCTGTCATACCATTTTGTTATGTCTCCCAGATTTTTTTTTATTAGACTTAAATTTGGATTTGGCTCTTGATTTTTCGTTCAAGCAAGTCAGGTTGTTTTTTTTTATCATTTTGCACACATTATGTACGTAGTTGTCTTGTTTTGAATCCCAGTAAGACCCTTTTTGTTTGACCATAAGCTGTTTTATAATTTGATTATTTCTCCTTAAAACCATAGGTTGTGGCTACCCATTAGAATGAGTATCTAAATCCAGATAGGGGAAGCATGTCAAAATAGATTTTATTTTTGTTTTGTATCAAAAGATGCCTTGTGAATAATCATTGGAATCACCTCAGTAAGGCAATTCTAATGAGTACCCATCAGGTTCAATTTTTTGTAAAAAAAAGGAAGATGATTCTACTGAGTTCTCACAAGGCATGTTTGGGTGCAAAAATGATAATAATAAAAAAAAATATCCTAAATTATCAGATTCACCCAACAGTAAAATTGTCCTAAAATTTCAAACACCAAGGTGTCTGACAAAGTGACATATTCAAACAGTGCAGACCTATATCAGACTAGTCCAGAAGCAGCAGTCTGATCAGAATCTACACTGATTGTCATTCCACTAAGTATTTTAAGAAACTGCTGCATAAAAAGCAAAATTTAGGCCAAAATAGTATGAAATAAAATGTTCAAAAAGTTTAGGACATTTACTGTATCTAGAGTAAAGAATATATATGTATTTGTGGAGCAGTACAAAAACTATTTATTTGGATAAACCTTGTCAAAAACTATATGACCCTGACCTTTACCCGGGTGTATTGCTGAAATGTCTGCTTGGATGAATGGCCCAGTGCAGGTCTGTTTGGTCCTCTTGGTTTCTGATTAGGGCATTGAAAGCTTAGCTGATTGGAAACTTTATTCTTTGTTTTCAAATTACTGTACATGACCCATTTCTTCACTGTGACATTATAGTTTTCAAATGTTTGCCTAGTAAGGACAGACCAGGAGAGGCTGTCTTGAGGTAGGTATCAATGATATTTAGGATTTTTTAAATTTTCAAATAAAAGCATATGTTGTGGATACCCAGCATGACCCAGGCAATTCTAATGTGCCCACAAATATAGTTGCCTGGATAACCTGATAACATTACAGGAGACCCAGAAATTACCTGACTGTGTGCTTATATGGATATGTATGGTAACTAGGTCAAATACAGTATGACTCTTTTATTAATCATGAGGCTTATGTATTGATCATGGCTCATAGCTCTATATAGCTCTTTTTCATCCAAAAAGTTTATGTTTTTTTTATTTCTCCATGAAAACATGTTTTTTTTTATTTCTCCGTGAAAACATGTTTTTTTTTATTTCTCCATGAAAACATGTTGTTTTTTTATTTCTCCATGAAAACATGTTGTTTTTTTATTTCTCCATGAAAACATGTTTTTTTTTATTTCTCCATGAAAACATGTTTTTTTTTATTTCTCCATGAAAACATGTTTTTTTTTAATTTCTCCATGAAAACATGTGTTGTAGGTATTTATTAAAAGTGCCTCACTGAGGCACTTTATTAAAAGTGCCTCAATGAGGCACTTTTAATGAATACCCTTAATGCATGTTTTTATCCAAATAATTTGTTTTGTTTGTTTAATTCTGCTTGAAAAACTACATTTTGGGTACTTATTGAAAATGCCTATGCAAATGAGTACCCACAATGTATGTTTCTGTGGAGGAATAAGAAAAAATATCATTTGGATTCTCTGCCTATCTGGAGCTAAGAAGGCTTCTGTTACTTTTCAGGTCGTCCTGAAGATATATTCATCAAAACTTTAATAAAGAAAAGCCACAAGCAGCGAATGACAACAAAGGCAAAATTCAGACAGAAATATGATTTGGTAAGTACACCACAACTTCTTTACAACACTGTTGTTTTGATCCAAAGCATAGCCATGTTAGCTTAACAACTGTGTTGTATACAAACAAAAATGTATAGATTATATAGAAAAATGACCATAAATGGTCATTTTTCTATATAATCTATACATTTTTTGTTTGTATACAACACTTTTGGGGTCCACCTTATCTCTGAAGTTGTCTTATAAGAACTGTCTTATAAAAAGGTTCCATTGTACTGCAGTTGTGGAGAAAATTGCTGTGCACTAATTTACATGTTTTTTGCAGTTACCATAAGTCTAAAATTAAATGCCTGAGAACATGCTGTTTTATATAGAAGTAAGAAAACTGGATAAAGCAGCAAAGTTGTATGTTCAGATTCATAAAGTGTGTGTCCAGAATACGACTAGTATGTCCAAAATATAATCAGATATAAATGAAGAAATTGACAGTCATAAAACACAGCCATCCAAAAGCAGCCAGTGAAGAAAAAGTGAAAAAAAAAAACACCACAAAACAATGGCAAAACAAATCAGCATTTTGGGAATGAGCACTTACAAACAAAGGAAAATCCCAACAGAGGCATCCCCCCCCCACCCACCCTTGGAATGGTCAGTAGAAAAAAACTGCTTGGGGGCTTAATCTTATGTTAAACCACACCTTAATTCTGATACAGCTAAACAAAACAACAGAGGTGCTCAGCCTTAAAAGTAAAACATGATTATATAATCAAAAAGAAACTATGAAAGAAACAACAGGGCAGCTCAGCCTTAACAGTAAAACATATATTGAAAAACACTACGAGCAAACAAAGAAGAGGGCTCAATGGCGATCTGAAGCCAGAGCAAAAGAAAACCATAGGACCATGATGGACCCAAACACTGGCATTGATAGACAAGTGAAAACCTTCTGAAAGAAATTGAGAAAGAAATGTCATACAGTTTGAGGCCTGATTCATCCTTTACGCTATTAAATTCTCAACTACTGTAAATTCATTAACAACCATGCATGCTATTTGCCATAGAACATTCATGATGTAACCTGTCTTTATGTAACTCATGGCATTAGGCAAAAATGAGAAACTTAAGCCCTCCTGTAGATGAATACAGTCATTGAAATAAAAAAAATATGCTTTGTAGATTTCATATATTTGTGTTCTTCTTGAATGGAATGCTGTGGAAAATTTATGCTGTGGAAAGGTTAGAAGAAAAATGGTTTGTTTTCTTACTATCTGAATGCATATTGCTCCTGGAAGCCATTTTAACCCTTCTTTTGCTGAACACAACATGCCCTGTCTTAGCAAACAGTGTAGATCCAGATCAGTTGGCTTCTGAAGAAGCCAACTGATCTGGATCTGCACTGTTTGTCATTAAATATGTGAATGTCTATCAAAAACCCGGATCAAGTAGTTTAATAGGCTGGAAGCTAGAAGTGGGCGTGGCATCTTAATTAATTCAGCATGACAAGGGTTACGAGGGTCATGCAAAAAGTTCTGTCACTAATAGGCTTCTTTAGTTTTATCCCAGGTATATTTTAAAATGCTTCACTGCACTTCATTGAATGGTGTGTTGAATAGCTAACGATAACAGTTTATTTCGTGCAAATTGCTTTCCAACTGACTGAGTTATTTCAAATTGAAATAGATGCAGTCATATACACTGACCAATTTACTTGTTACATTGGAACATGGACCAAGCAAAGGATGGTCAGAAGTCCACCTTTTACATGACAACGCCTCCTCTCATAAGTGTGATGTTGTTAAGTCTTTTTTGGCTTCTGAAAAGATGAAAGTTTTAAACCATCCACCTTATTCACCTGACCTGAGTCCCTGTGACTTCTTTTTATTTCCAAGGCTTAAGAAAATGCTTTCTGGAAATAAGTATACATCTAGAAGTTCTCTTGGCAGTGCTATTTATCAGTGTCTCCAACAGATACCAAAAGAAGACTATTTATCTGCTTTTCGCGACTGGGTAAAAAGGTTACAAAAATGTGTTTCAGTAAAGGGGGAATACTTTGAAGGTTTGTAATAAAAATATGTTTGATAAAACGTAGCATTGAAGTTATCCGAACCCAGTGACAAAACTTTTTGCAGGACCCTCGTATAATTGTAAATAACATGGTTTTGAACAAACAATACCTATCCTTTGATTTTTGACAAAATTTAATATTACCATATAATATTAACATATTTATAAATATTCAGACAGACATGCCTGAGCAAACAGTGTAGGCCCAGATCAAACAGCTCCTAATGAGCAGTTTGATCTGGGTTTACACTGTTTGCCATTTTGTCATCATATTCATATTTTAGACACATTATTTAAGTGTCATATTTTAGGTTAAGTTTGGTGAGATTTTATGGGTCTGTAATATTTAGGGCAGTCATGGTACATTTAGTTAATAAGATCTTATTTCAGGATTTAATATCAGAATTAAAGACTGGTCTTGGTCTACAATGGGAGCTTCTAATCAAAGAGTTATTGGAGGACAGAGGTTTTGCTGATGCAATGGGTGTCTTTGATGCTATGTGTGTAAGTGTTTTTTCTTTAGATCTTACTGATTTTAATTGTTGCGAAAGTTCAGTTTCATAAGAAAAAAGTACATGTTTAGCACTGGCTTCTTAATGATGAAAATTGTTTGTTTTCCTTAGTTCCTCCACAAATTATGCACTTTTCTAGCTGTTGTGAAGTTACAGCATTTATAATAGCACTTGTCAGTCTCCATTATACTGTACATTTCTGGCATTAAATTTACATGGTTTGGAAGAAAACTGGGTCCAAACAGTAGTTCTTGTGAAGCCTGTCATTTGATAGCAAGGAATGTATAAAGTAATAAGAAATAAGATTTTTTTTTGCAGCATGAACTGTATAAAACATTAATCATTTGAGCCTCTTCAGATAAAAAGGTGTCTTTTAGCACATAATTATGCAGATTCAGATTATTTGGCACATTTGCAC
Source organism: Anodontia alba (assembly GCA_964016985.1). Classification (NCBI taxonomy): domain Eukaryota; kingdom Metazoa; phylum Mollusca; class Bivalvia; order Lucinida; family Lucinidae; genus Anodontia; species Anodontia alba. The sequence continues at coordinate 43,840,916 of OZ024823.1, read as the reverse complement.
AGTCTCTTCAGGGCCTTTGCTTTCCAGTGATACATTTTACATAATGCAGTGGTTTTGTAAACAGTGCAGTAAAATCCCTGAGCAGACTGAATGTGCAGTTTGGCCAGGACATACCCATCTGTCTGCATATATGTTCAAGGGCACTACGCACTTGGCATTGCCAAATTTATCATTAGATCCAGAATTAGTTTGGATATAGCATGCTGCAGATATATTGATTGCCTGTCTTAAAACTAATGTTAGGTACCTCAAAAATGCTGGAATTTTTTACATCTAGGAAATTTCTTGAATTTTATGCATTGAAAATTCCTTAAATTTTACATTTGGCAATATGAAAAGGCAAATACAAATAGTATAGGAAGATTGATTATCTATACTGTGTATAAGACAGAGCTTTGTCAGTCCAGGCCACAGCAAAAACAATATACAAGCAGTGACGACATAGATCAGCCAAGGTATCCATGAAGTCTGATTGATGTCTTCACTATTTTCTCTGTATAGATTAATCATGTCTTGTAGATTATTATTGTGAATAACAAAGTCTTAATCAGCCTCTGCAGATGTGCGAGCTGATCTGAGCAGTTGCTAATTGCATATTACACATTTTTCATTTTCAGTGCAGCAGTTATGAACAGTGAATACCTAGATCAGCTCATGTATCCGTGCAGTCTGATTAATTTCCACTTTTCACACAGTAGATTAACCCTTCTTATGCTGATCACAACATGCTCATGTCTTAGAAAACAGTGTAGATCCAGATCAGTTGGCTTCTGAAGAAGCCAACTGATCTGGATCTGCACAGTTTGTCATTAAATATGTGAATTTCTACCAAAAACTCAGATCAAGTAATCTGATTAGCTGGAAATTAGAAGTGGGTGTGGCATCTTAATTTATTCAGCATGACAAGGGTTAATCAGTAATGTTCTGTAGATTATTGGTATGACAGCAAAGATTGATCAGCTGTAAGGATGCACAGACTGATCTGCATCAACACTGTTACCATACTGTTGATTTTATTATAGCTGGCCACAGATAATAGTTGTTAACTTTTTCATAGCTCTAGATAAGTAGTAATATTTACCTTATTTCTCCTTGAAAATATATGATATGGTAACTCCTTTTAAGTGCCCCCACAAGGCATTTCTGATGAGCACTAACAATATACATTTTCATAGAGATATAGGAAAAAGTATTTATCAGGTTACTCCTCTTGTCTAGAGCTATGTTTTAGTGTCCTTGTATGCATATTTGTTTTCAGCTTATAGTATTTAAAGGTACCCTGACTAAACTTTTAACTGCAAAATCAAAATTGGAATACTCTTCTTTCTCTATTAACATGCAGCTTCTTGTTGAAAACAAAATGTTTGGTACATTTAAGTGTTTTTTTTTTTTAAACTTTGTGCTTATCATTGCAGTTACAGCTATATAAATGTAAGTTCAAAAAATGCATTTACAATTATATTGATGTCACTTCGAAATTGCATTTAAAACTATATTAGTGTCACTTTGAAATTGCATTTACAGTTATCTTGATTTCACTTCAAAATTACTGTTAGAATTATATTGATGTCACTTCAAAGTTGCAGTTACAGTTCTGTTAATGTTATGTTGAAATTGTTTTTACAGTTGTATTTATGTCACTTCAAAAATATTGATATCACTTCAAGATTCTGATGTCATTTTGAAATTGCTGTAATGCCTTTGCTGCAAGTAAAATTGCACAAATGACAAAAAATAAACATGCTTCTGAATCATTGTTAGTAATTGTGATCAGACTATTCAGTCTTGGAATGATAAAATTGACATACTTTATAAGAATTTTTTTTGACTGCAGTGTCAGCTATTAATACTTTATTAAAGTAAAAGCAAATAAGATTATTTTTCTTGTGTTTTGACTTTTTAGCTTTGGTGTAAGACACTCAACAGAAATTGAGTGTGTTTTCAGCTTGATTGCTATATAAGAAATTACATTTTGATAGTCAGTGCCTTTAATGTTTCACATGCTTTATATCACATCAGCATTTTTTTGTGTTTATTATTATTACAATTTTTTAGAATGTTTTAGAAACAAATAATGATTTGCAAATTTGATTTCTGCACACCTTTTAAGCACCCATTATTGTTTGATGGAATTAGACATATCTCCAGATTAGAGGAATATTAAAAAAAGTTATTTTATTATTTCTGCACAAAACATATAGTGTGGGTACTCATTAGAAGCTCCCAAGTGAGGCACTACTAATGAGTACCTACAACACATGTTTTCATAGAGAAACAAGAAAAATAGCTTTACTTTTTGGTAGAAAAATGTCTGTAGCTGTGAATTTAGGTTTTGATTGTTTTCCCATTATTGTGTTTATTCATCAGGGGTTCTAGACAAGCTTTTATTGTAAATAAAAATATAATTGATTCACAATATAAGGAAAAGGACCATCCCAGCTAGCATTCTACGTAAATCTACATCGGGCCATCATCGGCCGTCAGCTACCCTGACGGGCCGATGACGGCCCGATATAGATTTACGTAGAATGCTGACTGGGATTGTGTCATATATGAACAAAAGACTCAAGTAGCCTGTGCATCTCTATTTAGTCTGATCAGTCTAATCTATTTTCACTGGAATATTCCATAGCTCTAGGTAAGACGGATATCCAGGGCCCAGTTGTTCAAAGCTAACAACATCGTTAGTTAACGATTCGTTAAAATTTACATCGAGTGATACTCAAATATGCTGAAATATTTTGCTGAAAAAATGTGAGTAGCTTTTGCAGTGCAAAAGCTACTCACATTTTTTCAGCAAAAAATATCAGAACATTGTGTATTGAATCCGCTAGAAGAGTTAGCAAAATGACCCTTAACAAGCTTGTTAAGCTAACGAGGCTTTGAACAACCGGACCCAGATAAATATTTTTCTTATTTCTTTGCAAAAACATATGTTGTGGGTATGGTGAAGCTGTTCTAATGGGACCCACTATATATGTTTTCCTGGAGAAATATGACAAATATTTCCCTGGGTACTACCCTTCGAGCTATGTCTTGAGGTTTTAACCCTTAAACTGCCAATCACAACAATTGTCATCTGCTTTGTCATCTGCTTGTGATTTTAAAAGTCATTTTTGCAAAGAGTGTGGACCCAGATCAGACAGCTCCTCTAGGAGCAGTCTGATCAGGGTCCACACTGTTTACCTGTATGCAAAAATAGGTTTGAAAAGTTTGCAAGAATATTCGATCAGCAAACAACATAAACAGACAACATTTTCAGATGCAGGTTTTCTTGGTACTTTAAGGGTTAAGAAACATATTTGCTTCTCTAGAATCCTGTCCTTATTCTGTTTTGTTCATATTTTACCCTTATAAATATCATAATTTTCACACCACAGGATTTGGAGGGTAAAAAGGTGAGATTTATTTTGTGTTTATCAATTGGTACAGTGTTTATTTTTATTTTTGGTTTTTCCTTTCCTTCACATTGTTCAGACAAAAGTGGTCACATCTAACATCAGTTACCTGAACCTTCGTTTAGAAGGATAAAAGAATCTTTTTGTTTTATGTAAAGAAGAAAAATGTATCTTGCTGTGGATTTTAAAAAGATTCTAATTTGTTGGAAAAACTTAATGGCAACGTCAGCTTTATTTCAAGCAAGAAAGGTGGTCTGTATAGATTCAGTTCATCTAGCACACTGGGACATTCTCATGAGGACTTGTCCTCTGTAACATATTCTACCATATCTAGTAATTTGTAAGCAGACAACAAAGGCCTGAACAGACTGTTTGGCCATCAGACAACTTGTTAAGGAGATTTGGTGATAACTGGGATAATTTTATCCAGGTCTCCATCAAAACATATGTGGTGGGTATTCATTAGAAGTGCCTCACTGAGGCATTTATCCCAGAATTATCAAACCCAATAATTCTGGAATCATTTTCTCCAATTTGCCATAGAAAAAAAAATATATGTTGTGTTTTATTCAACTGAAGTGCCTCACTGAGGCCCTTATAAGTACCCACAACTTAGTTTTTTATGGAGAAATAAGAAAAAAATATCCCAGAATTATCATCAAATATTCCTTAACCCTAGTCCTACTGAACCAGGATTTCCCGGTCTTTGTAAACAGTGTAGATCCAGATCAGTTGGCTTCTGAAGAAGCCACCGATCTGGATCTGCACTGTTTGTCATTAAGTATGTGAATTTGTATCAACCACCTGGATCAAGTAATCTGATTTGCTGAATATGAAAAGTGGGCGTGGCATCTTACTTTATTCAGCATGACAAGGGTTAACAAGTTTTAATGGCAAGCAATCATGAAAACATGCCTCTTTAATTTTGACCCCCATAAAACCCACTTTTATATAGTAAAACTGGAGTTTACAGGGTATACATTATTTTTCTTATTTCTGCTCAAAAACATAGAGTGTGGGTACTCATTAGAACTGCCTCATTGAGGCAGTTCTAACTAGTACCCACAATCTATGTTTTGAGTAGAAATATGAAAAATATCAGAGTTTTTTTATCTGAAAATTTTCATTTTTTGGTGGTAAAATTTTCAGTATATTTCAACAGGCATGTTTTCGAAATGCAGGCTTATCATGGCCTTCCCTATCAGCATAGACACCTCTTCTCTTGGTGCAGCCCACATTATTCTGACCAGCAGCTGAAGGTCAAAGTTTCCTTTTGTTTAGTAACAATTATTTTAAATGTTCTAATAAAAAACATGAAGAAAAATGACAACATGTATGATATCTACAATTGTGGCCAGATGGAATTTTTCTATATTGAGTACTTACTCCAGACTAACTGCACAATGTTTTGGAAAGAAGAGAATTTAGGCATGCACATACCCATAATTGCATATACTTTAACTTTATTTGGATGTGTTTGTTATTTTTGCTTGCTATTTTGTTTTGTTTTTCTTTTTATTGTTTTTAATAGATTAATAAATAGATGAATAAATATATAGAAATAAATAAATAAATTAATAGATAAATAATTAATCAAAAGAAACACTACAATCTATGAACAAAAATCATTTGTCTGATTATTTAAAAAAAAAAAACAACAAAAAAAAAAAAAAAAAAAAACACACAAAAAAAAACAAACAGACAACCTTAGTAGCATGTATCTACACATTTGATAATTTCTTTTTTATAGTTACAAAAAGTAACGGTTTATATTCTGCATCATGAAAACATGCCTATATAATTTTGACCCCCTTAAACCCCACTTTTATGTAGTAAAACTAGGGTTTACAGGGGTAAACATTATTTTTCTTATTTCTGCTTAAAACATAGATTGTGGGTACTTGTTAGAACTGCCTCACTGAGGCAGTTCTAATGAGTACCCACAATCTATGTTTTGAGCAGAAACATGAAAAAATATCAGAATTTTTTATCTGAAAATTTTCATTTGTTGGTGGTAAAATTTCAGTATATTTGAATAGGCATGTTTTCATAATGGACTGCTCAAACTTAATACATTCAAAATAGCACTAGAAAGGTATCTTTTCTTATTTTGTGATCTCCATGAAAATATGGTACTTTTAAATCACTAGTGAGGTGATACCAGTTCCTAGCTCCAGATTAGAGAGGCATCAACAAAATATTTATCTTATTCTCCATGAAAACATATCATATGTTATGGGTACTCATTAGAAGCACTAAAATAAGGCACTTCTAATGAGTACCATAACCTATGTTTTTGTGGAGAAATAACTATTAATGTTTTTTGTTGAAAAAGCACCTTATTTGGAGCTATGCAATTTGATGTTTATGTGGAGAAATATTGAAACTGTCCATGTTGAGGTTGAAAACAATTCTTACCAAATGCTATGATTCATACTTATCTATATTAGGATCTGTCTTTGCCATTTTTGGCTTCTTAAAATTTCTCTTTGGTTATTGCTTTGCTAAACAGAATTACTTCAAATGTTTGTTGCTGTTTTTATTTTGCTTGATTTGCATGTTTTTTCATTGCTTCTAAAGGGTCTAAAATATTTCATCTTTAAATAGTTTGTTTCAGTTAATTAATTGTGTTGATTAAACAAGGGCAGTTTATTGCATTAACAATAAGTACTGTAGTATGTTGTGAACAGTAAAACCCAACTTCCTGACCATTGTGAAAGTAAGAGCCCTACCAGTAATACACATTGTTCCAGTCCAAATAATACTTTTCTTATTTCTTCACAAAAACATATGTTTTGGTATTAGAAGCGCCCCATCCAGAAGCTTCTAATGAGTACCAACAACATATGTTTCTGTGGAGAAATAAGAAAAATATCAATATTTTTTAGTTGAAAGAAATGCTATATCTGGAGTTGTGAATACAGTCTTGTTCTTGTTTGAACCAGTTTGTTTGTTCCTCGCATGTCACTGTAACAACAACCACTCAGTAATGTCCTGCTGAACCCGGATATATCCTGCATTTGCAAACAGTGTAGATCCAGAACTGAGCTGGATCTGCACTGTTTGCCATTAAGTATGTGAATTTATCTGGATCAAATAATTTGATTGGCTGAAAATTAGAAATGGGCATGGCATCTTAATTTATTCAGCAGGACAAGGGTTAATGATTTCATTTTATGTATAGTAACAGTTATGATATATAGGTGTTTGAACTCCCTGCTTTTATAGCAGTGAATACCTATAGCATTAGGAATGGCTATTATAAAATCTAACAGAATGAAAAAAAAACAACAAAAATTACATATCGCAGTAGATATAGATGGCTTGGTTGCTACATTGTCATATGCATGAGTATTGGATATGTAAAGAAGCATCACCGCCTTAGCAATTCTGAATTCAAATTACAAGGTCTTGGCTCAGATACAGTTGTAGAATTTAAGTCAAGGCTGTACTAGCTTCATTTCACAGATTCTTTCATTATCACCCTTCCATCAGCTTGACATAACTTATATATTCTAGAGAGAAATGCAAAACACAAAAGCATCATCATAATTTCACCATTTATATTCAAAGTAAGAAAAAAAAATGTCTAAACGGGAATTAGAAAAATAAAAAAAAAAATGAAAAAAAAAAAATGAAAAAAAAAAAAAATGAAAACTTTCAACCAGGTATAAATGAAGAAAGTTATGCAGGATTGAAAATAATGAAAAACAAATAGGTTACGAATCAGACTGTGGTAAAGTAAATCACACTTTCATAGCACAGAAAAAAACAATAAATAATAAATAATAATTATAGAAAAAGAAATATTTAGAGAAATGAATTATATCATACTGGTGTTTTGGTGTTGCACTTAAGTTTTAATTGGAATCTCTATTTAAACCTCCCAGAATAACCACTTCCCAGATGGCAGTGAAATTTGAAAACCCTTAAATAGTTCTTCAGATAACCATCTGTTGTATGGAATATTAATAAAGCTGATAATATATATCATAATCGGATTTTTGATTAACGTGCAGGTACAGGGGCAACATCCACATCAGTGGGCCCCCTTCCAGATAGCTGGCTTGCTGCACGCATGGCAGATCTCACACCAGATCTCCAGGTATGTCTATCATGAGGGTTGATAGCCCAGAGCTTCCACTCTCTGCAATCCCTCTCTGTCAGCTGCTTCCATGTCATCTTGGGCCTCCCAGGCCCACGCTTTCCATCAATCTGTATGTCAAAGGCTGTCTTGACTACCCCATTGGAGCGTTCCACATGTCCATACCATCAGAGTCTTCTGTCCTTCAGAATGAGGTTCAGATCCTCAATGCCAAGCCGCGCAAGTAGCTCATTGGACCTGTTGGTGACAGTGTCTTGTGGCCTGACATTGCAGATCTGTCTGACCATTGCCCTGTCATTTCGCTGCAGACGCTGGAGGTTTGGCTTTTGTCAATGGCCAAGTCTCGCATTAAAGCACCAAGCAAAATTTGTAGCAGATAATACTACCTGAAAATTGGAGGTGTCAAATTTCCTCTGTAGTTGTCCTTAAATTTTGTACACCAACTTTCTGACAAAATGACGCATGCTCATAGTGCAAACCCAGACCAGAGTGCTGCTAAGGAGCAGTCAGATCAGGTTCTACACTGTTTTGTATGAAGCATGGAATAAAGAGTTTGAAATGTTTAAGATGGTTGCTTCCCTTTGTAAACAGACAGTGTGCTTGTCTTTATTTAACATTACCCTTGCACCTTAACCCTTGTCCTGCTGAACCCGGATATACCCTGCCTTTGCAAACAGTGTAGATCCAGATCAGTTGGCTTCTGAAGAAGCCAACTGATCTGGATCTGGATCTGCACTGTTTGTCATTAAGTATGTGAATTTGTATCAACAACCTGGATGAAGTAATCTTAGAAGTGGGCATGGCATCTTAATTTATTCAGCAGGACAAGGGCTAATTAATTATCATCCCAGAATGGATCCTGTTTTTCTGTTAAGATAAAAGCACAAACCATAACTACATGATATAGATGTTGAAGAGATGCAAGTAAAATTTTGGTCATAAAGCATGACACTTCTGAACAGAAGAGGATATTTACTTATTCAGTTTCATTGTTTAGACCAAAAGTACATTTTAATTTTTATATATATATATTTTGACCCTATAGCGAAAAGATATATGCTTAAGTATAAGTGGCTTAATATCCCATTAACAGTATTTCATTTTGGTATACTTGACAAGAAAAAAAAAAACCTACAGTATTTACTCTAAATATTGGGACACTTCAACTCTTTAATATAACTGGCCTAAAATTTTAGCAGTCTATTTTACTGCATGTTGATGTATGTAAAAATTGCTGGACGAGTAGCAGACATTGTAGATCCTGATAGGATGCATTCTGTGGCATCGGGTCCAGTTCTACAGTGTTTGTCCCAATACTGTAAATGTGATTATGGTAAAGTTAATGTGCAGGTTGTGACAACAGTAGTGACGGTTGTCTCCCCATGTTAACCCTTAAAGCACCAAGCTAAATTTGTAGCAGACAATATTCTATATTTTTTATTTAGTTTTCAGAGAAAAGACGTCTTGACATTTCATGTTGATTGTCTTCTTGGCAGACAATTTAAATGAAATGTCACAGTTGTTTTCTTTAGTTTTCAGAGAAAATAAGTCATGACATTTCTTAAGTTTTGACCTTTTATGTGAATTGTCTGCTTGGCAGACAATTCACATAAAATGTTAAGACTTATTTTCTTTGAAAAATCAAAATGTTGTCTGTTGCAGTTGTGATTGACGCATTAAAGGTGAATTTTATATGAAGGATAATGTGCCAGTATAATTGGATGGTACCAGATGTATAATTGGTACTTTATAGTCATGCATTTCTAGACAGTGCAATATCTGAACACTGTATAGATAAAATAGCTTAACCTGCTTAGCTACCAGTAGCACTACTACAATGCACATCCCATTTACTAAGTAGATATGCTAGATTTTAGGAAAGGAGGAAAATAAAGTTTTATATGTTTGGAATTTCTCTTACTTTTTACAGTCTTTATGGTTCCCAGTATATGAACTGTTGTTGTTACTTGCACATTTTAAATATCAGTGTTATTTACTTCAGATTGTTGAAAACAATACCAGAGATCTGTACCATTAATGAAATACTGGCAGTATCAACAACTACAAAAAAAAAACATCAGTCTAAAGTTATTTTTTTTTTTATCTATTTGAAATTAATTTATGCTGCAACTTTTTAAGAAGTTGAATTCATGAAAAATATACCCCTAGTGGAAGGTTTTCAGATGAGCAACCACCAAGTTCTCCTTATAGAATGGACTTTCATATTTCATATTTCTTGCTATTTTGCTCTAATTGGATTAAGATTTCTTAAAGTACCATTTTTGAACTTAAAGTTAGTTCAGTTCTGTCAGATATTTCATTGAAATATAAATATATTATTAGCCTTATTAGAATATTTTTCACATAAGGAAAACACTATGGGTTCAATGTAGGATACATGTGAAGGGCCATTACATGAAAGTCTTCTTGCAAGTGTGCTTTAGTATGCTGTTTGTTAACCCATTTTAGTTTAGAGACTTCCAAAAGTGTAATTGGCAAACAATGCAGATCCAAATAAGACATGGCAGAGTGCAGCATCTCCACTTTTTCGAACAGGTTTTTAAAACCGTCCTTTAAAATAGCGATGTTGGGGTGGGCAGGCATCGGGTGTCGTCCAAAGTTTACCTTTTGGTTAACCTTTTTTAAAAGATATATGTTAACTTTATTCTTCAATAGTTTGCTTTCATATTTGGTAGGGATGAAGAGGAGGACCAGTAGATGTTTCACATGCAAGAGAGTCAACTCTTACTCACTTTGTTATTTAAAAAACCTGTCCATTATGCCATTAGGCGTTTTTCTTGTTGAAACAGTTAAACCATTTTTCTCTAGGAATATCTAAATCACCTACACTGACATACTAGACTCTTCCAGTATATAGTTGGAGGGAGTCTATTCAGTCTAAAATGGGTTAATAGAATTTGGAAGGCTAAAATTTTGAGAAATCATCAGTCATTCTCATGTAAAACTTTTGCTTGGGACATAATTTTCGTAAATTTAATTTTTACAAAGAAAAAGAAAGTCTAAATCAGTCTTAAACAAAAAACAAAAAACCAAAAAAAAAAAAAAAAAAAGCAATAAAAACAATTGACTTTAATTCATAATCATTTTTTTTTATTTTAAGATACTTGAATTGAAGCATTTTTAAATTTATATAGATACATATTCTTATGCCTGTTTCACTTAGCATGAGATGTATTTTGATGCATTATTAACAGAACAAAAGTCTTACTTATTACCTCAGTTTGTTATGATATCTGAAACTTTATCAGATACATGATCCATATTATTTCTTCCAGACTCAGGACGTATCAGATATAGTGGTGATTCTGAGCACAAGAAACAATGCAGCAATGGCCGATTTAAAGGAATCATACAGAAAAGGTAACAGTTAATCCTTCTCTTGCTAATCACATCATGCCCTATCTTAGCAAACAGTGTAGATCCAGATCAGTTGGCTTCTGAAGAAGCCAACTGATCTGGATCTGCACTGTTTGTCATTATGTGAATTTCTAACAAAAAACTCGGATCAAGTAATCTGATTGGCTGGAAATTAGAAGTGGGCATGGCATCTTAATTTATTCAGCATGAGAAGGGTTAATTGGGAAAATGCGAAGCAAAAATGTTTCTTCAAACATGCACAAAATGCACTGATTCAGATTCATCCCACACATGTGCAAAGTCTCTTACGGGCATTTGCTCTCTATTGTTACATTCTGTAGTGTCCAATGATTCTGTTAGTGGACAGTGAAAACCCTGATCAAACTGCACAGCTGCGCAAGCTGATCTGAGCCTTCACTGTCCACATATGCCTGAAGACATGTTTTTGCATGGCATAGCCCAATTATGTTTTGGTTTCTTTGGCTGATCACTTCATTATCATAGTGCATTTAGTGCAAAGCAGTGAAACACCTGCTAAATTCATTTTGAAATTAATCTCTGTGTGTGTGTGTGTGTGTGTGTGTGTGTGTGTGTGTGTGTGTGATATACAAAACAGAATTTGTTCAGTCCACAAAATCCTAGATTCAGAGTAATGCACAAGCAAGCAGTCTGTTGAAGCATTCAACAGAGAAATATTTTGGAGTTGTTCTTCATTTTTGTAACGCTAATGTTTGTGCAGTTTATAAATGACTCTCTTAAAAGCTACAAAAGGATGCCATTAAGAATCTAAGTGTTTTTATATATTTTATAAGATCTGCTCAAAACCTAATATTTAGTTCATAGATATGTTTAATTGATCATGAGCCAAGTCACAAGAAAAAGGCTCTCCAGACTTTCAGTTAAAGCAATCTCTTAGTGTGCATGCTTGGCCCCTTAGCAAGGCCACATGTTTAGCTCTTTGAAGTTTCCCCTTGGGCTAGCACTGACATGAATGATCACGATAAATTCATAGCATGTCTGTTCTTGTATATTTCAGAATTTTCATTAAGTTTAGAAGAAGATATAATGGACAGAACACAAACACCTGTACAGTCACTTCTATTAGCTCTACAGAAGGTGAGAAATATGTACCATTTTGAGGCAATGAAATCTGAGATTCTCTTTTCCAAGGGCATAATTAACCCTTGTCCTGCTGAACCCAGATAGGTCCTGCCTTTGCAAACCTTGAACAGTGTAGATCCAGATCAGCTGGCTTTTTCAAGAAGCCAGCTGATCTGGATCTGCACTGTTTGCCATTAAGTATGTGAATTTATGTCAAAAATCTGGATCAAGTAATCTGATTGGCTCAAAATTAGAAATGGGAGAGGCATCTTAATTTATTCAGCAGGACAAGGGAAAGAAAATTCAAGCAGTTTTTATATACTTATCAGTGAGAATGTGTTATATATATGCTTTTATGACCCATGTGATTGTATTGTAATTTCTAATTTTAAAAGATTGAAAAAAAAAAAAATAATGATAGTAATTTTATTTGTTACTTCTATGAGTTGAATGAGCCACAAAATTACATATCCAAAGAAGTATTTCTATAGCTCAAGATGAGATGTTTGTTTTCAGCCTAACAATACTGGGCCCAGTTATTCAAAGCTAATGACATCGTTAGTTAATGATTCCTTAAAATTTACATTGAATGATACGCAAATATGCTGAAATTTTTTGCTGAAAAAATGTGAGTAGCTTTTGCAGTGCAAAAGCTACTCACTTTTTTTCAGCAAAAAATATCAGAATATTGTATATTGAATCTGCTAAAATAGTCAACGAAATGACCCTTAATGAGCTTGTTAAGCTAATGATGCTTTGAACAACTGGGCCCTGATATTTTCTTATTTCTCCATGAGGCACTTCCAGTGAGTACTCACAATATACCTTTTCAGGGAGAAATAAACATATTCATATTTATCTGATGACCCACTTGTTATCTGCAGCTTTGTATTTCCACATAATATGTACAAAAAAGTAGGAGTGGGCCTAATTTGAGGAAATATACCTCTTAGTGATTTTTTTTTTTTTCACAAGTATGGAGTTATAAAGCAAAATCTATATAGATCATGTCACCTTAAGTTTGAACATTTTATGATCTTCATACACATGTATGTTTTAGCTAAGTGTACGGTAAATGTCCTAAAATTTCGAACACTTTATTCTCTACTATTCTGGCCTCAATTATGCTTCTTATGCACTTGTTTCTTAAAATACTTAGTGGAATGGCAAAAAGTGTAGACCCTGATCAGACTGCTCCTTCAGGAGCAGTCTGATCTGGGTCTGCACTGTTTGCATATGTCATTTTATCAGAAACTTTGGTGTTCGAATTTTTAGGACATTTACCTTATTGTCCATGGAGTGCAGTTAAACACCCAATTGCATACCTCATATGTTTTATCTAAGTGTAGTTCACTGTCCATGGAGTCCAGTTAGCACCCAATTACATCCGCACATGTATGTTTTAGCTAAGTGTAGTTCATTGTTTATGGAGTTCAGTTTAACACCCAATGTCATACACACGTTGTTTTTTGTTTTTAGCTCAATGTAGTTTATTGCCAGTGGGGTTCAATTTAACACCCTATTGCATACACAGAGTTGTTCACAAGTATTTGTTGAGTTCTGGGATAATTTTCCCTAGTTCTCCATATAACATGTGTTGTAGGTACTTATTAGAAGTGCCTCATTAAGGCTTTTCTAATGAGTATCCACAAAAATGTTTTATGGAGAAATAAGAAAATTATCCCAGAATTGTCACCAAATAATCCTCCTTAACTCCTTTGTTGGTACATTATATTTCTTTGAAGAAAATATCATTCGAAGAAAATTAGGCTTGTGGGACGCATTTCTTCAGTGATCTACTGCTTTATGACTCTGAACAGCTAAAGGCATATGCTGACAGCAACTATGCAGATCAGCCTGCATTATATGGCAGTCTGATCAGAGCCTTGTCTCTGCGTACAGAATTGTTTGATACTGTTTTAGGTGAACAGAAGACACTGACCAAATAGCACAAATATGCAGGCTGATCTTGACCTTCACTGTTTTACATGGGACTGAGGTGTAGCCATTTTGGGTAATATTTCTGAATTGGAATGTGTTTAGTTTCACAGTTGGCTGGGATGTGATAATTATCATTATTTGTTTGGTTACAGCTATCATTTGTTTTGTATCTATTGGTTGTTTTGCAGGCTTTAAGATATTTTCAGGGAGAAATTAGAAAAAAATATTGATACCTTTTAGTTGAAAGAAACAAAAAAAAACAACAAAAAAACACCAACTTATCTACTTGAGTTATGTTGCAAAAATAATTGGCAATGAAAACTTTCTGTGCTTTTTATAATGTATTTTCATTTTATGTGTTGTCTGTGAGTAATGATATTTTTCAAGTTATGATATATTATTATTGATATTTTTTTCCAGGGTGAGAGAGATGAGTCTGATGAGGGTGACTTGGTGTTGGGCCATAATGATGCTGTTGCCTTATTTGAGGTATTACACTTTTAATGTATTTACCCTAAATTATTTGAACATCAGAACTCCTGATCATGCTTCATTAATTGAAACATCCATTATACTGCCTATTGATGTGTTTGCAAACTCATGGTTGTGTGGCAAGCAGTGCAGACCCTGATCAGGGCATCTGATCTGAGTCTACACTGTTTGCTCAGTTCTCCAATCTGTCCAAATGCTTAACCCTTGTCCTGCTGAATAAATTAAGATGCCACTCCCCCTTCCAATTTTCAGCCAATCAGATTACTTGATCTGGACTGTTGCTATAAATTCAAAAACTTAATGGCAAACAGTGCAGATCCAGATCAGTTGCCTTCTTCAGAAGCCAACTGATCTGGAGCTACACTGTTTGCAAAGGCAAGGTATATCTGGGTTCAGCAGGACAAGGGTTAAGGCACTTTCTGACGGTAAATATGGTAGTCTAACTTGGAGAGAACAGGTTGGATTTTCATGTAATTGAATGTTGCTGGCTACCAGTTTGCTTTATATATTATAAAATGTAATGCCATAATGTCATCAAAGAAACCTTAAGTGGAATAAGTACACATTCAGGAGGCTGGTAATGCTGTGAAAATAGCTTAACCTCACTTCGGAAAAGGGGTCTACTCTAAAAGGAAAGAAGTTGCTCACCTTGGTAGCAAATATTTCCTTTTCATAGTAGATCCCTTTATCAGAAGAGATTTGTTGTGCAGGAAGTCAAATAGGAAGCCACAAAAGTTTTCTTGTACAAATGACAGAAAAAAAAGGAGGCATATCAAATCCCCTTATATTACTTTTACTGAGAAGTATACACCAGGGCCCAGTTGTTCAAAGCTAACGATGTCGTTAGTTAACGATTCGTTAAAATTTAAATCAAGTGGTACACAAATATGCTGAAATTTTTTGCTGAAAAAATGTGAGTAGCTTTTGCAGTGCAAAAGCTACTCACATTTTTTCAGCAAAAAATATCAGAATATTTTGTATTGAATCCGAGTTAACGAAATGACCCTTAACAAGCTCGTTAAGCTAACGACGCTTTGAACAACCGGGCTCAGAACCCACTTGTGCATATCTTTTGTAACTTATTCTAACACAACTAACCTAGATAGGCAATGGAAATGAACTGTGTTTTATTCTGCAAAAAATCAGTGGGTGGAAGAGCATGATGCAAAGAGCTGCCATTTAGTGATGTTTAAAAATTCTTCTTACGTTACTTGCTGTTTTCTGGATATTAAACTGTGTAAGATCATTTTTTCGGATCAGATGCATTACAAATAGACGTAAATGCATGTGTTACAGCCAAGGAAGTTTGAGGGGTTTCATGTAACAATGGCAGAAGGATGGGAGAATCTGAAAGTCATCAGCATTTTGATGACTTTTAGCTCACCTGAGCTGAAAGCTCAAGGTGAGCTTTTGTGATCACTCACCGTCCGTCGTCGTCGACGTCCGTATGTCCGTCCATCCGTCCACAATCTTTAAACAACATCTCCTCCTAAACCACTGATTGGATTTTGACCAAACTTCACAGGAATGATCCTTGGTTGGTCCTCTTTCAAAGTTGTTCAAATGGTTCCAGTCCATTGCATATCTAGGCCACAGGAGCTAAAAATAGATTTTTTAACTAAAAACTCAAAAAATCTTCTCGTCAGAAACCACTGGACCGATTTCAATATAATTTTGCAGAAATGTTCCTTTGGTAATCCTCTACCAAGATTGTTCAAGCCATTCGGATTCGTCAAAAAACATGGCCGCCAGGGGGCGGGGCTTATTTTCCCTATGTATCTATATAGAAAACTTTAAAAATCTTCTTGTCAGAAACCACTGGACCGATTTCAATGTAATTTTGCAGAAATGTTCCTTTGGTGATCCTCTACCAAGATTGTTCAAGCCATTTGGATTCGTCAAAAAACATGGCCGCTAGGGGGCGGGGCTTATTTTCCCTATATATCTATATAGAAAACTTTAAAAAGCTTCTTGTCAGAAACCGCAGGACTGATTTCCATATAATTTTGCAGAAATGTTCCTTTGGTGATCCTCTACCAAGATTGTTCAGGCCATTTGGATTCGTCAAAAAACATGGCTGCCAGGGGGCGGGACTTATTTTCCCTATATATCTATATAGAAAACTTTAAAAAGTCTTCTTGTCCGAAACCACTGGACCGATTTCTATGTAGTTTTGCAACAATGTTCCTTTGGTGATCCTCTACCAAGATTGTTCGAGCCATTTGGATTAGTCAAAAAACATGGCCGCCAGGGGGCGGGGCTTATTTTCCCTATATATCTATATTGAAAAATGTAAAAATCTTCTTGTCCGAAACCACTGGACCGATTTCCATATAATTTTGCAGAAATGTTCCTTTGGTGATCCTCTACCAAGATTGTTCAAGCCATTTGGATTGGTCAAAAAACATGGCCACCAGGGGGCAGGGCTTTTTTTCCCTATATATCTATATAGAAAACTTTAAAAATCTTCTTGTCCGAAACCACTGGACCGACTTCAATATAATTTTGAAAAAATGTTCCTTTGGTGTTCCTCTACCAAGATTGTTCAAGCCATTTGGATTCGTCAAAAAACATGACTGCCAGGGGGTGGGGCTTATTTTCCCTATATATCTATATAGAAAACTTTAAAAATCTTCTTGTCAGAAACCACTGGACCGATTTCCATATAATTTTGTAGAAATGTTCCTTTAGTGATCCTGTACCAAGATTGTTCGAGCCATTTGGGTTCGTCAAAAAACATGGCCGCCAGGGGGCGGGGCTTATTTTCCCTATATATAGAAAAATGTAAAAATCATCTTGTCCCAAACCACTGGACTGATTTCCATATAATTTTGCAGAAATGTTCTTTTGTTGATCCTCTACCAAGATTGTTCAAACCGTTTGGATTCGTCAAAAAACATGGCCGCCAGGGGGCAGGGCTTATTTTCCCTATATATGTATCTATATAGAAAACTTTAAAAATCTTCTTGTCAGAAACCACTGGACCGATTTCAATATAACTTGGAAGGAATGTGTCTTTGGTCACCCTCTTCCAAGGTTGTTCAAGCCATCATGATTCGTCAAAAAATATGGCTGCAAGGGGGTGGGGCTTATTTTCCCTATATATCTATATAGAAAACTTGAAAAAAAATCTTCTTGTCAGAAACCACTGGACCGATTTCAGTATAACTTGGCAGAAATGTTTCCTTGGTGACCCTTTACCAAGATTGTTCAAGTAATCATGATTTGTGAAAAAACATGGCAGCTAGCGGAAGGGGCTTATTTTCCCTATATATCTATATAAAAAAACTTTAAAAATCTTTTCGTAAGAAACCGTTACACTGAATTCAGTGTAACTTGACAGGAATGGTGACCTACCAAGATTGTTCAAGCTTTCATGATACGTCAAAAAACATGGCCCCCAGAGGGGGTGGGGCTTATTTTCCGTATATATCTGTATAGAAAACTTTGAAATTCTTCTTGTCAAATACCCCTGACCGATTTCAATGTTGCTTTGGTGACCCTCAACCAAGAATGTTCAAGCAATCCTGATTTGTCAAAAAAACATGGCTGTTAGGGGGTGGGGCTTATTTTCCCTATATATCTAGATAGAAAACTTTGAAAATCTTCTTGTCAGAAACCACTGAACCAATTTCACTTTAACTTGGTTTAACTTGGTAATCAGATTGTTCCTTTAGTGACCCTCAACCAAGTTTTTTCAAGGTGTCATGATTCGTCAAAAAAAAAAAAAATGGCTGTTAGGGGGTAGGGCTTTATTGCAATATAAAACACTTTAAAAATCTTTTTGTCAGAAACCACTGGACCAATTTCAATATAACTTGGCAGAAATGTTCCTTTGGTGACCCTCTTTCAAGATTTAGTTGTCATGGTGCGTTAAAAAGAAAAAAACATGGCTGCTGTAGGGGGTTGGTGGGGGATGGGGGGTGCAGGGCTATAAAATTTAGAGCTGTGAACTTGGCTGAAACTTCAACACTAATATAAGTATGCAAATCTGTTTGCTCAGGTGAGCGATATAGGACCATCATGGTCCTCTTGTTTAGTGTTAGAATTGAAACAGAACAGCTCTAATGTGTGAATTGTTGAGTAATAAATGACAGTTTGTTGGTCAGTTGTAAGTAGATAAATCACTGGCGCTATGCGCTCATGATTTAATCTAAAGTACAACTGACCTCCAACATGTGATATATTACTCAACAATTCATGGCTAGAATTCTTCTGTATCTTAAACAAAGTTTATATGTTATACTGTGTTTAATTAGATGCAAAAAAAAAAGAAAAGAAAAAGTGAATTCCTTCATTTAGAGTAGTCCCTATTCAGATAAGGGATGCGGGGTGGGGGGAAACAAAGACTTTTTGTTGATGCGTGTCTTTTTCCCCTAAGCTGGCTGACAGTGCTTTATACAAAATATACTGTTATTTATTACTTACATGCCTTTTTGTTGCTGGGTTAGCAGAGCCTGCAGTGTGCTTTGGACATGACTTGAAAAGTCATTTTAGCTTGGCATTTCATTCTAAATGAAAATTTTGAGATGTGGTAGAGAATTATTGGAATTGATCTCTCTTTTTTCTGTTTTTATACCCCGCCACACAATAGTGGTGGGGTATTAAGGTTTCACATTGGCTGTCCCTCTGTCTCTTGTCATATGTATATTTGTATTTTTGTTTCCAGACGATAACTTGAGTAAAAATAAATGGATTTTCACCAAACTTGGTGTGTGCATTGATATTGTAGAGGTTTGGTTTGGGATTGCTAATGGGCAAATTTTGCCAATTGTTGGCAGAGTTACCTGCCCGCAACACATCCATATTTTCAATTCCAGACGATAACTTCAGTAAATATTAATGGATTTTCACAAAACTTGTTTGTGCATTGACATTGTGGAGATCTGCTTTGGGATTGCTAATGGGCAAATTTGGTCAATTTTTGACAAACTTATCTGCCCGCAACACAGCCATATTTTCGTTTCAGGACAATAACTTGAGCAAATCTCAATGGATTTTCACCAAACTTCATATGTGCATTGATTTTGTGGAGGTCTGGTTTGGGATAGCTATTGGGCACATTTCATCTAATTGTAACAAGAGTTATCTGTCCACAACATGATAATGGCAGAGTATTATTGGGCTTTGTTCTTGAAACTTTCTTTCCCTTTTGTTTTTTAGCTCACCTGAGCCGAAGGCTCAAGGTGAGGTATTGTGATCACTCACCGTCCGTCATCGTCGTCGTCGGCGTCGTCGTCGTCCGTCTGTCCGTCCGTCTGTCCGTCCGTCCGTCCGTCCGTCCTTCCGTCCGTTCACAATCTTTAAACAACATCTCCTCCTAAACCACTGATTGGATTTTGACCAAATTTCACAGGAATGATCCTTGGTTGATCCTCTTTCAAAGTTGTTCAAATGGTTCCGGCCATTGCATATCTAGGTCACAGGAGCTAAAAATAGATTTTTTAACTAAAAACTCAAAAAATCTTCTTGTCAGAAACCACTGGACCAATTTCAATATAATTTTGCAGAAATGTTCCTTTGGTGATCCTCTACCAAGATTGTTCAAGCCATTTGGATTTGTCAAAAAACATGGCCGCCAGGGGGCGGGCTTATTTTCCCTATATATCTGTATAGAAAACTTTAAAAATCTTCTTGTCAGAAACCACTAGACCGATTTCAATATAATTTTGCAGAAATGTTTCTTTGGTGATCCTCTACCAAGATTGTTCGAGACATTTGGATTCGTAAAAAAACATGGCCGCCAGGGGGCGGGGCTTATTTTCCCTATATATCTATATAGAAAGCTTTCAAAATCTTCTCGTCAGAAACCACTGGACCAGTTTCAATATAATTTTGCAGAAATGTTCCTTTGGTGATCCTCTACCAAGATTGTTCAAGCCGTTTGGATTCGTCAAAAAACATGGCCGCCAGGGGGCTGGGCTTATTTTCCCTATATATCTGTATAGAAAACTTTAAAAATCTTCTTGTCAGAAACCACTGGACCGATTTCAATATAATTTTGCAGAAATGTTTCTTTGGTGATCCTCTACCAAGATTGTTCAAGACATTTGGATTGGTCAAAAAACATGTCCGCCAGGGGGCGGGGCTTATTTTCCCTATATATCTATATAGAAAACTTTAAAAATCTTCTTGTCAGAAACTACTGGACCGATTTCAATATAATTTTGCAGAAATGTTCCTTTGGTAATCCTCTACTAAGATTGTTCAAGCCATTTGGATTCGTGAAAAAACATGGCCGCCAGGGGGGCGCGGCTTATTTTCCCTATATATCTATATAGAAAACTTTAAAAATCTTCTTGTCCGAAACCACTTTACCGATTTCAATATTATTTTGCAAAAATGTTCCTTTGATGATGCTCTACCAAGATTGTTCAAGCCATTTGGATTCGTCAAAAAACATGGCCGCCAGGGGGCAGGGCTTATTTTCCCTATATATCTATTTAGAAAACTTTAAAAATCTTCTTGTCCAAAACCACTGGACCGATTTCAATATAATTTTGCAGAAATGTTCCTTTGGTGATCCTGTTGCAAGATTGTTCAAGCCATTTGGATTCGTCAAAAAACATGGCCGCCAGGGGGCGGGGCTTATTTTCCCTATATATCTATATAGAAAACTTTAAAAATCTTCTTGTCCGAAACCACTGGACCTATTTCCATATAATTTTGCAAAAATGTTCCTTTGGTGGTCCTGTTGCAAGATTGTTCAAGCCATTTGGATTTGTCAAAAAAACATGGACGCCAGGGGGCGGGGCTTATTTTCCCTATATAATCTATATAGAAAACTTTAAAAATATTCTTGTCCAAACCACTGGACCGATTTCAATATAATTTTGCAAAAATGTTCCTTTGGTGATCCTGTTGCAAGATTGTTCAAGCCATTTGGATTCGTCAAAAAACATGGCCACCAGGGGGCTTGGCTTATTTTCCCTATATATCTATATAGAAAAGTTTAAAAATCTTCTTGTCCGAAACCACTGAACCGATTTCAATATAATTTTGCAGAAATGTCCCCTTGGTGATCCTGTAACAAGATTGTTCAAGCCATTTGGATTTGTCAAAAAACATGGCCGCCAGGGGGCGGGGCTTATTTTCACTATATATCTGTATAGAAAACATTAAAAATCTTCTTGTCCGAAACCACTGGACCGATTTCCATATGATTTTGCAGAAATGTTCCTTTGGTTATCCTGTTGCAAGATAGTTCAAGCCATTTGGATTTGTCAAAAAACATGGCCGCCAGGGGGGCGGGGCTTATTTTCCTTATATATCTATATAGAAAACTTTAAAAATCTTCTTGTCATAAAGCACTGGACGGATTTCAATATAATTTTACAGTAATGTTTCTTCGATGATCCTCTACCAAGATTGTTCAAGCCGCCATGATTCATTAAAAAACATGGTCGCTACGGGGCGGGGTTAATTTTCATATATATCTATATAGAAAACTTTAAAAATCTTCATGTCATAAACGACTGGACCGATTTCAATATAACTTGGCAGAAATGTTTCCTTAGTGACCCTCTATCAAGATTGTTCAAGCCGTCATGATTTGTCAAAAAACATGGCCTCTAGAGGGTGCGGGGCTTATTTTCCATATATATCTATATAGAAAACTTGAAAAAATCTTGTTGTCAGAAACCACAGGACTGATTTCAATATAACTTCACAGAAATGTTTCCTTGGTGACCCTTTACCAAGATTGTTCAAACCGTTATGATTTGTCAAAAAACATGGCCACTAGGGGGCAGGGCTTATTTTCCTATATATCTATATAGAAAATTTTAATAGCCTTTTCAGAAACCACTTGACCGATTTCAATGTAACATTGCAGGAATGTTTCTTATGTAACCCTCTATCAAGATTGTTCAAGCCGTCATGATTCGTCAAAAAACATGGCCGCCAGGAGTCGGGGCTTATTTTTCTTATATATCTATAGAAAACTTTAAAACTCTTCTTGTCAGAAACCACTGAACTGATTTCATTATAACTTTGCAGAAATGTTTCCTTGGTGACCCTCTACTAAGATTGTTCAAGTAATGATGATTTGTCAAAAAACATGGCTGCTGGGGGCAGGGCTTATTTTCCCTATATATCTATATATAAAACTTTAAAAATCTTCTTTTCAGAAACCAATGGACCGATTTCAATACAACTTGGCAGGAATGTTTCTTTGGTGACCCTCTACAAAGATTGTTCAAGCCGTCATGATTCATCAAAAAACATAGCCGCTAGGGGGCGGGGCTTATTTTCCCTATATATCTATATAGAAAACTTATATATAAAAAATCTTCTCGTAAGAAACAGTTGGACTGAGTTCAATGTAACTTGGCAGGAATGTTGCTTTGGTGACCTTCTACCAAGATTTTTCAAGCCTTCATGATATGTCAAAAACCATGGCCCCCAGGGGGGGGGGGGGGGGGGGGGGGGGCGGGGCTTATTTACGTCTATATCTGCATAGAAAATTTTAAAATTCTTATTATTTCAAGACGGTTAAAATAAGAACAAAGAATATGTTGAAATAACCTTTATCAACTCTTCCTGAGTGTTTTAACAAAGTAATAACTATTCACAGTGTTTAACATACACATAAAATAATTTGTGGCGTAAAGGTTGCAGATCAGTGGTTGGAAATTCGAAGAGATGCAATCAATAAGGAGATGCTTTCTCATCTTTTTATCCCACTGGTTTCTACATAGAAACCACCGCAAAGCAACACGGTGTATACACATGATGCTTGCTAAACAACATGGTACATACACATGCTGTTCTATTAAACAGCACACCGCAAAGTATCACGGTACAGACACATGATACCCGCCAAAACAAAACTCCGCAAAGCATTCCGGTATGTACACAGAATGCCCGCTAAATCATATACACCACCGCTGAGTAAATGGTACATACACATCTACCAGCAAACTGTTGGATGAGAAAGCAGCTCCCAAATATATAACAAGATTTCAGTCAGAATCACATCCCTTCGGAATTTTCCGCCACCCCCAATCAGCAACAGCTAGTTTGCATACTAGACTGGAATGTTCCTGCCCATGAGTTATCCAAATAATCCACAGATTTAAAAACAGCTTAGTCTTTCTGATATTGCAATTTATACTTAACACTCATGTATCTGATGATACACTGTAGAACATTAAAGCAGCATAACTGTCTTTCACCAAAATATAACACCATTACTTAATCCACCAGGCAGGAGAATGAAAGGACATGGATGACTGCTCTTTCTGAAATTATAAAAGAAACTGGGCGGCAGTATCCTACCACAAAATAATGACAAACATTGACATAATTATTTATTTTAACCATCTGAAATAATACATAGAGCTACTGTTCTTTAGCTGCAATACTAAATGGTTATTAGTGAATTAAGAATAAAAATTGGGAGGGAGGGCGGGAAAACTTTTTCCTTGCTGCAGCAATCAGCTGTCGTCAGAAAGAGGCTGTTGCACTGGGACCCAGCTGTGCAAAACACTTTCAGTATGTCTACATATAAGCCTGGAACCAATCCTTTACAGTGCTCAAAGGACATGTGTACTGAAATGACCTTACAAGTTGGTACAGTAATCAAAGTACTGAAACAACCCAAATTACCAAAAATGCGAACTGAACTTACTATTTTAATGCTGAAATAAATGGAGCCTATTGTAGATCAATATGCTGTATTATTTCAAGACGGTTAAAATAAGAACAAAGAATATGTTGAAATAACCTTTATCAACTCTTCCTGAGTGTTTTAACAAAGTAATAACTATTCACAGTGTTTAACATACACATAAAATAATTTGTGGCGTAAAGGTTGCAGATCAGTGGTTGGAAATTCGAAGAGATGCAATCAATAAGGAGATGCTTTCTCATCTTTTTATCCCACTGGTTTCTACATAGAAACCACCGCAAAGCAACACGGTGTATACACATGATGCTTGCTAAACAACATGGTACATACACATGCTGTTCTATTAAACAGCACACCGCAAAGTATCACGGTACAGACACATGATACCCGCCAAAACAAAACTCCGCAAAGCATTCCGGTATGTACACAGAATGCCCGCTAAATCATATACACCACTGCTGAGTAAATGGTACATACACATCTACCAGCAAACTGTTGGATGAGAAAGCAGCTCCCAAATATATAACAAGATTTCAGTCAGAATCACATCCCTTCGGAATTTTCCGCCACACAAACCAATAATTTGGTTTGCCCCAAAATTCCACCGCAAACAAAACTGGTGTTCACAACTGATCCTGCAGAGCCTCCCGAATGTCTAACATTAAAATATCAGAACCAATATCAGATAGATGTACGCCATCTGGTTTATATAAGCCCGGTGTGTCAGATGTAATTTCTGGATGATCAATAAAGACCCCCCTACCATTGTATTTTATAAAGCGACGAATCACTCTATTAATGAATTTTCGTTTGGATTCCATTTTGTCTGGAACCTGTGTTCCTGACCATACAATACGAGGCAACATAGCAGAAACGAAAATGGCACTGCTAGTGAATGTTTGAACTAGATTACTTAAGTCATCCTTCATATTATGGATCAAGACCACCCCTTTCTGATAAGCTAAGTCATTGGAACCAACATGAACCACTATTGCCTTTGGAGCAGCATTATGGAGAGCAGCATACTGAATCTTTGGTAGAAGCTGTTGCCATTTCATGCCGCCCTGACCCATCCACTTGACTTTCTGAACTTTGGAAGCGCCAACCGTACTTTCAAGCTGCCTGGTTCTGGCTCGGGCTGCTAATCTATTTATGTAGGAGTCCCCTACCAACCATACATCTGGAAATCAAAATTTATGATGCAAATTATCAATAGGGCTAAGGAGCAATGAGCAAGTCCGCTTTATAGTCTTATGTACTTGAGAAATGAATTGGACTGCCATCTGCCCATTTTCTTGATAGTCTCATACGATACGCCTTTGCTGGCTAACCACGAAGCGGCCCCAATACGGAAGGAATGCGTTCTGAAATGTGTTGTTGGTAGATTCAGAGCAGTTATAGCTTTATTATGCTCCCCGAAGAATTTCGGGGGAGCATATAGTCGCCGCTTCGTCCGTGCGTCCGTGCGTCCGTGTGTCCGTGCGTCCGTGCGTCCGTGCGTCCGTCCCGCTCTTGTCCACGCAAATTCTCGGAAACTGCTTGTCGGATTTCAATGAAACTTCATGGGAATATTAAGTATCAAAGGTGGATGCGCATATCACATGCGTGTTCTGGTTCGATGATTTTTCCAAGAGTTATTGCCCTTTGATGAGTTCTGCATGAATATATAGGGTACTGTTCGTGTCCACGCGAATTCTCGGAAACTACTAGTCGGATTTCATTGAAACTTCATGGGAATATTAAGTATGGAAGGTGGATGTGCATATCACCTGCGTGTTCTGGTTCGATGATTTTTCCAAGAGTTATTGCCCTTTGATGAGTTCTGCATGAATATATAGGGTACTGTTCGTGTCCACGCAAATTCTTAGCAAATACTGGCAGAAATTCAACGAAATTTTAATGGAATCTTAAGCAGCAATAGGGGATGCGCATATTGTTCAATCTTTCTGGTTAGATGATTTGTCACAGAGTCATGCTACTTTGTTTAAAGCTGCAGTGTAAGGTCACTGGCTATTTTTAGAAAAGAATTTGTCAACACTCTAGTGCCTACATTTATTGATGGATTTTGATATAACTTCAAACAAATGTTGGGTATGATAATATCTTGAGCATGTTTGACATTCAGGGTCCTGGGCTCAAGGTCAAGGTCACTGTGGCTATTTTTAGAAAAACTTTGTTTTTGCTCTAGTGCCTAGATTTATTGATGGATTTTAATATAATTTTGTTTCCTGTTCCGACTATTGCATGTTCGGGGAGCATCCATCGGTTTCACCGATATTCTTGTTTAAAACTGCCCCAAATTGATATCTTGTAAGAGGTTGCCCATTAATATGACAAAAAAGATATACTGATTTGTGAGGTCTAATTTTGAGAAACGCTTCCATGGCCAATAATGGACATTCTGTAGATTCAATAGCTGGAATGTCAATTATATATGGTTTTCCTGTTTGATTGCATTTGGCCTTACGCTGGCGGATTCGTAAAATATTTTGCCCAGCTTTGGTGGTACATAATACATCAGATACTTGCAATGGTTGATCAGGTTGCTGTGACGATGTAAATACCAACTCACTAACACGGAACAAACCAAAAAATGCCAAACGGTAAGCTGCTCTAAATAAAAGTGTTTCATACTCAGAAATGCAGATATTCCCCAAAATTTTACAAATAGCAACCAGAGTATTATACATAATTGGCATACGGTTATCAGGATTGGCTCTAAGACGCTTGTAGCCTTCAAGCATTTTTGAAATGGCAAAAGCGGAAGTGTTATCAAAATTATGGTTAATTTTATGTTGAAAGCTAATAGCAGATATGTGCATGGCAGCTGTTGATGGGGCATAACCATTGTGGAAAAGATAAGTAATATAAGCATGAATATGAGTTTCAGGTACTGGCCACTGCAAAGGGAGAGCATAATTAGATCTAAAAGTTGAAAAGTTTGCCAATGCAGTAGCATATGCATGACGGGTATTAACTGACAAACTTGCAGTCACAAGCTGGTGGGCTCCTGATTGAAGACGCTCCAAAGATGGTCTGGAACAGGCTCTGGCTCTGGTTCGGCTTCTGGGGCCAACTGTCGAAAGCGATTCATCTGCAATCGAGATAAACTGTCCGTCACGGCATTCCGAGAAGTTGATAAATGTTCCGCTTTGAGAACAACATTCAGCTGCAAACATTTTAATGTAATGATTCTGACCAAGACCATGACATACTCTGCCTTTGACGTTTGCGAATTCAAGATATGAACAACTGCCTGATTGTCACATTTGAATAGAATCTTTTTGTTGCTGAGATGCTGACCCCAGATTTCAAGAGCAACAAAAATGGGGAACAATTCAAGTACTGTAATGTCATCAGTAATACCGCGGTGAAACCATTCAGCAGGCCACAGACCATATGTCCATTTTCCCTGAAAATAAGCTCCAAAGCCTTTACCATAACTTGCTGAACTGTCCGTAAACAAACATAAGTCAGCATTTGACAGCCAAAACCTGTCATGAAAGACAGAGACACCATTAAACGATTTGAAAAATGTCAGCCATGTTTGCAAATCTAACCTCATTGCCTTGGAAATCCGAATATGATGATAAGGCTTTGTAATACCCCTTGTAGCATTTATCAGCCGGCGGCAAAAAGGACGACCAGGAACGATAGCCCGGCACATGAAATTCAGTGAGCCAAGAAGAGACTGCATAACCTCCAGTGTAATACTGGACTTATGTAATATTTCTTCAATAAGACTTTGTAGTTTCATAATTTTGTCCTTTGGAATTCGTACCTCCATAAGAATTGAATCAAGTTCAAATCCCAAGAAAATGATGATTGTTTGAGGCCCTTCTGTCTTTTCATCTGCAACAGGCACGCCCATTTTTCCACAAGTCTTGAAAAAGGAAGTCACAATTTCTTGACAGTCAGTTGTGCCAGCTTCACCCCCAAACAAAAATTATCCAAGTAATGTTCAAGTTCACCCACTGTGCATGATTCTCTTACAGCATAATGTAAGAAATGGGCAAATTTCTCCCATAATGCACATGAATATGAAAGTCCAAAAGGTAAGCAACGGTCAAAGAAGTATTGACCATCAAACATAAAACCTAACAGGGGAAAATCATCTGGGGAGATAATCATTAGGCGAAATGCATTTTTTATATCAGCCTTGCCTAGCAGAGCACCTTTTCCCAATTTCTGAATCATTTTAACAGCTTGATCAAATCTAGTATATTGGACACTGCAAAATTCAGGGTCAATATAGTCATTGATTGAATCCCCCTCTGGATATGATAGATGGTGTATTAAACGATATTCACCTGGCTGTTTTTTGGGTACCAAACCCAGAGGAGAAACCCTAAAATCAGTGAAAGGTACAGTTTGAAAAGGGCCAGCAACTCTTCCTGCTTCCAATTCTTTCGTGATTTTTTGCCTGACAATATCAGGGGCTTTATTTGCTGAAGGTAAATTTTTTGATATGACCAATTTTCGAGGACCTTCAAAGTTAATGTGAAAGCCATTTTTAAACCCATTTTTCAACTCTTCCGCTGTTTGTCTGTCTGGATATTCTTGCAATTCCTTCTCAAAGGCAGATAAATCTACAGGAGTGGAGCCGAGTTCAAATTTATTTCCGTTTGAATGGACCACGAAAGGAGGACCTTTGAGTGTGATCTATTTCAGTGTTCTTATTTGCAGTGAATGCATTCTGTTGTAAATTTTGACTGTGTCTGGGACATTGGTTTTCAGAATGGTCCCCCTTACATGCCAAACAAACATGAGAAAATCTACAATTTTTGAAATAGCATTTGCCTTTGTTATAATCAAAACATACGCCAAGTGCAAGACGAGACTGATTTGAGTGGCCAGCAAAGCTAGGCTTAGATTGAAAGGTAGTTGTTTCTAGCTTGTTTGTGTTTGTCATTAATTTAAGCCACAAATCTGAATAAATTTTATTCCACGGCTCCTGTTTTAAAGCTTGCCTTGTCCTAAATTCAGCATCATATTCTTGCCATGCTAAATTTTGACACCTGCTTTCAGCCTCTCTGATGGTGCTCAGGTACTGAATTAATTCAAAAACTTTATCCTGATACTTTTTTAAATATATAGTCATGAATATTAAAAAAGCATCTGTCCACTCCCTGATATTGGTTATTTCTTTTAATACTTTAGGGCGTGTTTGAATTTGGCCATGTTCATTTATAAATAAATTACCAGATTCCTCCCCACGCCTTTTTTGATTTTTCTTTAACAGAGAAGCCAAATTTATATATTCATTTTTCCATATCTTAATACAAATATCTTGCGGAACATGCATCGCAATATCATCATCAGCACAACGTACATCCGGCATCTGAAAGTCAGACTGAGTGTTTTGTGCAATTGTTTGTGCTAGAGGGGTCCCCTGAACCCCCAAAGCACTAGTCCAAGTATTTAACATACTGGACCCTGTAGCATTAATCTCAGGTGAGTATGACACTTGGTTACCTGACTGTTGAACCCCGCCATCACCACATAACCTTACAATTTCTGGTGTTCCTGTTGCCCCCGGTTGAGGGCATGGCTCATTTGCTGCTGTTTGTTGCTGATTTTGTTTTGCTTGGCCCCTAGCCTGACCCTTCCTAGCCCTCTTTCTAGGTGGCATGATTATGGAGGCACCAAGATAATCTCAAAATTGGGCTTGAAATGTTCAAAAAGTTGAAAAATTTGCCAAAAAACTGGACTGAAAACTTTTTCCTTGCTGCAGCAATCAGCTGTCGTCAGAAAGAGGCTGTTGCACTGGGACCCAGCTGTGCAAAACACTTTCAGTATGTCTACATATAAGCCTGGAACCAATCCTTTACAGTGCTCAAAGGACATGTGTACTGAAATGACCTTACAAGTTGGTACAGTAATCAAAGTACTGAAACAACCCAAATTACCAAAAATGCGAACTGAACTTACTATTTTAATGCTGAAATAAATGGAGCCTATTGTAGATCAATATGCTGTATTGTCACATACCCCATGACCGATTTCAATATTACTTGGCTGGAATGTTGCTTTGGTGAACCTCTATCAAGATTGTACAAGCAGTCATGATTCGTCAAAAAACATGGCTGCCATGGGGTGGGGCTTATTTTCCCTATATATCTAAATAGAAAACTTTAAAAATCTTCTTGTCAGAAACCACTAAACAGATTTCAATATAACTTGGCAGGAATGTTCCTTTGGTGACCCTCTACCAAGTTTGTTCAAGCTTTCATGATTCGTCAAAAAACATGGCCGTTAGGGCGTAGGGCTTTATAGCTATATAAAACTTTTTAAACCACTGGACCAATTTCAATATAACTTGGCAGAAATGTTCCTTTGGTGACCCTCTTTTAAGATTCAGTTCAAGTCGTCAAGATTTGTAAAAAAACATGGCTGGGGTGTGGTGGAGGGGGGTGGGGGTGGTTAGTGCTATAAAGTTTATACAAAAATCCTAGAGCAGTGAACTTGGTTGAAACTTCAACAGTAAATATGCAAATCTGTTTGGTCAGGTGAGCGATATAGGACCATCATGGTCCTCTTGTCTTTCCTAATGTCCTGATTTTATTTGATTCAGGGTATGTCATTAGGGTACATGACTAAATTGAGAATTTATCAACAAAAAAGCTATTTAGGGTTTGCATTAGTTCATAGTATTTTTTTTTTTTTTTTTTTCAAATTTATACTTATCTAATAAAACTCCAGGTGAAAAATGATTTTCTGAGAGGTCAAAAAGTTTGTTCAGTTGAGGTCAATGTGTTTGAGTATAAACCCACTGTGATGTTAATACAACGTCTCCTCAACCGACGTTGAACCAACTTTGTATAAACGTCATGTGCCCACTGGGAAGCTGGGAATTGTATTCAAACACATTCCCGCTTCCTTGAGTATGGTATAAATTAAACAGAACAAAAAAAGTATTGACTTACTTAAATCTGATCATTATAAATTATGCATTTATTTGTCTCAAATGCATAGGTCCAGATAAGAGGGGTACCCTATAAATATTTATTTTTACTTCACCACCAAAAACATGTTGTTGGTACTCATTTCAACAGAAGTGCCCTAGTGAGGCAGTTTTATGAGAATGAGTGCAACAGCAAGTGTTTTAGTGGTGAACTCAGAAAAAATATCAAAAGTGTTTGGTTGCAATCAGCTCAGTGTCTTAATCCATTGTAGTTGAGAGACCCATAAAAGGGTAATTGGCAAACAGTGCAGACCCAGATCAGATGCTGCACAATGCGGCATCTGATCAGGGGCTCCACTGTTTGCAAATAGTTTAGCCATTTGTCTCTAAGAATATGTAAATCTCATAGCTGGACGTATTTAAAATTGAAATTGGAGTCTTCCAACATATAGTGTGGGAGAGTCTATTCAGTATACAATGGGTTAAGCTGTAATTCATAGCTCTAGATAAGGCACTTTTTTCAACCAAAAAGTATTGATATTTTTCTGCATGAAGACATATCGAGGGTTGATTGCAAGACTGTAGTAACTCAAACATATTTTTGAAACCCTTGTTTGGGGGCAACTTTGACCCCTTTGTAAACAATGCAAATTCAGGTGTCATTGCTCATATGAGCAATGGCACCTAAATTTCCATTGTTTACAGAAAAAAATGTTGTAATCTTCATAACGCCTTCATGGTGAGGAGATTAAGTATTGGGAAAAACATCCATCTGACTTGCTACAGTCTTGTGATCAACCCTCGATACGTTGTGGCACTTATTAGAAGCACCTCATCAAGGTTTTACTAATGAGTACCCATACATATGTCTTCATGGAGAAATAAGAAAAATATAAATTTAATACCCTTCTTATCTGTAGCTGTGGCTATATAAATGAATATTTTTGCAGTCCGGTGAAGGCCGATGGACTAGTGAGAACGGTATGTTCCTGAAACTGGTCAAAGAGAGAAGTCCAGCACATATGCAAAGTGTTTTGAATGAATACAAGACAGTTTCAGGAGGGGAAGATATTTTAGATGTGATGAAACAGGAATGTCCTAAAGACTATTTCCTTTCTGTTAAAACTTACAGTAAGATTTGTTTTTATTTATAGTATTGAGATGTGCCGTCAGTTCTAAATTGACGATGGTGTCTGGCATTAAACAACACTTTTTTGTGCTTGTATGAAAGTAAAGTAAGAACTATTGCCCATCCCCAGCACCAGCAGTGGTATTGGCTTTTGCATCCACAAATGCTAATGTTTTATGTTAAAGTTTTTTTAAGGCCTATACACATCATCACGAAAACATACCTATGTAATTTTAATTCCCTTAAACCCCACTTTTATATAGTAAAATTGGGGTTTACAGGGGTATACACTATTTTTCTTATTTCCGCTCAAAACATAGATTGTGGGTACTCGTTAGAACCACCTCGCCGAGGCAGTTCTAACGAGTACCCACAATCTATGTTTTGAGCGGAAATATGAAAAATATCAGAATTTTTTTATCTGAAAACTTTCAGTTTTTGGTGGTGAAATTTTCAGTACATTTGAATAGGCATGTTTTCGTAATGTGGACTGTGCTTGATGCTGATGCAAAGTTTTGTTCAGTACAAACACCAACCGTCTTCGTGATCTTGAGGTCAAGGTCAGAGACTTAGAAATGTTCACACTCTAAATGTTAAAGATTCATGTTATGGTTTTAAAGATCTAAGACTCCTGAATGCCTTTAAGATATAACTGATACTTAGGCTGGTACTAGGTATGAGTCCAAACTTGTTTTCAGTACAAGCTTCATTCACCTCAGTGACCTCATTGTCACGATCAATGGCTTACTAAATTTTAGAGTTTCATGTTAAAGTTTTTAAAGACCTATGTATTCTTAATGCCTGGATAGATTTAATGGATACTTGTTCTGATGTTAGATACTATCTCAAGGTTTTGTTACGTACAAGCTCCACCCATTAATGACTTTGAGACCAAGGTCACAGTCTTAGAATTTTGCCACATTCAAACAAAGCTTAATTTT
This sequence comes from Anodontia alba, assembly GCA_964016985.1. Taxonomy (NCBI): domain Eukaryota; kingdom Metazoa; phylum Mollusca; class Bivalvia; order Lucinida; family Lucinidae; genus Anodontia; species Anodontia alba. The sequence continues at coordinate 43,807,896 of OZ024823.1, read as the reverse complement.
TATGTTAAAGGTTTTGCAGCTGTATGTCTTCTGAATATCTGCTTTCTCAACACAAATAAAAATATACATTTAAGGGATTTTTTCCCTTTTGGAAAAGGGTGTAATCTAGAAGGAAAGAAGAAACTGCTCTACAGGAGCAAATTCTTTCCTTTTAGAGTAGACTTCTTTTCAGAAGGGGCTTTGTGCGCTCGAAAGCAGACAGGAAGTCACGAAAATTGTCTCCCTTGTTGTAAAAATGGCAAAAAATCAGCCAAGTATCAAGTTCCCTTAAATTTTGAAATACTAAAATTTTAAATAGCCTGATAGAGAATTGTTATTAAGCTGTGTATAGGCACTATTGGTTATTGTTTTATGATTAACAGTATTAAAAACCATCACAAAAACATGCCTATTCAAATATTTTGAAAATTTCACCACCAAAAACTGAAAATTTTCAGATGAAAATTCTGATATTTTTCATATTTCTGCTCAAAACATAGATTGTGGGTTCTCATTAGAACTGCCTCGCCATTCTAATGAGCACCCTCAATCTATGTTTTTTAGCAGAAAGAAGAAAAATAATGTTGCCCCTATAAACCCCAGTTTTACTATAAAAAAGTGGGGTTTAATGGGGTCAAAATTATATAGGTATGTTTTGGTGATGCTTAGCATGAAGTATTAGAAATTAGCAAAAAAAAACAACAAAAAAACCCACTGAAACAAGAAAGCATTTTTGATGTCAGTTAAGTGAAATTTTCCATCTGTTTAAAAAATTATCTGTTCAGTACTTTTATCATGATTCATAAGTTCATGTTTATGTTTCTGACTTGAAATATATATTTTTAAGAAAAATAGTCAGTTGACTAAATACATATTTCCTATTTCAGTTAATTGTACCCGGTCACCTCCAGCATATTTTGCGGAACTGCTTCACTCCAATAAACTTCCATCCAATCCAGTATTTGTTTCAACATTAGTTGCTAGGTCTGAGGTAAGTTTTAAAATTTTAAGTGCAGTTTCCAATAGATATTTGTACTTTACCTGATACAAGTATTTTACTACTAACATTTTTTCTATATCCTGGTTCATTAATTTGTTGCCATTTAAACTTTAAGCTTTTTGAAATGCATTTGTTACAATAGATTTTTTTATCACAGCAGTAAGGTAAGTTACAAGTATATTGTTTAAGGTGCTGCTATACAATTTAATTAGTAAGTGACTGCTCTTCTGTTTAAATAACTCTGTTAGAGATACTGCAGAGAACTTATTTATGAGGAGTCTGTGGTGCTAATCTTGGGAGTTGGTCGTGGATAGTCATTAGAAGCTCATTGCTGAGCTACTTTTAATAAGCACAACATAATTTTTACCTTTCAGGCCCCATGCAGATTTGTAGCAGATGACATTCTTAAGATTACGAAAACATGCTTATTCAAATATATTGAAAATTTTACAACTAAAGAAGGAAAATTTTCAGATAAAATATTCTGATATTTTTCATATTTCTGCTCGAAACATAGATTGTGGGTACTCGTTAGAACCACCTGGGCAAGGCAGTTCTAAAGAGTCCCCACAATCTATGTTTTTGAGCAAAAATAAGAAAACTAATGTATACCCCTGTAAACACCACTTTTACTATGTAAAAGTGGGGTTTAAGGGGTCAAAATAATATAGGCGTGTTTTCGTGATGAATATTTCTGTTATTATTCAGAGAAAGGAGGACCTGACATTTTCTGATTTATTTGCTCAAAAGTAAGGCCTGCCATTTCATATGGCTTATCTGCTAGAGTTAATGTGTCACATGAAACGTCAGACCTTCTTTTCTCTGAACAGTAAAGGAAATATTTCAGGGCCCAATTGTTCAAAGCATCGTTAACCTAGCAAGCTCATTAGTGGCCAAAATGTTAACTGTTCTAAGTACAATATCTAATTTACAGGTATTTTTGTTGAAAAAATATGAGTAGCTTTTGCAAATGAAAAAGCTACTCACATTTTTAGCAAAAATATTAGCATATATGCCATATTTAATGATCAAAGTTTTAATGATATGTTAACTAACGACATCATTAGTTTTGAACAGCTGGACCCAGAATGTCATCTGCTGCTGTTGTGATAGACACTTTATGGTTAAAAGATTAGGTAAATCTTCCATGTTTCTGGCGAAAGAATGTGCACAATACTGGTTAACCACTTAGAGGACTAAGCCTGCCCAGTAAACGTGTGGTTAGGTAAACTGACTGCGCTCAACATGACCCCATTGGGTTGACTGGGCCATAAAATCTCAACACAAACAAAATCCTCCATTCATTTTTGCTGAAAACGGTCTCTTTGCTGGGTTAGCATAACCAATATTTTTGATCAGATAGGCTTGAAGGGCTGATTGTATCAGTTCTTGAGTTCACATACTTACTTTGAAAAGGAGTCAGATTATGAGAAAAGGTTTCTAGGGTGTATTTTAACAATGAAGATAAGAAGTTGCCAAGGGCCTTAAATTATCAGACTTAGACTGCTCAGATGTACACAGTAAACTTTGATAGCACATTATTCTAAGATGTGGTTCAGATATGTTCCTCTGATTTTAGATTGATATGCCAGCAGTAAGAAAAGCTTACAAGAAGAAATACCATGTAGACTTGGTTGAAGATATTAAGAGCTTCTCATACCCAACAACGAAATGTCTCATGGAACTAGCAGCCAAGGTACCTCCAACTAAAAAGGTAAGCCAATTCATGAACATGGTCCCTTCTATAATTAGGCTAAATATTTGGGCCACTGTAATTTGGGTAAGAAATTTTCTGGGTCCAAATATGTTCCAGCGGTGTCAATGGCAGGGGTGATGTTAATGAAGGGTATTAATTAGAGGACTCCCATGCAGGGAAAGACATCCCTCTGCGCAGGTTAATGATTCAGCTTTTGAGACAAATTATATAAATTTCAGCTTTTGAGACAAAGTGTATGAATTTGACAATAACCTGGGCCCAGTTGTTCAAAACTAACGGTGTCGTTAGTTAACGATTTGTTGAAACTGTAATCTAGTGATACGCAAATATGCTGAAATATTTTGCGGAAAAAATGTGAGTAGCTTTTGCATTTTTCAGCAAAAAATATCAGAATATTGTGTATTGAATCCGCTAAAACAGTTAACGAAATGACCCTTAACAAGCTTGTTAATCTAACAATGCTTTGAACAACTGGGCCCAGGAAAAGACATAACATAGAAACAGCCCTACCAAGGTACCAGATAATGACACAAAACCACATCACTGAAAACAACTTTATTGAAAACAGAATAAACAAAATAAATTGCAACTGCAACAGAACGGCTGCCTTGGAATGGTCAGCATCAAAGCTGTTAAGGCTTAAACCTGGGGTTAAGAGCACTCAACCCTCACCCTTTATCTGAGATGGTTCCCATTACACAAATTGCTCCTTTACGGTCTTTCCTGTTATGAGTGCTACAGTAGGTAGAGCTTTTCTTACAGGGGTACTATCAGGCATTCATTCATATGTCTGTCCGTGCCTGTAAACCCTTTTTTTGTTATCACATCTCCTCCAAAACCATTGTTCATTTTTTTAAACTTGTCTAGGGTGTTCCCCTGGTGGTGTAGTTGTGCACACCCACATTTAGTTTTGGTCTTTCTACAAGTATGGCGGTTTTCTTGGAAATTGCTACTTTCCCTTTACGTAACACTGCTACAATCTTGTTATCGCATCTTCTCAGAATCCACAGGTCAGATTTTTTTAAAACTTGTCTGGAATGTTTCCCTGGTGGTCTAGTTATGCATGTCCAAATTTGGTTCCAGTCCATCAACAAATATGGCCGCCACTGACCATCTTGGATTTATTTAGTTATTATATCTCTTCCATAACTAGTGAAGGAAATTCATCAAAATTTTGCATATGGATTCCTCTCAACCCCAGATGTGTCTCCATGAAAATAGTTCCACTCTGTCGACTAATATGGTGTCAGACAACCATCTTAGAAATCCCGACTTCCATTTACTTAACACTGTTACAATCTTATTATCGCATCTCCTCTGAGACCACCGGTCAGATTTTATTCAGATCTTGTCTGGGATGTTTCCCTGGTGGTCTAGTTGTGCACATTCAAATTTGGTTAGGGTCCGTCAACAAGTATGGCCACCATTGGCTATCTTGTATTTTTCTCCTTATCGCATCTCCTCCATAACCAGTGGAGAAATTTCATGAAAGTTTTGCATATGGATTCCTCTCAACCCCTAGATGTGTCTTCGCGAAAATGATTCCGGTCTGTCAACTGATGTGGCCACTGCTCAAATTCGGAACCGGTTCATCTACAAATATGGCCGCTGTCTGCCATCTTGAATTTTTCTCGTTATCATATCTCCTCCTTAATCAGTGGAGAAAGTTCATAAAAATTTTGCATACAGATTCCTCGGAGCCCCTAGATGTGTCTCTGCAAAAATGATGCAGGTCCATTGACTAATATGACCGCCAGACGGCCATCTGGACATCCTTTTCCTGGACTTGACTGAATACTGTAACAGTCTTATCGCATCTCCTCCCAGACCACTTTTCAGACTCTTTCAAAACTTGTCTGGAATATTTTACGAGTGGTCTAGTTGTGCCTGCCCAAATTTGGTTAGGTCTGTTGACAAATATGGCGACCGTGGGCCATCTTGGATTTTTCCCGTTATCTCATCTCCACCCTAACCAGTGGAAGAATTTTTCGTAACTTCGCATAAGGATTCTTCTCAACTCCTTGATGTGTCTCCCCGAAAATGATTTTTGTCATCTAATAAGGCCACCAGACAGCCATCGTGGAGATCTCCGTTTCCCCTTTTCTTACCAGTGTATCAATATCACACCCCACCCCTACCCTACCCCTATTTCAACTCCTATCCCTATTCTTACCCTACCTTATCCTACCCTTCTATCCTGGCCAATCCTAGCTTGGTAGGATAGGGTGGGGTAGCAGAAAGGAGGGTAGGGTAGGCTAGATTGGGGCAAAGCATCACACAGAAGGACAGTTCAACTTGAAATATAGCTATATTTAGTATCAAATCAACCTCTTCCCTTCTCTTTCCTCACCTTTTAAATAAAACAAATGCAGTAGAGAGGCGGTTTCGGAGGAAACTCTGGTAATTTTAGTGAAGATTGCAAAGACTGGTCAGTGGGCATTAGAAAATGTGCAGTCAAGGTAAAAAAAAAAAAAAAAAAGGACTGTCTGATGATGTGTCTAAAAAGAGTGGCTGAATGAATTCAGTAGTTAAAGTTCAAACAAGATACTCCATATATTTTGTCTTTATGCTGCACACACACACCCGGCCCCCTTCCACTTCACCATCACCATGGATTTTGATGAAGTGTACTTTATAACTTCCAGATATAACAGTCAACAACACCATGTTGATCATTGCCTGACACTTGGGATTTAATTTCATGATGAACAGTGGGCGTATGCTTGTAGATATTCCTGATACATTTGGTAAAATTTTGTTTGTGAATCTGACAGATTTTTATCAAGATTAACCTCGTTAAGTGCAATTCAGAATTGGTGCAGACAATATTCTAAAATGTATTTGCTTAATTATTTTGAGAACACAAGATAATTGCCATGAAATATTATCTTATTTTCTCAGAAAATTAAAACAAATGTTGTCTGCTACAGTTTTGAACAGAGCTTGTAGGTTTAATAAATACACCACAACCTCTTTATAACACTAGTGTTGGGGTCCATAGCATAAACCGTGTTAGTTAAACAACCATGTTCTATCCAAACAAAAATGTATAGATTATATTGAAAAATGACCATTTATGGTCATTTTTCAATATAATCTATACATTTTCGGATCCATCTTTGAATCATGTTATATCCAAAACCATGTTATAACGAATCATGTTATAAAGAGGTTGTAGTGTGTAGTCCTCTGCATTTCAGTTTTAGGGATTTTGCATTTTATAATTCAATGTTTTTACCATCTTTGTTATATTACAGGACAATCAAATGAAGAAAACTTACATAAAACCACAGCATACACAACAGGCTCAGCAGCCACAGTCCACTGCAAAGAAAGCAGTTGCAAAGAAATCAGAAACAGCTACAGTGTCAAAAGCAGGTCCCTCTCCAGCTAGTAAAGAACCTCAGCAACATAAAGCAAAGGAGTCAGTTAAAACAAGTACTGATCAGCAGGTCAAAGATCATTCACAACAGACAACAAAATCAAAAGCAGATGCAGACAATCAGGCTGCAAAGGCAGCAGTTAAATCTAAAGAAACTGTGAAAAATAATGGAACTGTTAAGCCAGCAAGTAATTTTAATGCAGAAGATGACTGTGATAAATTGAATCGTGCAATGTCTTCTGATGCTGGTGCAGATGAGAGTGTGGTGGTTGCAATTATTCCTAAACGAAGCAATAAACAGAGACAGGAGATAAAGAAAGTTTATGAGCAGAAATACAAGAAGGTATGTATTATTAGGCTTTTCTAAATTTTACTGTTTGAACTTAATACACCACAACCTCTTTATAACACTATTGTTGGGGTCCATAGCATATTCCATGTTAGTTCAACAACTGTGTTATATCCAAACAAAAATGTATAGATTATATTGAAAAATGACCATTTATGGTTAATGTGTATTGCTAACTGTTGTGACAATAGTACTAGCAATGTATGCTGGTGAAAACCAGTTAGTGCAATGGCTTTAGCTAGATTTATGTTCATCTTAAATGTACGTTAGAATTGTATATTTACAACAGGCAATGTATCTTCCTGTCTGTTTAATGTACATATGATGTGAAATGTGGGAAAAGAGCCCTTATTCCCTATGTTGTAGCAACAAAGGTCCAGTTCCAGTCTCACATCCATACAGTTTGATCAGATCCTTTGTAAAGATATTTTAGATCCAGCTAGGGCATTTTCTTCAAAAAAAAAAAAAAGTTTTTTTCTAATTTCTCCACAAACACATATTGCAGGTACTCATTAGAAAGGCCTGATCTGGAAACTCTTATATAGAGCTGTGATATATATCCAACAGAATTTAACCCTTAAAGCACCAAGCAAAATGTGTAGCAGATGACATTCAAAATTTTTTTTTTTATTTTTCAAGCCAAGCAGACAATTCACAAGAAATGTCAAGACTTGTTTTCTCTGAAAAATAAAAAAAAAGTGTCGTCTGCTGCAGTTGTGATTGGCGCTTTAAGAGTTAATGGATATATAAGCAAACAAAGAAGACTTTTCCTATTGTGTGCATGTGCAGTGTGCGCTGGGCCTTTACATCACGAAAACACGCCTATATAATTTTGACCCTCTTAAACTCCACTTTTATATGGTAAAACTGGGGTTTACAAGGGTATACATTATTTTTCTTATTTCTGCTCGAAAACATAGATTGTGGATACTCGTTAGAACTGTGGTGTGGCAGTCCTAATGAGTACCTACAATCTATATTTTGAGCAGAAATATGAAAAAAAATATCTGAACATTTTCAGTTTTGGAGATGATACCTATATATTTGAATAGGCGTGTTTACACATGACATAATGGCTTTTTCCCCCACTTTATGAATCATATTTCGTACCTAGATGCCCACTTTAAGATGTAATTGTGAATTAGATTGAACACTTCAAGACATTTAATTAATCATTCTAGCTTAATTTGGTCAAACCACTCTTGAATCATTTAGAATTTAACCTCTACTTGTATCATTTGACATCTTCCAGCTAGCTGTTGTAGTGATATTAACTTAAACATTTATAAAGTTAGGGAAAATCAATAGCAGATCTTTTGGAGATAATTATTATGAGTTTGGTACATGTATGTTTATGGTCCCGTCATTTCACAATGCCAGTTTTACTGGAGCAGTGTAATGGGGGTGTAGTATGATCCTGTGACTGTTCTGGTTTTATTAAAATTATATCTTAAGAAGCTTTAAAATTTTACATGCATGCATGCATATACAATGTAATAAGATAATGTAAAGACTTGCATTTCAATGTGCTTTGAAGCATCAAGGAGGATGAGCCATTACAAAACCACACCTATTTAAATATATTGAGAATTTTAGCATCAAAAAATGAAAAATTTCAGATGAAAAAATTCTGGTAGTTTTCATATTTCTGCTCTAAACATAGATTGTGGGTACTTGTTAACAAGTACCCACAATGTATGTTTTTTAAGCAGAAATAAGAAAACTAATGTATACCCCTGTAAGCCCCAGTTTTACTGTTTAAAAGTGGAGTTTAAGGGAGTCAAACTATATAGGCATGTTTTGTGATGCAGTTAATGCTTCTGGCTTCAGATCAGGAGATCCTGGGATCAAGTCCTATGAGACAGATAGATTTCAACTCATGATTGTATGGTGCTTGGTTGCACAGAGCCTATCATTATCATCCTTTTATCATCTAAATCTGACTTTGATAATGTTGAAAGAAGTGTAAAACTCCAATGATCATTTAATGCCTTTTCCAAATATGTTGTGAGAATTATCTAAGTACAGTTTTGTAAGCTAAATGTTTACAGTTTCCATGTATCTGTCTTAATTTATTGTTATCAGAGTTTTAAAAGAAAAGTGTAAAATTTGAAATCTGACTTTTTAAAAGGGTATGCAGGTAAGCAATTCTTGACTATTAAGACTTTATGAATTTCCTTCTGGTGTGAGTTTGAAAATTTTTATGTTTGTATAAGGTCAGTCAGTTTAAAAGCCTTTTGTGAGATGGTGACATTGATAGACCCAGCTTTATAATCACAGCTAATCTAAAGTCTGATCAGGGTCTGCTGATTCGTTTGAAAAGTTCTGAGTTCAGATTTTTATGCTGGCAAACTCTTGATCCAGATCTGACAGATTATGGGAATATGATGGTAAAGATGAGTCTATCTCAGTCACATACTTGTATTTCAAAAAGAACAGTTTAACTTGACAGACCCCTTATTCCTTGTTTGTTATCATATATTCTCCAGAGAGTGCTACCTAGATGGTAGCAGTTTTGACAAGACAATTGAGAGCTTTCAAATATGTGTGAGATTTTAATCGCAGTATTATTTATTCATTGAGACAATAGGCAATTCATCTAAACTTTTATAGAAATCTTAGAAATAAGAAAGAAATTTCTGAGCTAATACATTTCATTAAAAGGGCATAAACCTGTCAACTTAGTGTTCATGTCCTCTTTCGACTTTAGTTGTTTGAGAAGGACAACTAAAAATGGAAGAGATGTGCATGCTACTTGAATCAGAATACACCAGGCAGTATACAAGCCACATACCAAAGAAAAGCAAAGCAACCAGCTCACTCTTCCCCAACTGATGATCTTAACTCTTGTCTTGTTGAATATGTTAAGATGCCACACCCACTTCTAATTTTCAGCCAATCAGATAACTTGAGCTTTATTGTTGCTATAAATTCACATACTTAATGGCAAACAGTGCAGTTCCAGATTAGTTGGCTTCTTCAGAAGCATACTGATCTGGACCTACACTGTTTGCAAAGGCAATATATATTGGGGTTCAGCAGGACAAGGGTTAATATTAGATAGGATCCGCTAAACACAACAATAAGACAAAGAACAGGACAAACCACAAAAAAAGTCCCACAGCCAGTAGCCACAAGGCCACAAAGATCAAACAACACCAGAACCACCACTTAGAATGATCATTAGTAAAATATATGGTAGACACCTGTCATACACATTGGCATTGTGTCATAATTTAACCCTTGTCCTGCTGAACCCGGATATACCCTGCCTTTGCAAACAGTGTAGATCCAGATCAGTTGGCTTCTTCAGGAGCCAACTTATCTGGATCTGCACTGTTTGCCGTTAAATTTGTGAATTTATAGCAACAATCCAGATCAACTAATCTGATTGGCTGAAAATTAGAAATGGGCATGGCATCTTAATTTATTCAGCAGGACAAGGGTTAATTACAGTTTTGCAAAAAGAGAAAGTTCAAACTTGGGGCTAGACAATTAATAGTAGCATTGAGTCCATATCTCCTTAATTTTGCACATATTTGGTCATTGTACTAGCATCATCTGTTGTAAGGTATTATGATAAAGTATTTTATCATTGCTGAATGACATTATAATGCTGTCCCTTTAACCCTAAAGGGAAATAGTTATACATTGTAGATTTTTTGCCAGCTCTTTAAAGGGAGACAACTTTAGTAACTTTGACTTCCTGTTTGCAAGTCTTATTGTTTCTGTATTAGAATGTCATCACTGCTGTTGTGGCACTTTAAGGGGAGTGAATATGCTCTCAGGGGAGACAATTCTGTCACCATCGTTATGCATTAGTGTGTAGGCAAGCAAATAGGAAGTCAGAGAAAGTATCTCTCTTGTAAAAAACCCAGCCTGCTAATAACAAAAATAATGGAAGTGCCATATTAAAGTAACTGTATGTGCTGAATAATACAGATTTTCTAGACATATGGACTAAATGTCACTGTGTATAGTATGACCTGCATAGCTGGTATTTTGCCATTAATCTGCTACCATCTTTTCCCTCCTGGTTATGGATTTTAAAACGTCCTAGATTTTCTGCTGAATTCATCCTTATCCTTAGAACTATTCTTGTTTTTACTCTTTTTCCACACTTAATCTGAGAAGTACTTTTTGTTTGTCCTGTATTATAACTATGCTGTACATGGGGATGAATCTGTTAGCTAAATGATCTGACATAAAACTTTTGTTTCTGATATATGTTTAAGAGCTTGTATTAAATAGTTTATATGCTATATGATCAGATTAATTCTGGTTAATTCAATATGAAACTATTTAAATATATGCAGTCAGTTCCCATTATCTCAAACTTCAAGCAACCAGACATTTTGTTTTGAGATAACAGTGGTTAAGACAAAATGATTTATAATGTAAGATCATATAGCAAACTAAGTCAACATTGCATTTTATTTAGTTTGTCTTAAGCCAATAGTTTGAGTGTTTGAGATAACAAGAGTCAGCTTGCCATATTTACCCTACATATTTGGATAGATACGACCGCATGTCTGAGTAAAAAATGTGGACTCAGTTCAGACATCACAAACAAGGCAACTGATCAAGGTCTGCAAAGCTTGACATCCATCTTACAGTTTTAGACAACCAAAAGGTAGGAACGTTAACTTGTTAGTTTGTTTGGACAAGTAAATTTACGATTTCATTACAAAAACGCGCCTATTTAAATATATTGAAAATTTCACCATCAAAAAAAAAACCAAAAAAAACTGAAAGTTTTCAGATAAAAATTCTGATATTTTCATATTTCTGCTCAAAACATAGATTGTGGATACTCATTAGAACTGCCTCACTGAGGCAGAAATAAGAAAAATAATATATACCCCTGTAAATCCCAGTTTTACTATATACAAGTGGGATTTAAGGGGGTCAAAATTATATAGGTGTGTTTTCTGATGTGATGAGTCTGAATATTTAGAGTGAATATGGTACATTCTGAATTTTTTCATCAAGAAATGAACATAAACTATCAACATCTCCCCATATACAGTGTAATCCCGTTTCTGTAAAGGGAATCGATACACTTGAAGACTTCCAGGGGAGGCAACTCAATCAGAATAGCTTTTTGCCTTCATTCTGAAAATGGCTCTACCCTAAAAAGAAAGAATTTTGTCCCCTTGGGAGCATTTGTTTCCTTTTAGCGAAGACCCAATTTTAGAAGGGGCTTAGTTTGCATGAAAGCAAACAGAAAGTCACAAAAGTTGCCTCTCTGAACGTAGCAGAAAATCTAACCAGTGTATCCATTTCCCTTAACACTAAATTGTATTTATTATTAATTTAATATACATCTCTGATAGGTTTTTAACATATGTTTTACACACACACACTTATCCTAAATATTTGGTCAGTCAGACATTTTGAGTAAACAATATGTAGATAAAACTGCTTTATAAAAGAGTCTACACTTTTTTCCATTCAAACACTATTTTAGGCAGCTCAAGATTTAGTGAAATGGACTTTAAATTTTAGCATAATCCTGTTAAGGGGTTATGATGTCCAGATTTGGTCCATTTGCATAGGGTATTGCTTTTCTTTCTTCCTATGCTTGATTTTCAGTCATTTTGTTTTCTGCTTAATTTAAATATACATATAGCTAGGACCACTGAAATAGAATGTGTCATAGAAAAGGTGCTGAAATGAAAATCCAGATCAGCCTGCTTAGCAACACATGCTGATCAGACCCATGACTCTATAAGTAGACAACAAAGGCCCTGGCTAGAATGTGCAGATGGGCAGGCTGATCTGAACTGTTGTTGTCTGCATATTTAAGAACTAGCTTTTCCCATGACACACCTCTATATATCTTCCTTGAATAAGGCTGACCATTTCAAGGCAACCTTTTAGATTTTTATTGGAAATGGAGTTCAACTTAAGGCATTGCTAGAGAGCTTAAGGGAAGTTGCAACTTTTCATGATCCCTCATGAGCAGTCAATCAAACTGAGATAGCAGTTTTCTATATTTTGATTTGTAAGTATTCCCATTTCAGATTATTTTTAATAAATTTAATTATTACTTTAATGGATTTATAAAGTTCAGTAATGCATCTGTTAGGCATCTTGATGAGGCTGATGAAGGAAAACAAATCCTACAGAATAGCATGTAGATTCTGTGCAGCATGTCTGCTTATGTACTCAGAGAACTTGACAGACATTGTTTTTTGGGTTTGTTTTAGTTGTTTTTTTTTTTACTTATGAAGAAAGACTTTGATAGTTTTTCTGAGATAGATGTTTTGCCTTAAGAAAATTATTGGTTTTTAGACTTTGTAATTCCAGCAGGATCTTATGCAATTAACAGCCATTTTATTTATTTTATTTTTGATCTTTCAGGGTGTATTTAATAGATTGCAAGGATCCTGAGCATGCTTAGTATTGATCTTCACTGATACTTGAAGACATACACCACAACCTCTTTATAACACTATTGTTGGGGTCCATAGCATAAACCGTGTTAGTTAAACAAACGTGTTATATCCAGACAAAAATGTATAGATTATATTGAAAAATGACCATTTATGGTCATTTTTCAATATAATCTATACATTGTTGGGATCTGTCTTTGAACCATGTTATATCCAAAGGCGTGTTATAACGAACCGTGTTATAAAGAGGTTGAAGTGTATTGCTTTGACACGCCACGCATTCTTTCCTCTAAGGCTTTAGTTGTTTATTAGAAGGTTGTACTGTATTAAATATTATTAATTATCTATTTGGATATATTTGAAAGTGGTTTTTATATACAAATAATAAAAAAAAAAAACAATGTTGCAGAAAGTTAGTGCTTATAGTTGTATTATTATGCAATGTTTTAGTCTACAGTATTTGTGTATTGTGTTGTTTGTTGATATTTAGGCTGCACTATGTATAACTTTGGGCATATGGGGACATCAATGGCCCAGATCAGCCTTAGCATCTGCATAGTCTGATCAGGGCCTTCCCTGCTTGCTAACAGAATCATTGGATACTACAGAATGTATGAATGGAGAGCAAATGCCCAGATGATACGTTTCACATGCACAGGAGTATCTGAACCTGTGCATTTTGTGCATATTCAAAGGCATTTTGTGCTTGCAGTGGCCATGTGGTGTGTTTCTTGCCTCTGGATGATCCATTCTGTCAAAAATATATATGATATAATTCTTTTTTATTTTCCAGAATCTTATGATTGACCTTGAGTCTGAACTACAGGGTGACATGGAGGAAATAATTTTTGCATTACTAATGACACCCACAGAGTATGATGCATACTGTGTACAGAAAGCAGTTGAAGAAATGGGAACTTCAGAAGCCACACTGATTGGTATACTGTGTACCAGATCTAGTAAGGTAATGTGGCACTGAAGCCTCAGGATGATACACTGGGTCATTTGTTTTCAAGGGACCACATTTATAACTTACTGTTTGCTTTCCCACACACAACCACTGTTTGAAAAGGAGTCTACTCCATAAGGAAAACGGTTTGCTTCAAATCTTCCTTGGACATGTCACTTGACAGTTATCTCCCCTGAAAGACATCCGTTCCACTTAAGTGTAAGAAATATTGATCTGGTTCTGAAGCATCTTCATGCTAGCAAAGGACTTCTAGTTATTTTTGTTTAACACTTAGCACTCTGGGTAAATTTTCCAGCAGATAACGTTATGAAATATTTTCTTATGTATTCAGAAACTAGGCTCTGACGTTTAATGCAAATTGTCTCAGTAGGAGACAATTTGCATTAAATGTCAAAGCCTGTTTTCTGAAAAAAAAAAAAAAAAATGTGATCAATTTGTCATCTGCTGACTATGCCCATGAGAATAGTCAAGGTTAAAAGGCCATATATATTATTGTGTGGATTGATAAATAGGAACATAGTGTTTAGACATGCATAGTGGTTAAACATTTTCCATATAAAACTTTGAAAATCCTGAAATTTAAAATCTTATGTAAAGTGCAGTCATATGATGCCTTTCACTGTTTAAATATACCATTTTTATATGTATGCAAAATGCAAAGCCAATAACGATATAGCATGGATGAGCAGATTGGACAGTGTCTTAAATGTTTGCCTCTGGGATAATGACTGTTTCATATATTTTTCCAAAACTATCATTTGTATTGTAAAGCATCTTCGATTTCTTTTAAAATTAAACAGACTGTTATAGTCTTCTTAGTTTGTGGATGTGAAATAAGTTTGGAACTTTTCCAGGTGCATTTTATTATTTGGAAATTTCTCTGAATAGTTTCTGGATGATAAGACAGAACTGTTAGAGTGTCAATTTTGAATAATTACAGCTTGGTTTTTGGAGCTCTTCTGACCCATGCAATCTGCTGTTTGGCCATACATTTGTTGCACATGTCTCTAGTTGTTTATAACCCTTGTCATGCTGAAAAAATTAAGATGCCCTGCCCACTTCCAATTTTCAGTGAATCAGATTACTTGATCTAGGTTGTTGATACAAATTCACATACTTAATGGCAAATTGTGCAGATCCAGATCATAAGCCAACTGATCTGGATCTACGCTGTAAAGACAGGGTATATCCTGGTTCAGCAGGACTAGGGTTAAAATAGTGAAGAAAATGTCTTAGAAGAGATACAATGCCAAAACATAGCCTCCTGGCCTCAGTGGCTCAGTTGGATGCGCATCCGACTAGAGACCAGGAGGTCGCGGGTTCGACTGCCGCCAAGGTTGGCAACATTCTTTCATGGAGATTGATCATGAAATATTTTCTACGGTCATTCTCTCCCTTCAGCTGATTCAAGAAGGGCAGTTGTCAGTTTCTGGCGAAAGAATGTGCACAATACTGGTTAACCGCTTAGAGGACTAAGCCTGCCCAGTAAACGTGTGGTTAGGTAAACTGACCGCGTTTGACATGACCCCATTGGATTGACTGGGCTGTAAAACCTCAAAACAAACAAACAAACAAACAAAACATAGCCTCCCAAATGACATCAGGAGGAAGAGTAATTTACAAAGCAAAACAAAACAAAGCAACCAACTCCTTCTTCCCAAATTCTAAATTAAAAGTATTAAGGCGGTTGAATAAGATACAACACCAAAGAAGATCAGTCTGATCAGATCTCTTCTCAAATGGGGCTATTGATAAATGGAAAAATGTTCTCTCAGTATATTCTTTTTGTTAAGAGAAAGCATTCCTTTGAGAAGGACATTATGTATCTTTAATGTGTTCTTTGTTTCCAAAGACAACTTTTTAGATGTTTCCAAAGGTAATCTCTAATAGCCTTATTTCAATTCATTGCAGCTGCTGTTAAGTGCCATGTGGCAGTGTTAGAATGTCTTCTGGTACTTCATCGTAGCGCAATTTATATGTTTATTTCCTTTGAGATCATTGAGCCCATTGTGTTATCTTTGAAAATTGTTCTACTCATGTTCTACATGGTTGTAAAACCTGAAAATCAAAATAAATACATTTGATATTGATGTAAACTGCTGTCATATTTAGTTTACGGTAATTTGTATTTTCTCCACTGTTTTGACAGGCTGAAAGTATCTGATGTATTATTACATTTCCTTTTCAGGAACTTAAAGCCATAAAAGACTACTACAAAAGAGGTAGGTACTTTGCTCATTTACTTTACTGTATGAAGGTTCCAAATTATTACCTTTGACAAGAGTATTGGTATTTTTTTCCAAATAGGCACTACTGATGAGTACCGTCTGTGTAGTTGTTCATGGAGCAAAAGTATTCATCCGGATTAATTGCTTATCTAGAACTAGGGTCCCCAACAGTTTAGGACCAAACTGAATCTTGCATCACATAAGGAAAGTATACAGCAAATTTAATTGAAATTCGTCTATCAATGTATGACGAGACTGAGTAACATATGGACAGACAGTCAGGTGAATTACAAGAAACAATAACGCCAATCCTACTTTTTTTCACAAAACATGGGAATAATAAATATGAAGAGATATTTTAAAAAGTATCCAGGTATGTCATTTTGCAACTGAAACAACAGTTTGATTTGATGTCTCGACATGCATATGTAAAAGATGAATGATACTGGACAGCCTGGTTGGCAAGTAAAATCGTAAGAAATATGTCCAGGAAAAGATTGAATCACAGAACATAGCCTTTCAGTTCTATGAAGAGGAAAAAATAAACAAACTGTAATGATCAACACAAGCATTACAAACCATTGGAAAGCAAAGCAACCGGTTATTTTTTCTGCATGCCAGACTATATATCATAAAATGTAATAACTTCTACTGACATACATTTACAGCTTTATTTGTTTCTATTACACATTTTTTTCCTGTTTCATTAAAGTACTCGTACATTCTCACTTATGCAGCATAAGAGTATCAGGCTACAAAGACTTACTTTAACCTTGGTACTTATCTGCACCCCACACTCCTTTAAAATATGACAATCAATCTTTCTTTGAAACCTGACTGAAACTTACAGGGGTGCCTTCTTGCTCTAGTTTATTATTTCTAGTCAGAAATTGTAAAATATTCTCTATTGTGATCATGTCAGTCCATGCCAGCATGGCAAGTATATGAACGAATTAAATTATAGAATGCAGATGGAACATGAAAACCTCTGTTAGTTGATGGATTTGGGATTTGGCATTCATGATTTGCATAGCTCATGTCATAAAATTAGTTTTTATGAGATGTTTGATTTGTTGTTGTTGTTTTTTTTATAATTATTTAGCCTATAAATCTGACATGGACAAAGACATAAGCGGTGATTGTCGTGGAGACTTTGGAGACCTAGTTATGGAATTATGTAAAGGGGAGAGGGAGCCAGGATCTGAGGTCAACAAAGAACAAGCCCAGAGTGATGCTAAGGATCTATACAAGGTAAAATTATATGAATCCTTTTGTCATTGCTTGTTTGAATTCTGTAAGCACAGAGCTCATAATTCATTGAGAGATCAAACTATAAAATGATAGCAATTGGAGGCAGTACATCTGAGATAGTGCAGGTCTCTTAGACCTACTAGTGAAAGGGGGATTTGGACTTAACAGATATCATGACATCAATTATGTCAAAATGAAAGCCGTTTTTTATATGAACCAGAGCAGAAATGAGACACACAATGAACCATTTGAATGATAATATCCAAAAATTAGGAACAAACCAATCTCTTCATTTACATCTGATCTGACATTGGAGAGCTTTAGCATGTATGATAGGAAACACAAAATGGTAGACCATTTGGATGTATGATAGGGAACATAAAATGGGAGTTACTTTGAAAGAATGGTAAGGAACACAACTAAAATATAAGAATTTAGTCAGGAAACACCACAATTATGAAGCACAACATTAGTAAAGCAATGAAAGAAGAGGTAATGAACAAGGAATCACAAAACAAAACAACACAGTTGCAGTCATCAGTATATGAACAAAGTAGTATTGCAGCAGAGGAACCTCAAAGAAAGGAACAGTCAGTAGAAAAAAAATCTACCTTTTTGCTGAAACTAGTTTTGCTTAACCTCACTCATAATTCCGGATTCCAGTCCAAATTACAAATATGAGTTCAAGTTGAGTGCGGGATCCTCTACCTTTACAGTGAAACTTCACAGAAACACACACACAATAGAAAATACTATGATGAAATAAAGTGCAATGCTGAATGCTGCTATGAGCCAGAGCTAAAGCATCACAAAAACATACCTATATAATTTTGACCCCCTTAAACCCCACTTTTATGTAGTAAAGCTGGGGTTAACAAGGGTATGCATTATTTTTCTTATTTCTGTTCAAAACATAGATTGTGGGTACTCATTAGAACTGCCTCAATGAGGCGGTTCTAACGTGTACCCACAACCTGTGTTTTGAGCAGAAATTTGAAAAATGTCAGAATTTTTTATCTGAAAATTTGTCATTTTTTGGTGGTAAAATTTTCAGTGTATTTGAGTAGGCGTGTTTTCGTAGTGCCACAAGTAGTACCTTGATGGGCCTGATCACAGACATTGAAAATCAGGCACCAAAGCGTGAAAATAGAAGATTCTGTTTAATTGAGTGTTGTTGTCTGGTCAGTTGCACTGTCTGATGTAGTTAACTTGATTTGCTTAGCCATTCGCCTTAAGCGCAAAGTTTTTCAAATAAAAATTTTAGCATATGTTATGTTTTAATTTTGTAACTAGCACAGAAGTGACAATTTGAATGAATGTTTAAATCATTTTCCTGTGGAAGTTAAAAGACAATATCACTCGCTGCTAAATCAGTTAAGCAGATTAAAGGTTAATAAACAATATCTCACTATGATATTAAATACACCAGTTTCATAGGTCTGATAAAAAATAATTTAAAAAGGAATGACCATTAAGAACTTGAACACAAATATGAAAATAGTGGAAGTGTCAAAGTGTTCTGCACTAGACTAGCTTCTTTCAGCCAGTAAGACCTCATTAGTGACCAACATATAAACTATTTGCAAACAGTGGAGATCCTGATCAGAAGCCTCATTCTGCAGCGAGGCATCTGATGCCGGCCTGGGCCCAGTCGTTCAAAGCATCGTTAGCTTAACGAGCTTGTTAAGGGTCATTTCGTTAACTGTTTTAGCGGATTCCATATACAATATTCTGATATTTTTTGCTTAAAAAATGTGAGTAGCTTTTGCACTGCAAAAGCTACTCACACTTTTCCAGCAAAAAATTTCCGCATATTTGCATATCACTCAATGTAACTTTTAACGAATCGTTAACTAACGACATCGTTAGTTTTGAACAACTGGGTCCTGCACTTTTTGCTGATTACCGTTTTGGGGATCTCCAGACTAAAATGAATTAATCATTGCCTGTTAATAATATAGAATGGCTGTTAATTAACCCCGTTCCCCTCAAACTGTCTTTATGGGGGAGCCAGCTATACTGTTTTCAGTTGTCTTTTGGTATGTCCTTCCATCTGTCTGAAACTGTTCCAGCAGCTTCTATATTTTACTTGTCATGACTTTCAAAACATATGCTTTTCTTTATTTTGCAGGATGGATCACTTGATCTGAAGGGTGACATTTTCAAGACTCTTGTGACAAAGAGAAACCATGCACAGATTAATGCTACTTTTATAGAATATGAAAAGGTTTGTGCATTTGATGCTTGGTAATGTACAAAATGTTTTTGAAAATGGAAATGATATGCTTTCATGGTAGACAGTTGTGAAAATTGGTGTTGCCAGGTCATCTGAAAATGGGTCTGCTTTAAAAGGAAAGCATTAGCTTGCCTTCAGAAGAGGCTTGGTGTGCAGGAAAGCAAATGAGGTGTCATAAAAGTGTTTTCCTGGTACAACAAATGCCAGAACATCTACCAAGTGCATCCAGGCCCCGAGGTTATAAAAAATTTTTCATGCTCAGCTCAGCTGAGCATGAAATTTGTTTTGCTAATAAATCTCAAATGACTAGCAATTGCAAATTCTTTCTTGCTAAACTTGTCTGAGCATGAAAATTTCTCTGCTAGTAAATATAATTATGCCAATTGAGTTGAGCATGAAAAAAAGTTATATAACCTGTGGGCCAGATTCCTTACATAATAAGAGAGATATCTGATATGGTTTTAATATGCACTGTCAGTAAGCTTTTTTTCTACAGGCTAACAGTTTGATACATAAATTGTCTGTTCATTCTTGTTCTTGTATTAGCCCTTTATCACAATTAGTGTGACGTACATAGTTTAAGACGTATATTGTACATTTACACAGAAAATAGGTGGTATTAAGTCAATTGAAGTTCTTAAAAGACATCACGAAAACACGCCTATATAATTTTGACCCCCTTAAACCACACTTTTATATAGTAAAACTGGGGTTTACAGGGGTATACATTATTTTTCTTATTTCTGCTCAAAAACATAGATTGTGGGTATTCGTTAGAACTGCCTCTGTGAGGCGGTTCTAACGAGTGCCCACAAGCTATGTCTTGAGCAGAAATATGAAAAATATTTGAATTTTTTGTCTGAAAATTCTCAATTTTTCGGTGATTAACTTTTCAGTATATTTGAATAGGCATGTTTTCGTAATGTGCATCATTTTCTTCGTGCTTGATTGCTTACAAATAGGATGAAACCATTTGACGAGTGCTAATATTTTTAAATAAGAACTTTGTGGATTGTTTGCACTGACATTAAATCTCAGCTCAAACAAACAAATAAGTGAGGGTCCTAAACGGGTAATTTAGATGTCAGATCCATGAATGTGCTTCTTCAGAATCCATTGTTGACCACCATGGCTTTACAACTTTAGCAGAAAGCAGATGCAACTTTATCCTCATCAGAGTCTCACTGTTAACTTTTTTTTTTTCCAGACTGTTCCATTTTGTTGTAGGTAGTGCCTTTGGAAATAAAATGCATGCTCTGTTTTAATAGCTGCCGGGAAGGGAAATAACAAAATATAAGAAATTTAGATATAGCTTTATGGATTTATATTTTTTTAACCATATCCCTGTATAATTTTAAAATATTTTCTTTCTTTTGTTACAGCTGGCTGGCAATGACATTTATACGGATATAGCTAATGTAATGCAGGATGAAGATGGATATGTAGGAGTAGGTGAGTTAGAATTGAAGAATTAACGTTTTCTTGAAGTCTTTCTAGAATTGCTTGGTTCAGGAAATGACAGATATATTCAAAACATGTTGTAAAATATTCTTTATAATTGAAATAAAAATATGGTCAGTACATTTTGTAACTATGATTTTAAACTGAAATAATTTTATTTAAAATATAAAACATCTGTTCATAAAAAGTAATGTGATCTGCAGTACGGCTCACTCCTCCTAGCATGGGCTTCAACAGTATTCTATTATTATTTCAAATTGGCTCTTGATCCAAAAGGACTGTAATACTACTAGAGGTCACCGTTTGTCGATTTTAGCACTGCACCAGATCTCAGCAGATATATCTAACTACCTGTCCTTATTTACTACCATCGTCATCACAGGTGATCTTGGTAGGAGGGTATGAGTCCTAGTGGCATGAATAAAAGTGTTGGATTACTGCTCATTGATTCTAGCATAGCAAAAGACTATTGAATTGACCACAACAAAATACTGCTATAGATAACTACTCATTCAGTTTGAACTTGAGATGTTTTTTGCTTCTAGAACAATTATATTCCATTGATCTAACAGAGCAGTGGGCCATTATCTAAAACCATTTGTTTATTTTGTCAATTATGACTGCTAAGTATTACTGTTCTTTGAGTCCAGCACAACATTTTATTGCTGTATGTCACTGCTAATTATCAGTACATAATAAGACTGCTTATACTACCATTGATTGCATCTAGCACAACACAAGATGATTGTAGATTAGTATTGATTCTAGCACACCTCAAGGCTGCTCCGTATTGCTCATCTTTATTGATTCTGTCATAACACCAGAAATTTATAGATTACTGCCATGATTTTAGCTTAGCATAAGACTAATGTAGACTTTCTTTCATTTAACTGATTATTACAATGCAAAACCCATGTAGATAATTGTCTTCCATTAATTGATTACCATTACATCACAAACCATATGTAGATAATTGTCTTCCATTGATTGATATCCATTACATCACAAAATCTATGTAGATAATCATCTTCCATTGATTGATTACCATTATATCACAAAACATATGTAGATAGTTGTCTTCCATTGATTGCTTGCCATTACATCACAAAACCCATGTAGATAATTGTCTTCCATTGACTGATTACCATTACATCACAAAACCCATGTAGATAATTGTCTTCCATTGATTGCTTACCATTACATCACAAAACCCATGTAGATAATTGTCTTCCATTGATTGCTTACCATTACATCACAAAACCATGTAGATAATTGTCTTCCATTGACTGCTTACCATTACATCACAAAACCCATGTAGATAATTGTCTTCCATTGACTGCTTACCATTACATCACAAAACCCATGTAGATAATTGTCATCCATTGACTGATTACCATTACATCACAAAACCCATGTAGATAATTGTCTTCCATTGATTGCTTACCATCCCCATTACATTACAAAAACCCATGTAGATATTTTCTCTTCCATTGATTGCTTATCATTACATCACAACACCAATGTAGATAATTGTCTTCCATTGACTGGTTACCATTACATCACAAACCCATGTAGATAATTGTCTTCTATTGATTGCATACCATCCCCATTACATCACAAAACACATGTAGATAATTGTCTTCCATTGATTGCTTACCATTACATCACAAAACCTATGTAGATAATTGTCTTCTATTGATTGCTTACCATCCCCATTACATCACAAAACCCATGTATTTAATTGCCTTCAATTGACTGATTACCATTACATCACAAAACCCATGCAGATAATTGTCTTCCATTGATTGCTTACCATTACATCACAAAACCCATGTAGATAATTGTCTTCCATTGATTGCTTACCATTACATCACAAAACCCATGTAGATAATTGTCTTTCATTGATTGCTTACCATTACATCACAAAACCCATGTAGATAATTGTCTTTCATTGTTTGCTTGCCATTACATCACAAAACCCATGTAGATAATTGCCTTCCATTGACTGATTACCATTACATCATAACAACTTATGTAGATAATTGTCTTAGACTGATTGGTTTCCATCACAAAACCAATGTAGATATTGTATTTTTTTTTATTGCTTATCATTACATGACAATACCCATGTAGCTAGTTGTTCTCCATTGATTGATTACCGTTACATCACAAAACCCATGTAGATAATTATCGTCCATTGATTGATTAACGTTTTAACACATGTAGCTAATTGTTCATTAATTCTAGCACAGTGTAGGATGGCTATAGTTTCCCATTTAGTGACTTGTGCATAATAAAGATGAAACAGTTGTTTTTACATAATTTTTGTTATAATTGTAGCAAAAGCTGCAGGAGACCCTGTTCTATTCTACACAGAATCAATCAAAAGCTGTTTTACCAGTACAGGTACTAATGACAACACATTAATACGACTAGTTGTTCCTAGATCTGAGGTAAGCATTTTATCACATTGAGTCATCTGTTTGTTTTAAAGCTACACTTTCTTTCTTTCCATACTGAGACCATGATTGTTCTAAACAATATTTAATTGCATAATACATAGTACATCACAATTACAATTATACAGAGAATATAGGCACAATTATACAAATGGGATTCAGAAGGAAGTCTAAAGACTTTTTTTTTAATCTGTACCCATTTGTTCTGATCATCAGCTCAGATGGGTGTGTAAGGCTAAATTTAGAATTTAGCAAAAACGTAACTGGATGGGCCATTGAAACTGTTAACAAGAAGCAAGACAGAGTCATGCTAAAACACATACCGCTGCATAAATATTCTAAATAAGAGCCTTCTACTCCTCTGCAGTTGGAGCACCAACCACAGAAGAAGGGAGACTATTCTATCTGTGGAAATACGAATTTTCAGGGCATCACTATATGCAAGGTTCCAATAAGGAGCAGTCTGATCAGGATCTGCACTGTTTGCCATTCTACTAAGTATTTTAAGAAGCAACTGTGTAAAAAAGCAAAAAATAGGCAAAAAAGAAGTAAAGTATTAAAAATTGTACAACATTTACCATACAACAGAAGTAATGAATTCCAAGTAAGATGCTCTTGAACTATTTGTTTCTTTTGTTTCAGATTGATTTATTAGATATAAAAGCCAAGTATGTAGAGCTATGTAGTAAAGGACTTTGGGATGTTGTTAACCGAGAAGTTAAAGGAGATTATAAAAGCCTGCTACTGGCCATAATAAATAAGTAAGCGGATGCACATTGTCACAGTGTTGTTGTGATTAAAAGTACACAAAGACTTTATAGCGACTATGTTGTCTGAACACTTTGTTCTCGGTTCCACTGTGTTGTTGATTAAATTATACACATATTTTTGGTGTTCACAGTATTAAAATACAGTATAAACAGTTTTGTAAGTAGATTTATTTTTTTTCTATTTTCACACTCTTTAACCCAATACTTTTTGATAGATTTAAATTACTTCAAATGACTTGTGTTATACAATTGGGTAGAGAGGGAAAGAGCAAAGAAAGTGTTTATTTAGTTCTTATATTGGGAGTTTATGAAAGCTGGTGTCATCCAGCTCATACATAGACTTCTTGTCCAAGTATAAAGATATGCACCTTGCAGACTTGTTGAAGTAAGAACTGTGATGAATTGAAGCCATCAGAAACTTTAAATTCACCCAAAATAGAAATTTGGATTGACTTGTAACGAACTATAGAAGGCCAAGTGTTTGCTATAATTCTGTTTATACTGTGTTATTGTGTTATGTGTTCACTACTCACAAACATGCTTATTTCTTGAGGATTAAGGTGAAGGGAGATACCTCCAATGGAGTTGAATTGGATGTGCCAGCATTTGTCTCACTTGTTAAAGGGTGGCACTCTTAAAGGAACCTATTATTTCCCCCAACTCCATCCCATGCTAATTCATTGCTTTAAGAGGTGCCCTTTTAGAGAAGGGATTCATGTCCTTGGCAAATCGCCCTTTTTCAGCTTCAGTGGGTTCTTTGAAAATGGGGCAGACAAAAGCTTCCAGCTTAGAGTGCTGTCTCTTTGATGTGTATCCATTCAGCTTAAGTGGTCTCATTATTCCTTAGAGCCCTTAGCCCTTTTCTGGTAAACCAACAGTTTTTTAGCTAACCCGAGCACGTTGTGATCGCCCTGTGTCCGTTGTGTGTCATCCACAATTTGCTTCAAATGGCATCTCCTCCGTAACTACTGGGTTGATTTCAACCAAATTTGATAGGATTGTTCCTTTGGAGGTGCTCTAGCAAAGTTGCTCATTTCGTTCCACTCTGCTGCACAAAATGGCCACCAGAGCTTAAAATAGAAAAAAAACACCTTCAAACAACATCTCCTCTGTAACCACTGGGTGGATTTCAATCAATGTTGATTGGATTGTTCCTTATGAGGTCTTCTACCTGAATTGCTCGAATTGTAGCGCTCCGCTGCACAAAATGGCTGCCAGAGTTAAAAAGAACGTCAAATGACATCGCTGCCATAACTCCTGGGCAGATTCAACAAAACTTGATAGGATTGTTTCTTGGGAGGTGCCCGACCAAAATTGCTCAAAACTTAAAATTATACAAAATGGTGACCAGCACTAAAAAAAAAAAAAAAAAAAAAAAACTTCAAACAACATCTTTTCCATAACTACTTGGTGGATTTCAACAAAACTTGGATTGTTCCTTGGGAGCTCCTCTACCAAAATTGTTTAAATAGTTCTGCTCCACTGCACAAAATTGAGGCCAGAGAAAAAAAAAGAAATTTCAAATGACATCTCCATAGTAACTACTGGTGGATTTCGACCAAATTGATAGGAATGTTCCTAGAGAAGTTGCCTATAAAACATTTAACAAACCATTCCACTTTGGTGCCCAAAATGGTGGCCAGAGCTACAGATAAAAAAAACAACTTCAAACAGCATCTCCTCCATAACCCCTTGGCCGATTTCAACCAAACTTGATAGGATTGTTCCTTGGGAGGTCCTCTACCAAAATTGCTCCAATCATTTGACTCTACTGCTTAAAATGGTGGCCAGAGCTATAAATAAAAAAAATCAACCAACATCTCCTCCATTACCACTTGGCAGATTTCAGCCAAACTTGATAGGATTGAGATCCTCTACCAAAATTGCTCAGATTGTTCCACTTCACTGCAAAAAAGTGGCTGCCAGAGCTAAAACTAAAAAAAAAACAAAAAAACTTCAAACAACGTCCCCTCTGTAACCACTGGGAGGGATTTCAACCAAACTAGATAGGATAGTTCTTTGGCAGGTCCTCTACCAAAATTGCTCAAACCATTTTGCTCTGCTGAACAAAATGGCCACCAGTGCTAAAAATAGAAAAAAAAAATCAAACAATTTCTCTGTAACTCGTAGGGACCCGGCACACTATAAAACTGTGTAAAATCACCAGAGCAAACAATGGAAAAAGCCTTTAATTAATAACATGGGCCAATTTCAAAAACGTCACCGGATTGTTCCTTGGATGTCCAGTAATGTCTTGAGATCTACATTGCATTGGATGAATCACAATATGCCAAGACTATGGCATTTAAATATGAATATCAAGTCTTGCACTTAAGCAGATGTTATCAGGGGAGCGATTTCAAAAGCTGTGGCCTCTTGTGTAGGTAAACCGTGAAAGTGCGAAGCAAAATTGTAGCAGATGGCATTCTATTTTTCTTAAATTATTTTTCAGTGTAAGTGTGACTTGGCATTTCATTTATCTATCACAAAGACAATTCACTTAAATGCCAAATCCTCTTTTCTTTGAAAAATATTAAAAAAAAAATATCAAAATGTTGTATGCTGCACTTGTGATTAGTGCTTTAAGGGTTAAGATGGAAGACCATGCACAACCCGTCTATATGTATAGTCTAGTCATGCTATTCCTTTTTAGATTGTATGTCGTGTACAGAGATGGTCAGGGTCACATTGCAAAGGCATTTCTTCATTTTTTATATTTGCTGTTTGCATGTAAGAAACTGTGCGTTTCCATAATGGGCATCACATCACAATAAGGGCCATTAGAATATTCTGCTCATTATGAAAACATGCCTATTCAAATATACTGAAAATTTTACCACCAAAAAATGAAAATTTTCAGATAAGACATTCTGATATTTCTCATATTTCTGCTCAGAACATAGATTGTGGGTACACATTAGAACTGTCTTGACGTGGCTGTTCTAACAAGTACCCACAATCTATGTTTTTGAGCAGAAATTAAAAAAAATAATGTATACCCCTGTAAACCCAAGTTTTACTATATAAAAGTGGGGTTTAAGGGGGTCAATATTATATAGGCATGTTTTTGTGATGTTATAAAATTTTCTACTGATTCAAATACTAGAGGTTGGTTATGGAGAAATATTTGATGATAATTCTGGGATAATTTTCTCCATTTCCCAGTCAGAACATACATTGTCGGTACTTGTTAGAATAATCTAATAATTACCCACAATGTATGTTTTTATCTGGAAATAGCAAAAACACCCTGGAATTATCACCAAATAATCCTTCTAACCAAGTTATATGGGTAATATTACTCTTTATTGGTTAACTTTGCCACAAGTAGAATAATTTGTGTATGCTTAAAATCTAGACACAGCTCTTCAGAATTAATATTAAGGTGAATGGATACACCTGAAACCATTTTTTTACTATTCTGCAAAGGGAGACAGTTTTTACAAAAAATGAATTTGCTTCTCTTGTATTTGAAATCTTTGAAAAAGGGGATCACTCTCAAAACATTACAAAAACATGCCTATTCAAATACACTGAAAATTTTCCACCGAAAAATGAAAATTTTCAGATAAAAAATTCTTATATTTTTTATGCTTCTGCTTAAAACATAGAGTGTGGGCATTTGTTAGAAACACCTCAATAAGGCAGTTCTAACAAGTACCCACAATCCATGTTTTGAGCAGAAATAAGAAAAATAATGTATACCTTTGTAAACCCCAGTTTTACTATATAAAAGTGGGGTTTAAGGGGGTCAAAATTAAATAGGCATGTTTTCCTGATGGAAAGAATCGGCTGTCAGAGGCAGCAGGCTCTTCCTTAATGAGTAGCCCCCAGTGAGATGGGAAGTAAATATTTCCATGACTGAGACTGAGTTATTTCCTTTGGATTTGTATCCATTCTCTTAAAAAACGTATACTTTCAATGAAAATGTCTCTGTGAAGCTCTCAAACTTCCTGCAAGATGGAACTGTTATTTGCTATCAGTGCTTATATATAATACAGTCGACTCTCGTTATCTCGAATTCCAAGGGACTCTGAAATATTTCGAGATATCCGTACCTCGACATATCAGAGTTGCAGAATTGAGGAAAAAAATTCAATTAACTACATTTAACAAATGTAATTCTATGTAATTAGATTCTTGAGGCTAGAGATATATTGAAAATATTGTGGAAAAGAGGAGAAATTGCTCCTCAGGAGCAATTTCTACTCTTTTCCACAATATTTTTTACCTGTTGTTAGATTTTCATGTTTAGGCAGAGACCAGATTTTCACTTCGAGATAAGCGGTTATTCGAGATAAGCGAGGTCGAGATAACGAGAGTCAACTGTATATCAGAGAACTTGGTAAGGAAGAGTATTTCATACTAATTCGGGGATCATTTTTATTTCTCCCTAAAACCATATATTGTGGGTACTCATTAGAAGCATAGAAGCACTTTTAATGAATATCCACAACAAATGTCTTTATGGAGAACTGGAGAAAAATGTCCCAGATTTATCACCAAATGCTTTCCTTAACAAGTCCTTTGACAAATGAAAATTTGCATGCAAAATGGTACAACTTGGCTTTGATGAGCAGTGATGATTCTGCATATCTGTACAGTTTTATCAGGATCTTTACTGCTCTAATTTAGGTTGCACATATCTTGTAGAGTATTTAGACATTTAATAATCTACACAGCACAGATGTAAAGGATATTTTTTTATTGTCCATGCCAAGTGAATACTTTTTGTATGAATTCTGATGTCTGCAAATTCCTCTTAGCCGTTAATTTTACACTTCACTTTTTCATACTTAACCTTTACCACTCTCTTGGTAAATTCAGCAAATAACAAATTGATTATATTGGTCTTATTTTTCCCAGAAGATAGGCTTGAACTTCCATGTAAATTGTCTCTAGAGACAATTGGCATGGAATGACAAGGCCTATTTTCTGGAAGAAATAAGAAAAAAAAATCTTTTTAATGTCTTTGGCTAACATCTTTATCCAGCATGCTGAGTATTGACAGCTGTCCAAATTGTGTCCATTCTGGTTGTAATGCTCTATGGTTAAGATGCCAAAGTTCAAAATATATTCACTTGCAGAGCTTTATTGTATTTAGTTTTGGGCAGTTTTGGTTGTTATCTGTTGCATCCACATGCCAAATTAAAATGTAAAGTAACGCATAGTTACACAATACTATATCAGTGTTTGTAAAACCTTGTCAGTGTGTGCAGTCTATTCATTTACTGGCACCCCTGGTAAACTGGATTACCTTACTTGGCTTGAAATTTCCCACATTAAGTAGTCTGCATCACTGTGAATCTTGCTTGTTTTGTAACACCAGACAATCATGACGGAAGAAAAAGACCACTATTGGTCCTGTTATAGAAAAAGTTTTTTTTAATTGTACTTTTATTGTCAACATTCTGGACAAGCAACTTCATTATGCTTCTTTTGGAGATTTTCAACTCACAAGTTAAAGTCCCTCTTCCTATTGTAAGAACTGAACTATGATGAGCAAAAGATTCAATTTTGGTGCTAACAGTATTTATTCAGTATAATTCAGGCGACATGTGGCATTTAGATCAGATCGACTTTCCTGTTTTTTTTTTTTGTTTTTTTTTGCATCTCAGGTTCAGTAAATCACACAAATTCAAAGTCAATATCTCAACATGATTGAAATATGTTGACTGGGACAGTAACCTCAAATGAATAATACCAACAATATATGATTGCAAATGATTGACAATCTTAACTCTTTTACAGTAAATGCCAAAGGGTTTCCATGCAGCATTTTTGTAAACATTTGACAGTTTTTCACCAGTTTTGATATTCATGGTCTGTCTTTTTTCTCTTTTGCGCCTTTATCTGTCTATCTACATTATTGTAGAGTCATCTAAAATATTTTTGTGTTCTCAATAAACGTTACTGAAAATCAAAAATCATTAAATGGACAATGACAATAGGCCAGATATTTATACCATTTTTTAATCAGTGAATCATGCAATTTTTGTGGTTTTGCTGTTGAATATTAATGTATTTTATGATGTATCAAGAATTCATACATTTGAAACTGGGATGATTTTTCTCAACAAAGACATTTAACAGTCACAGGACAGTGTCTGTAATTGGCATATGCTTACTATATGAATTTGGCGGTTAGAAGTTCTTCTAATGAAAATTATAAATTACCTGTTGTATAAGAACATTTCAATACCTCTTGAATTGGTCATTGAATACTTGGATTTTGAAATCTACTGTATGGACTTTGAATTATTACTTCAGTATTTTGTCTGAGCCATTTATATTTAGTGACCAAAATTTTATTAACAGAGTTGATCTGAAAAAAAAATAAATAAATAAACAAAAATGAGTATGTCCCTAAAAACAAACATGCTCTTCAGAATATTATTAAAATGAGGGTCATTTGGAAATAGAAAAATAAAACTGGTAACATCATGAAAACACACCTATATAATATTCACTCCCGTAAACCCCACTTTTATATAGTAAAACTGGGGTTTACAGGGGTATACATTATTTTTCTTATTTCTGCTCAAAACATAGATTGTGGGTACTTGCTAGCGAGGCAGTTCTAACAAGTACTCACAATCTATGTTTTGAGCAGAAATATGAAAAATATCAGAATTTTTATCTGAAAACTTTAAGTTTTGGTGGTGAAATTTTCAATATATTTGAATAGGCTGTTTTCGTAATGATAAAAATAAAAACAGAAAATAGCAGACTCGGTTGATTGAATCTATTCACAAGATATATTGAAAGGAAACAACAACAAAAACAAACAAACAAAAACTGCATGTTTTGTTTTTCTTCTAATAGGCCACCACACTCTTTAGCAGTATTTTTGACAGATTTGTATTTACAGTTTTAATATTTGAAATCACAGGGTATATATTTGAATATTGGTTTGTTACAGCTGTTGAGATTATCTTTTTGGATGCAATGTGTATGCAAAGCAGTCTTTTGTTTTTGTTAATGTTTGCATAACTTTTGGTTGTTTACTCTTGTATTATGCCACCTTCATACTTATAATGGCCGGATACACCTTAGAGAGAGTGCGTGATCTTAGTGGAAATTTACCCCTCTTTCCAAATAGAGATCAGGCCTTCAAAAATCCTTCATAAAGAATTATAATTTGCTTCTCTGGTACATGAATGTCTTCTCAAAGGGAATTTGATTCCCAACTCCATTAAGAAGTGTCTCTCATCACAAAACACCACCTATATAATTTTGACCCCCTTAAACCCCACTTTTATATAGTAAAACTGGCGTTTATAGGGGTATACATTATTTTTGTTATTTCTGCTCAAAAACATAGATTGTGGGTACTCGTTAGAACTGCCTCGACCACAATCTATGTTTTTGGCAGAAATATGAAAAATATCAGAATATTTTATCTGAAAATTTGTCATTTTTTGGTGGTAAAATTTTCAGTGTATTTGAATAGGCGTGTTTTCGTAATGTTTGAGAAGGTAGGTAAGTACTTCAAAATTATGAATGCTCTCCCTAGGAAGTGTATTCAGCCTCATTAAATGGTTATATGCACTCTGGTACTCGCATTAATATTTATACTCACTTTTTGTGATGTGTTTATGCTCGCACTTATATCTTCCACTGAGTCAAGCAAAGGCTTGATGATATCAATATCAGGGCCCAGTTGTTCAAAGCTAACGATGTCGTTAGTTAACAATTCGTTAAAATTTACATCGAGTGATACTCAAATATGCTGAAATTTTTTTGCTGAAAAAATGTGAGTAGCTTTTGCAGTGCAAAAGCTACTCACATTTTTTCAGCAAAAAATATCAGAATATTGTGTATTGAATCTGCTAAAGCAGTTAAAGAAATGACCCTTGACGAGCTTGTTAAGCTAACGACGCTTTGAACAACCGGGCCCAGAATGTGTGCATAATGTTTACTTGTCAGCGCTCTAGATAAGATGGGTAGTCAGATATTTTTCTTAGTTCTCCATGAAAACATAAGTCGTGATACTCATTAGAAGCACCTTAACGAGGCTCTCCTGATGAGTACCCACAAAAATGTTCTCATTGAGATTTAAAAAATGTCAGTACGATTTACTGTAGACAGCTCTTTATCTAGAACTCTGCTGGTTTAGTTATCTTCAATGATAAACTCTAGGACATGAGTAGCAGGGCGGATCAGTGGACCATAAACATTAGACTAAGATATTTTAGTGTACTGACAATGTGAAAGTTTACACTTGTTATCTGTATTTTGTTTCTCTCATTAATTGTGGTTTTGTCTGTTTGTGTAACTTTTATATTGAAGGAGACCACTTTTACTATCTTTATATAACATACATATGAGCTGCAAACTGAGAAAACGTACCTTCTGCCATGTGCACTCAATGAAGACTCAGATCAGCCTGAGCATCCGCGCATTCTGATCAGTCTTCAATGTCCGCACGAAGAAACTTTGCATCCTCAGTTATCCAAAATATTCCCAGTGAAGTCTGATCAGACTGCAAAAATATGCGGACTGACCTGAATCTT
The DNA here is from genome assembly GCA_964016985.1 of Anodontia alba. Lineage (NCBI taxonomy): Eukaryota > Metazoa > Mollusca > Bivalvia > Lucinida > Lucinidae > Anodontia > Anodontia alba. The sequence goes on along the minus strand of OZ024823.1, from coordinate 43,775,180 downwards.
TGCTGGATGTACATATCCGAACATTACAAAAACACGCCTATTTAAATATATAGAAAATTTCACTTTCAAAAACTGAAAATTTTCAGATAAAAAAACTCTGATATTTTTTTCATATTTCTGCTCAAAAACATAGATTGTGGGTACTCATTAGAATTGCCTCAATGAGGCAGTTCTAACAAGTACCCACAATCTATGTTTTGAGCAGAAATAAGAAAAATAAAGTTTACCCCTTTAAACCCCAGTTTTACTATATAAAAGTGGGGGTTAAGGGGGGGGGGGCAAAATTATATTGGCATGTTTTCATGATGAGGTATGTTTTTCTGATGTTACGCCTCATAGAATGACATACTTTCACCATGCTTCATTTGTCACTGCTGTTTCTCTCTGTTTCTTCTTGTCAGGCTCTTGACACTTATACATGCTGTTGTTTTTCTGCTTTGACAAATCAATGTGATTGCAGGGAGCATTGATACCCTGTGGGTTTTTATTGTACTACATGTGGACTTGGAACATATGAGAATGTAAATAATAATAAAAAATTATGTTTTTTCTTGTATCAAAGATAGCTTTTGTACAGTGAGACTATTCTCTTGTTTCTCACTTTTCACCAGTATATGGTAATGAACTACGTTATGGTTGCTGTTTTTTTTTTTTTTTTTTTTTTTTTTTTTTTTCAGCGTAATACAAATATTAAGGTCAGTTTCTCTTCAACAATGAGAATACCTGCCTTGCATCAGGGACCAATCTAATGAACTTCCTAAAAAACTGGACTCCCCTCCCCTGATCCCCACTATGGGGAAAAGGTACTGTTATTCTTAATGAATTAAGCATTTCTTTTTATTGATATGTTGAAACCTCACAAATAGTTTATGTAACCTTTTTGTTTATTAAACTGCCTAATGAAAAGCGCGAGAGCCTCACTTTTGATAAGCACATTAGAGAAATTCCAAAGGCCTAAGCCTAAACTTTTACCAGCTAAATTCGTTGACCATATGAGATAAAAGTGAAAAAATACTTCACAATGTTTTGTACCCGCAATAGTAAGATGCATTTAAATTGGATACCATCACATACATATGTATATAATCATGGTACATACAGATTATGTGAAGTACATTTTCTATTTTATTTTTTTTTCTTTCATTTATTTTACTGATTTACTTTTTTTCATTTTTCTTTTTTTTTTAATCATATTGGAAATGACGCATGTTTATTTACATCAAGATGGACATAGTATCCATATAAAAGTATTAAAAAGTGGGTGGATGTGTGTTTCCCATATTATGTTATATATCTGATGACATTTAAGACGGAGATCTGATTCTGTTTTTGCATTTCTTGTGTTAAAAGTTTTAAATTTTATCATACATACTGCTTATTTATGAATATATTATTTTAATCATATGTTACTAATTTTAAGGATTTTATTTCAATAGGAAAAAGAGAACTAGACTGTGATATTTTTATGAATTTAAGGAAAATAAAGAATATTTTAGAAATTAATATCCTGCTTCATCTTATCATTTTGTTGTCTTGCCCTTTTATTCTTTAGAGGACTGGATACACTGGTAGATCATTTTACAAGACCTTTTATACCTTGCTGTTATTTGTTTTCTGACACACCAATCCCGTTCTAAAAAGGGGTCTGTTGTAATAAGAAAGCAATTAGGGAGCAGATTCTGTCCTTTTTGAGTCAGCCCTTTTCAGAATGGAGTCAAACCTTTGACAGTTTGTGTCCCTAAAAGTATATCCATTCCACCTTCTGTTTGTCTTTAGCTCTTAGCTCTTTATTTTTATGAGTTTTCTGCATTGTTTACACACTAACATAATAAGAGAATAGGATCTTTATGCTTAGAGGGAACAGAATGTGTCTGCGATGAAAGCTCTATGTAACACATGCAGTTTGAATAAGATTTGATTGAAATAAGATAAAAGAAAGATAATGTTAAAGATTTCAGATATATTATAAAAGAAAAATATTGTTAAAGACTACAGATTTATTATCAAGCGCATCGTGACTTTGAATAGTTAATAACTTCTTAAACATTCCAAAATATTAAATAGTCTTCTTTTGGGCGATAAGCAATGTAAATTTCAAAGTAAACCAATTTATGTCTGGAGAAGAAGCTATATTCTCAAATGTAAAGATTAATCATTGTCGCAAATATTCAAAATAAGTATTCAAAATAGTAGCAACCATAAAAGCAATTTAAATATTCAAATTTAAATAATTTTCTCATTACGAAAACACGCCTATTCAAATATACTGAAAATTTTACCACCAAAAAATGAAAATTTTCAGATAAAAAAATCTGATATTTTCCATGTTTCTGCTCAAAACATAGATTGTGGGTGCTCGTTTGAACCGTCTCGACAGGGCAGTTCTAACGAGTCCCCACAATCTGGTTTGGAGTAGAAATAAGAAAAAATAATGTTTACCCCTGTAAACCCCAGTTCTACTGTATAAAAGGGGGTTTAAGGGGTCAAAACTATATAGGCATGTTTTTGTGATGTTATTTTTCAAGCGATTTTGACCAAATGCAGTATTTGTCAACATCTTTCATGTCAGATACATTCTTTGAGAATCTTGTCTTCCCTTTTAAAACAAATAACGAGCGCCTGGATCAGTCTGTGTATGAGCGCTTTCTGATCGATTCCGTTTGTTGACACAATTTATAGAATCCAGTGATTCTATCAATGAACAAAGATCCTATTCTGGGCCCAGTTGTTCAAAACTAACGATGTCATAAGTTAACGTACAGTTAAAATCTCGAATACCTGTGAATTAGCTATTGTACTAGAACAGTTATCATTTTGACCACTAACGAGCTTGCTAAGCTAATGATGCTTTGAACAACTGGGCCCAGACCGCGAGAATGATCTTTGTTGTCTTTTTCTTTCGCTACATTTCCTGTAATGTTCTATTTTATTAAAACCTGTTAGTGTGTCTATAAACTGCTGGGTAAGAGGCAAACTGTGTAGACTGATTAAATTATGCCTTCTGCTGCAGCATCTGATCATGGTCTACATTATGTTCTCAGGCTTGTCTGTCATAATACAGTTGACACTTGTTTTCTCGACTTCTCCTATCTCGAATAACCGCTTATCTCGAACTGAAAATCTGATCCCTGTTTAAGCATGGAAATGTAACAACAGGTAACAAAATATTGTGGAAAAGAGGAGAATTGCTCCAAAGGATATATCTCTAATTTCAGGAGTCAACTTACATATTGATTTGTGAAATGTGGTTGTTCGATTTATATCTCAGTTCTGCAAATCTTATATGTCGGGGTATGGATATCTAGAAGTATTTTAGAGAGTCCCTTGGACTTGGGGATAACGAGAGTCGACTGTACCTAATTACAGTATATGGTCAAACCTCTTGATTCCCACTCTCGATACAATGACAAAATTCGTTATAATGATACTTTGTCTGACAAGAAACCTTTGCTCAAAATGTAATCAGAACAAATGCAATAACACTGTGTTTAATAATACTTCAAGAGACAGATGTTTTGGATTTCTGTTCGAATGTTTTGGATATTTGTTAGAAAACAAATATCCAAAACATATGTTCTGTGAGGGAACAAGAATAAAACAAGCTTTTTCTGATGTATCATTCTGTTGCGTTTAAAGATTCCTTACAGGAGCAACTTCATTTTGATAACAACGTGTTTGAGAACAAATGCTGCCCGTAAGCATCTAGACAGATATACTTACGTAACACATAAACCTAGCCACTCATCTAGCAGCAGTTTAATAATGTTTCGCCATGTTTGCCTTCCAGCTAGCACCTTATACAGACATAACTAAGTAGTAAAAGGCTCTGTTCAGTTTTTTTTTTTGAATATTTAAGGTTAGAAGTTGCCAATTATTTAGGGTAATTAGAGTAGTGAGTAAACCTGTACTCCAGAATGGTAGACAAGATTTTCTTAGGGAAGCAACCCTAACTCTCAAAAATGGGTCAGTATATCCCCATTGTAGAGAGACAGGTCAGCCAAGGAATAACGAGTGAAACATCATGGGGACTGATACATGGCTCTTTCAAAAAATAGCCAAAACTGTGCTTCGTAACTTTGAGACGGAATTTCAGCTGTTCGTACGTCTCTCAGAGGTACATGTACGTCTGTCTTTCATCGGTATTACTGACATCGTCAGTCATTTCGGTGAGCATTCATTCAATAGGGCTAGAAGTGAATCACGAGGAGACCAGTAAATAAATGATTTAGATTACAGTTAATGTCGTAAAATTTCGAGCACAATATTCCATATTTTTTCCCTATTTTTTATCATTTTTTTGGCTTTTTAATGAGTTGTTCGTTAAATACTTAGTGGGATTGCAAACATTGTAGACCCTGATCAGACTACTCATGAGCAGTCTATATAATCGGGATCTACACTGTATGCATATGCCATTTTATTAGCAGCTTTGGTGTGCGAATTTTTATGACGTCTGTCGTTTTTTACCAGGACTCTGTCTGGTTAAGCTAATCTTATTAGTTCTTACCGTCAAGGTAACTTCGCTATTATAAACATTGGTCAGAAGTAAGTCGAAGATAACGTTGGTCTGTTACTCAATGAATGCTACATAAGACATTTAAGTTACTGCTTCTATATATCTGTTAACAGAATCTGTGTAGCAATATCTAGGGTAGATGGAGCTCTCAAGCCCTGGTCGGCAATCCATCTAGTTGGCAACTCCAAACAAAAACCAGCATACCTGGATTTGCCTGTTCCAGTTATGTAAAATCTGCTTTGGCAGCTGGGGCGGAAGAAATCATTGCTATGATTCAACGGCCCAAATGGCGATGCAGTAGCATGTTGTGGAGCATGGAGAGCATGACAAGGCACAAAAGAAGTCATGGTCATCCACTGCATCCGGGCTTAGCTCCAGATGTCCTGACACTGTCTTGCCTCTGGATCCAGCTAGGTCAGGATGAGAGAGTGAGGTTGACTCTGCGCGCCTCTCCCTCACCATAATACAATTCACAGCGCATGTCATCTTAATCAGCAACACACATTCACAGCAAGCAAATATATGTAAATCATACAAAAGCCCTGTGGCGATGGGCGAGCGGCAAAGCAGCAGGTGAGGAAACACTGGAAGCTGTAGTTGCGGACCTGCAAACAGGCGGCTTGGTTCTATATGGTCGCTTTCCTTAAGAGCGAAGCAGTATAGGGAATTCGGCAGCCGAACTGAGCGACTGAGCAGACCTTTTTAGGATCGTACTGCTCACCCCCGTAACATGGGGAAGGGGCTGAAAAAGGTGCCTTAAACAATTGCATGCTTCAAAACTCCTGGCTGGTTAACCGCGGTCAGCGGGAATCCCACTTAGCGGTCAAACAATAAAAAAGAAGAGGAAGGTGATACCTCTTACCATCGGTGCTTGGAATGTGCGCACCCTAATGGACAGCTCTAGTTCTGACAGAACTGAGCGAAGAACAGCTCTAGTTGGTAGAGAACTTGACCGATACAAAGTCGAGATTGCAGCTCTGAGTGAGACTCGCCTTGCAGAAGAAGGGCTTTTAAAAGAAGTTGGTGCTGGCTACACTTTCTTCTGGAGTGGATGCAAGAAAGAAGAGCGGCGTGAAGCAGGAGTAGGATTCGCCATCAAGTCATACCTCGTCAGCAAGCTTTCAGGACTTCCCAAAGGCATAAATGACCGCCTGATGATGCTGAGACTTCCTTATCTGGCAAGAGGCATGCAACAATTGTAAGTGCCTATGCACCCACAATGACCAACCCAGATGAAGTTAAGGACAAGTTTAAGATGATTTGCATTCTGTGATTTCTGCAGCACCCCGGGCAGACAAACTCATCCTCCTCGGGGACTTCAATGCCAGAGTGGGCACAGACCATCAGACCTGGGAAGGAGTGATTGGATCTGAAGGTGTAGGGAAGTGCAACAGCAATGGACTCCTTTTAAGGAAGTGTGCAGAGCATGAATTACTGATCACCAACACAGTCTTCCGTCTACCAACTCGCAGAAAGACAACATGGATGCACCCTCGCTCCAAATACTGGCATCTCATTGACTATGTCATAGTGCGAAGGAAGGACAGACAGGATGTCCGAGTGACTAAAACTGTGTGGTGCAGACTGTTGGACAGATCACAGGCTTGTTGTCAGCAAACTCAACCTGCGCATTCAGCCTGTACGACGACCACAAGGCAAGAAGGTGCCAAAGAAATTAGATGTCTCCAAGCTGAAACAAGACCGCAAGAGGCAAGCATTCGTCAGCGATCTCTGCAGCCGTTTAGATGCACTGGAACACAGTTCAGAAGATGTAGATGAGAGCTGGACAGTCTTCAGAGTCACCGTTCACTCTTCAGCAGTGGATTCCCTAGGACCAGTATCTCGCAAACACCAAGATTGGTTTGATGAGAATGACATTCAGGGACTCCTTGAAGAGAAACACCAAAAACACAAGGCTTACCTCAGTAATACCAGCTCAGTATCTAGCAAGACTGCCTATTCAAATATATGCAAAACAGTTCAGACGAGGCTCAGAGACATGCAAGACTCCTGGCTGAGAAAAAAGGCTGATGAAATCCAGTCCTTTGCAGACAGAAAGGACATGAAAAAGTTCTTTGATGCACTCAAGACAGTATATGGTCCTCAGAGCTCAGGAACCACCACACTCCTTAGTGCAGATGGAACTAGTCTTCTGACTGATAAAGAAGCTATCTTGAAAAGATGGGCTGAACACTTTGATGGTGTTCTTGATCGGCCATCATCTATCAATGATGAAGCTTTCAACAGACTACCACAGGTGGAATGTAATCCGCTGCTTGATAAGCTCCCAACCGTCTCTGAAACAGTGAAAGCAATAAAACTCCTGTCATCTGGCAAGGCTCCAGGATCAGATGCAATACCTGCAGAGATCTACAAAGCAGGATGTCCTCCAGTTGCAGAGAAACTGACAGAGTTATTTCACATTATGTGGAGAAAAGAAGCCATCCCTCAAGAATTCAAGGATGCATCAATTATCCACCTATTCAAAAGGAAAGGGAATCCTCAAGTCTGTGACAATCATTGAGGCATCTTTATTGTCAATTGCTGGGAAGATTTTTGCTAGGGTCCTACTGAGCCGACTGAATGAACACCTGGAACGGTCAGGGCTTCTACCAGAAAGCCAGTGTGGATTCAGAAAAAACAGATGAACAATAGACATGATCTTCACAGCACGACAGCTTCAAAAAATGCCAGGAACAGAACGTGGACCTCTACATGACCTTTGTCGACCTTACCAAAGCATTTGACACAGTCAGCCGTGAGGGACTTTGGAAAATTATGGCAAAGTTTGGTTGTCCTGCCAAATTCATAGCAATGGTGAGGCGGTTCCAGGATGGTATGCTTGCAAGGGTAAAAAATGATGGCGAGTTTTCTGATCCATTTCCTGTGACAAATAGAGTTAAGCAAGGCTGTGTACTAGCTTCAACACTGTTCAGCATGATGTTTTCTGCCATGCTTACAGATGCTTTCCAGGATGGTGATGATGGTATACCTATTAGGTATCGCTTTGATGGGAAACTTTTCAACCTAAGAAGGTTGCAAGCTAAATTCAAGGTGCAGACAGAGGTGCTAGACGCGTTCCACTTCGCTGATGACATGGCAAAGGGTGCTCCAACAGAAGAGAAAATGCAAAAAGGTGTGGATCAAGTATCTGATTCATTTGACAGCTATGATCTCACAATCAGCATAAAAAAGACTGAGGTAGTATATCAGCCGGCATCTGGAAAGCCTTACAAGGAGCCTACCATCACAGTGAAAGGTCAACGACTGCAAGTGGTAGACAAGTTGGCCTACCTTGGAAGCACATTGTCTAGAGTTGTGCACATTGATGATGAAGTCAATGCTAGAATTGCCAAAGCTAGTGCAGCATTTGGCCGGCTACGTGGAAGTATTTTGGACCGAAGTGGAATCAGACTCGACACAAAGCTGAAAGTATATAGATCGGTAGTGCTGCCAACACTATTATATGCATGCGAAACTTGGACAGTTTACCAACGGCATGCCAAAAGGCTGAACCACTTCCATACAAGCTGTCTTAGAAAACTTCTAAAGATCAAGTGGCAAGACAGGATTCCAGACACAGAAGTCCTGAAAAGGCAGGGATGCAGAGTATACATACTCTTCTGAAACTGGCACAGTTAAGATGGACAGGCCATGTTACCAGAATGCCTGATGAACGTTTGCCAAAGAAAATCCTCTATGGAGAACTTCAAGTAGGAAAACTCTCCCATGGTGGTCAGAAGAAGCGATACAAGGACACCCTCAAAGCCTCCCTTAAAGACTTCAGCATACCAACAGAGTCATGGGAAGAGATTGCACAAGATCGTACAAAGTGGCGAGGCCTCATAAAAAGGGGAGCTGGTGAATACGAAGCAAAAAGAATCAGCGAAGCCGAGCAGAAACGTGCACAGCGGAAAGCCAGAGCTAAGGCATCACCATCAGAGCTTTCTTCCTCAGCCCTCTCTTGTTCTATCTGCAACAGGCAGTTTAGAGCTAAGATTGGTCTCATCAGCCATCTTAGAACACACAAATAATAACACATCACACAGTTGATTAGGATTGGTCATTGTCAGTAATGACAGACGAACAAGAAGAAGAATGATACGTATGTAAAGTTTTCGCCCACTCTGTTTGATTAAGATATAATAACCAGGGCCCAGTTGTTCAAAGCTAACGACGTCGTTAGTTAACGATTCGTTAAAATTTAAATCGAGTGATACGCGAATATGCTGGAACTTTTTGCTGAAAAAATGTGAGTAGCTTTTGCAGTGCAAAAGCTACTCACATTTTTTCAGCAAAAAATATTAGAATATTGTACATTGAATCCGCTAAAACAGTTAACGAAATGACCCTTAACGAGCTCGTTAAGCTAACGACGCTTTGAACAACTGGGCCCAGTTTGTATTTTCAAGGAATCTAGAGAGCTTCAACAAACCAAGTAAATCCTTCTAATAAAGTATTTCTGAATTTTAATTTGCCAATGTGTTATGTTATGATGGCATCAAAAACTATGACAAATGATATGATTTAGATTTTGACATTGTGAATTTTCCGATTTTAGACGGTGACATATGCATATATGATATAATCACGTTGGTGACTTATCCATCGTAGAACATGTTTAAGTGGTAAACTTCTAAACCGAGGCGATTTGTTTCATATACTTTATTATACTTCATTTAAATCCTTACTACCTCCAACATACAGAATTGGTTTTGAAATATAACATCGAAATACAACAGCTTCAGCAGACCTATCGGAGCATAAGTTATGGTGACTTATTTTAAACTCAAAGAATGTTTGTAAAATATCTAAAGCCGGGTTATAAGTCGTTATTTGCTTCCTGATCTAGCGCCATGATTGACCCTTAGTGACTCGAACTCCCCATATCTCGTACAAATTTCCATGGTCCCTCAGATGTAAGAGCCATTGAAGTTCGACTGTAAATACGAAACAGGGGCCCCCAAGGCATCAGATAAGGGTTGAATGACATCACAATGATAAAACAAAATACAGAACCAGCGATGAGGGCTGCAATAGAATGCCACCCTCGGACGATCAACAGCAACAATATTAAGGAGCTTAAACATAGTTTTTATGAATGTTCATCCCTGGCCCTTAACCCTGGTTCTGCTGAACCGGGATATGTCCTGCCTTTGCAGACAGTATAGATCCAGATCAGTTGGCTTCTGAAGCCAACTGACTTGGATCTGCACTGATTGCATTAAGTATGTGAATTTGTATCAACAACCTGGATCAAGTAACCTGACTGGCTGAAAATTAAATTATTCAGCATAGCAATGGTTAATCCTGGTACCGTTCCATCTACGCATGTTTGTTTTATCCGCGCAGGTTTTTACTGGTTCAACCAAGATTAACATACAAATAAACATTATCATATTATTAAGGTTCGTGCACACCAGATAAGAAAATTCTGGGTTTTACCCTAGGATAGAAATTCTTATGCTACCCAGGGTGAGACAAAAAACGAGAATTCTTACGTGTTTTTACATACACTTGTTGCATATGAATTCACGTATGCCATCGTTAAAGTTGACGTCAGTGAACCTAATAACATCACTGAACGTCACGTGATATTATCACAATATGGCGGAAAGCCAAAATGATAGATTTTTTCCCCAAAATTGGCTAAACGGCTGTCCAAAATAAAAATTCGACCAGGACATACAGGCAAAGACATACAATGTCAGAAATAGTAAACTACAGCAGATCACAGACTGTCGATATAGGTCAAGCACAACCGATAAAGAAAAGGCTTAGGATTCAGTCGTCATTTTCTTTGCGGCCCGACCAACCGTCGTGCAATTAAACAGAGCAGCCAAGTCTATTGCCTTGATTGGATTAAGTACTGAACATGCAGTCTGTTACAAAGCATATAATTTACATCATATTCATTTACATGGATGAATAATCTGTTCAAATTGGTCTGATAATTTAGGGAAATCTTTTCGATTTTCTACACAATTATTGTATGTTGTGTGTACTAATAAGAATTGAGGCAATTCTAATGAGTACAAACAACATACAATCTCATGATAAAATAAGAAAAAAATCCTAAAGTTTTGTTTTCTTGAGCTGTCAGAAGAAATTGAGTAGGGACTCAAAGACGAGTTCGAATTAGCCATGGTATACGAGCCTTCCGTATTCGAGCCATTGAAATCCGACTGTATGTCCTTTTCCGTGTTGCTGACACGAATGTTGACAATAGAATAAAGATAGGCCAGATGTAAACCAAAGATTAGACCAATTTCTCAATGAATGGTATTATGTAAAGTTCTCTTTCTAATTTAATGCAACCTTTAAAGCGCTAAGCAAATTTATTGCAGAAGACATTCTAATGTTATGTCAGATAAAATAAGACTTGATAATTCCTGTGAATCGTCTGCTTGACAGACGATTTACACGAAATATCAAACCTCACTTTCTGCGAAAAAAAACTATTTCGAAGTGTCGTCTACCGTAGTTGTGATTATCGATTTAAAGGTTACGATATCAGTTCTTGCTGTCGGGATAACCTCAGTACCATAGTGACAGAGACATTGGCCAGAAGAGAGCCAACGTCGAGACCTGACAGTGAAGTAATAATATCATTGTGTCGTGCTCAGTTAAAGCATATGACAGGGCTTAAATGCTGCTCTTATAAAATGCTTTGTATACTGATCTTAGCTTCCATTAATCTTGTTTTATAAACCTCAATTAGTAATCTTTATGCAGGCCATTCACATGCAGCCCGGTGGCTGAGTGGCACTGAAAACATGATCTAGTTCAAATCCCAAGAGAGTTAATTAAAAAAAAAAAAACAACTTGGTTACAATTCTCTGAATTCGCGCGCTGGTTCATGGAAATGACTATTCTTATGGTTTATGTTTGTGTTGAGTTTTCACTCAAGCGCGGCCAGTTTACCTAACCACACTTTTACTGAGCAGGCTTAGTCCTTTAAGCAGTTAACTAGAACTTATGCACATTCTTTCACCAGAAACTGACAATTACCCTTCTTGAATCAGCGGAAGGGAGAGAATGTCCATAGAAAATATTTCATGATCAATCTGCACGAAAGAATGTTGCCGATCCGGCGGGGATCTAACCCGCAACCTCCTGATCACCAGTTGGACGCGCATCCAACTGAGCCACCGAGGCCGTTTTATGGTACATTTGGACCGAAGCAGCGCGCAATGTCTGAAATCCATCATTACGAAAACACGCCTATATAATTTTGACCCCCTTAAACCCCACTTTTATATAGTAAAACTGGGGTTTACAGGGGTATACATTACTTTTCTTATTTCTGCTCAAAAACATAGATTGTGGGTACTCGTTAGAACCGCTGCGTCGAGGCGGTTCTAACGAATACCCACAATCTATGTTTTGAGCAGAAATATGAAAAATATCAGAATTTTTTATCTGAAAATTTTCCTTTTCTGGTGGTAAAATTTTCAGTATATTTGAATAGGCATGTTTTCGTAATGACTTTATCATGACTGTATTACGACAATGAATCTGATTCAGTTTACAAACATTTATGTTCTTATTTTCATTAGCAGAATAAATTGATAAATATTGACGCAACTGTAAAAGAATATATCGCAATATATCGCCATATAAATGCCGGCCTTGGTGGCTCAGTTGGATGCGCCGTCCGACTGGAGACCAGAAGGTCGCGGGTTCAACCCCCGCCGAGGTCGGCAACATTCTTTCGTGGAGACTGATGATCATGAAATATTTTCTACGGTCATTCTCTCCCTTCCGCTGATTCAAGAAGGGCAGTTGTCAGTTTCTGGCGAAAGAATGTGCACGATACTGGTTAACCGCTTAGAGGACTAAGCATGCCCAGTAAACGTGTGGTTAGGTAAACTGACCGCGCTCGACATGACCCCATTGGGTTGACTGGGCCGTAAAACCTCAACACAAACAAACAATCACCATATAAATGAATAAGGTGTATAACGTCAAACGTAAGGAACGTTAATTGTTGCTATGACTCGTCTGCTATGATTCTCCGATTTTTATACGAAAACAAAAAAGGCAAGAAATCAAACGATAAACATAAACGCGTAAGCTTGGCTATAGAGTAAACACGGGCTATAGAGTAAACACGGGCTATAGGCTATAGAGTAAACACGGGCTGTAGAGTAAACACGGGCTATAGAGTAAGCACGGGCTATAGAGTAAACACATTTATTTATAACAAAAGTGCTATAAGATGGTAACCGCGCAGCGACGAAGTTGTCTTCCGGACATCATATGCAAATTGCATAAGAACAGACAAGAAATAGTGTAGCATTTAATTTCGGCCCGCATTACGAATAAAATACTGTGCTCGGACATGAATACGGCGCATGGTTATTACATCAGTTTACACACATGGACAATACAGTCAAGCTTTCTTATATTCAACAAATTCATAAATATTTTAAGGGGACATATTTGAAAATAGCCATGTCTATAAACAATTTTAAAATCCTAAATAAAATGTTATGTCATAATCAATTTTTGAGTATGCCAAAAGATCACACTTGATCGAAAAACTTTGTAAGCATTCTGAACATATTCAGCAAAACTCTGGGGTCCGCAGCGGGATTGAGAAAAAAGGAAACGAGAACAATTGCTAAAAATCATTTTGAGAAGAGGGAGCAATTTTCTGGAATTGATATATTTTGGAAGAATGGAAAACTATAACTAATGGATGAAGTTATTCATGAAAGGCAACAATCACGAATTACAGCTTTTCCAAGGCAATGAAAACGAAGAGATGAGGAAAAACAATGGTAAATCAAAAGTGCAAAATTACAATAACCAACATACCAACAAGGAAGAAATACAATGGAAGAACCGCCTTGGAACCATAAACTACTGGGCTGAGCTTAACTAGTTTACTCGATCGAAACAGCGCCCTGAATTCTGATGCATGGTCTTCTGCCCGCTTATTCATCCTCTACCTCACCAGTGAAATATAGTAGGAAAACATATATATACTATACTTACGATACTATGAAACAAACAAGGGTATATATATATAGGTTGGAAAAAGGAGCATAACATCTAACAAAAATCTTTTTGGTAGCACTGGATCCAGAAAGGATGCTGAAATGATATGCGTTAAACTATATGTTGAGAGTTAATCATGAACAGTGCAAATGGTTTGTTTACCTGAGGCATATCGGCTTTCGCCTTCTTCAGAGGTTTTCTATTTAAAAAAAAAAAAAATAAAAATGTAAAATTTACGAATAAAAGATTATGCCCTTTTCGGGCCCATGTTATCTGGCCGGCTGCGACTTGATAATTGATCGTGTTTAGATATATGTGAAATGTAAACAATACGCGTAAACACAACGTGCAAAAAGTATAAAGCTTATCTTCAAAACGTATAAAGCTTATCTTTACTATCAACACCACTGTGCCCATATACACAATGTATACAATGCACATAAACCTTACACCGAAAGGGATATACAACAAACTGAGTGTTTTTCACCAATACGTAAGGCAAATGGGTCCAACTTACGTAATATCACATGAACAAAACGTTCCACATAAGCTGTCGCATGCCCTGACTTAGGAACGATGATTCCCTCTACTGGTCGCCCTTGTTGATCCCATAAGACGGCCATATGGGATCAGTTATCAAGTGACAGCGGGCCAGATAACATGGGCCCGAAAAGGGCATAATCTTTTATTCGTAAATTTTACATTTTAATGTCTTTTTTTAGAATAGAAAACTTCTGAAGAAGGCGAAAGCCGAAAGGCCTCAGGTAAACAAACCATTTGCACTGTTAATGATTAACTCTCAACATATATATTCGTGCTATTTTATTGACTAACTTTATAAGCGGTTCAGAGTGTTAGATGAGCAGAGCATTTAGCTGTGTTTTCTTTTCTATTGTTGAAAAAAAGTGGCGAACTAGATCATATTAGAATCGTCTCAGACAATTCGAATGATATCTAAGAAGGTGTTTTTTGAAGGAGACGAGAACAAACATACTGAAAACATTTCATCTTTAAATCATAAATTTGATCTCGGATTCTGAAAATCATTGAGGTAAAGAGAGCCGGTGCTCTTCGACTTGAACTTTCTACGAAACTTCAGAAAATCCTAAAATATTCATCTGATTACAATGAATCCTATGAATTTCTCAAATTTGAATCCTCTCTGAGACGTCGGTGCCTGTCTTACTCTAAAACTTCCGCCCAAGTACATTTCTTCAAAAATGTATCTTTAAAATTTTACCGGGAAAATTTAACTTAAAAAAGTAAAAATAAATAAATAAATAAAATATAAACGATAAAATAAAATAATAATAAATAAGTTTACCACTATGTGGAACTAGCAGAACAAAGTTTGGGAACAAAGGAACATTGCTGGAACTGGACAACAACTTTCATTTTGGTTTTATTTGTTTGTCTTGAGATTTTACGGCCCGCCAACCCAATGGAGTCATGTCGAGTGCGGTCAGTTAACCTAACTAAGCTTTTACTGGACATGCTTAGTCCTCTAAGCCGTTAACCAGTATTGTGCACATTCTTTCGCCAGAAATTGACAACTGCCCTTCTTGAATCAGTGGAAAAGAGAGAATGACCGTAGAAAATATTTCATGATCAATCTCCAGGAAAGAATGTTGCCGACCCGACGGGGGTCGAACCCGCAACCCCCTGATCACCAGTCGGACGCGCATCCAGCTGAGGCTTATTTTGTTTTTACTGTAAACGTATCACAAGGCTAAGAATAATATCCTTGCAATATAGATATTGTGGAAAATACCGTACCAGAGGCTTATAATTCTAGTAACGGGGCTATGACCCACGAAACGACTAACAGGCGGAAAGTCCTGTATTATTGTCTAGCTGGCTTCAGAAGTGATTGGCATTAATGGCTTTGTATAGCGCTTGCTCCAAATTAATATCAGATTAATAAATGGTTCAAGTTTAACATTACCACGCTCGGGCAAATTCAACAGACAACAATTTGATGATTTTTCAGAAAACGGGGTTTGACATTTCATCCAAGGAGACAGTTTGCATGCTGGAACAATTCAGAAAACTTTTCAAAATGTCGTCTGTTGATTGTTTTCTTTGAGTGTGAAACTGGCATTTGTAATTATTATTTCTGTAAACATTTAATGAAGTACTGCAGAGTGAAAACTACTATCACACCTGTTTCTCTAAGAGAACTAGATTGTATTCCTGATAAACTCTAAGTCAACAGCCAATCAGATGATAGGAGCTCGCACACTTCATGTTGCACACCTGTACTGGGGAGCTGAAAGCCTCGTTAGTAGAATTGTAAGCCTCTGGCTGTACTGACTAGTAGATGTTTTAATAGACAACGAGTTTCTAGACAACAGGCGACCAGTACTGTCTGAGCCTTAGCCTGGGACAGCGTACCTTCTAACATATGCATCAAATGAAGACTCAAATCAGCCTTCGCATTAGCGCAGTCTGATCATAGTCTTCATTGTCTGCAGGAAAAAACATTGCACCCTTTCATATCCAAAATGCGCCCAGTGAAGATTCTGGTCAGACAGCACGAATAAGCAGGATGATCTGAATCTTCACTGGCCGAACATGTTCGAAGATCCATTTTCGGATGTTGCGGCTCGTCACTTGGTTATTTTATGACTTCATGAGATAACTTGGTCGACCGAGAAATATTTTGAATTTGAAGCGTTTAAGCTGCGTTCGAATATGCTCTTAAGACCCCTATATTGCATTGTAAATTTTATCTAACATTTTCTGGCTACAGACGTCATTTAGAAGATGACAAATGAATTCTGTTTTACAGTCAGTAAAAAAGGTTAGGTCTATTAAAACAGTTACCTTCTGTTTTATTTTTCAATGTAAAGAGGATTCAGCTTTGTCATTTTATTCAAGGTTGAGAATTTTATTTAATTTAGAGCGAACCATTACATTCAATTTCGAATATAATACCTAGCCAATCTCTTTTTACAGTGAAAAAGTAAACCTGTGCAAAAATCTACTTTAAAATCTGTCGTAATCTGCAGCACACTCACTGTCCAGTATTTGTTTCAGTGACACGAAGAAAGTGAATAAGAAGGCTACAAACCAAAAAGCGAGGGTAGAGAAAGAGCCAGCCGGGCCAACGGTAAAACCTTCGAATTCTTTCGACCCTGATACAGACAGCAAACGTCTATATGAAGCTATGGACGGGCTTGGGACAAACGAGGATGTTATTATCGATATTATTCCGCACAGGTGTAATGCACAACGACAAGAGATCAAGGTGCATTATGAGCAAACATATGGAAAGGTATGTAAAAATCAGTCACGTGATGACAAAACTTCCCAGTGTGCATGCACAGCAATGGCTGCGGATATGCGTAGTATGATCTGAGCATGCACAGATTTCACTTTAATATCCCACAATCCAAATACACTAGCGTAAGCGCAATCCAGTCTCAGCATATGTAGTTTTAATGTCTAGAAAGTATATTGTCGTCGCGCAGATAAAATTGTAATTATTTCACCGAACAGACCAACCATAAACCTTTTTAAAATGTATGTCTACATTCAGCCGGAGTCGTAAATCCGACTGTCTACTGTTTGACATGTTCTTCTGTTTTAGAGATAATGGACAAATTCAACCATTTAAAGGCTACATATTCCTCAAAAATAGACACTTTTTACCCAAGAAAGGTTTAATAAATTTATACATAGTATTTACGATCATAAAACGTGGCATCTGACAGCTTGTAAAATTTCAGTTAAACTCTCGGTTTTGAACTGGATCAAAAATGAAATTATTTTTTATCGTAGCTCTGAATTAATGTTGGCAACATTAATTCAGAGATACGATACAAAATCATTTCATTTCAAGAACGAGAGAAAAATTGAAATTTTACAGACTGTCAGGTGCCACATTTTATCGTATTGATACCACGTACCAATTTATTAAATCTTTCTTGGATAATAAAATGTTTATTTTTGAGGAATATGGAGACTAAGGATTAAGCCATATTAACTGTTTACATGGGTAAGGGTAAATGTTCGGATGTCAATATTATAGAGTATGGGAATGATTGCGCAAAAAGTACTAACACTCTGGTGCTTGCTCTGCCTCTGTTTTCTTTCTTTTAACCCATAAAATAGACTTCCCCACACATTATATTGGAAGAGTCCAATTTCAAGTTTAGGTATGTAAGACTATGTAATTTAGATATTTCTAGAGAAAAACGGCTAAACTATTAGCAAACAGAGATGGCCTTGAGCTGAATGATACAACCTCGAAAGAACCTTGTAAACAATTCTACTAATATCAGTACATGATATATGAATTGTCAAGAAACTAAATAAACGGAGAATGTGCAATTGATAAGTAATTTAATTGAATAAGCTGAAATCCAGACATAATATATCACTTCTTGTACATAAAGTTTATCTTGACCATACGTAACGTGTCAGTCCTTTCTCCTGAACAGGTTGTGGGTTAAGAAACAGGCCAAATAGCTTGCAAAAGCTGACAGCTTGTAAAACAAAAAAATCACATGACTCATTGTGATACATGGCTGTTCTGTTTTAACCCATTTACCCCTGAGCTTTAGAAATGGGATAATCCATCTCTGAATTTGGCACAAATATTGTTGAAAATAGGGGTTTAGTCAAAAATCAACAATAGAATGGCAAATAGTGTACTTTCTGATGAGACGTAACGCGCCGTATCATCTGGATCTACACTGTGTTGGTCTGCAGGGTTGAAGTTTAGTATAATAATTATTCGGGAAGAGGTGAATTTTTTTCTAATCATTTAGAAGCAATAGATATGACTTGAAGTTGCTCAGTACCGTGTGCTCAGTCTTCAGATACATTCCTTAATGTCAGTAGATACACCGTAAAGATTTTGGCACTATTTTTCAAAGGGAGATAAGTTTTGCGGACAGGAACTTGTCTCCTCAGTACATGTATTTGAAACCTTTCAAAGATGGGGACACGTATGAAAGGAAAGAATTTATTCCCAGAGGCAGAAAACAATTCCTTTAAGAGTAGTCCCCAATGAAAATGGTGGGTAATATGGTCATGTAAGAGTGATATCCTTTCGAGGTGTTTTCTTTACCAGTAAACTAATAAATAAATGCTACAATAGGAAATTCATCCTTCAGCCGTATTGAAGTAGCAAGCTTATTTTTATTTGCACAAAACTATTTCAAAATGATATGTTGTCAGACGCATGGTTTTGAAAAAACTAAAACCTTAATACACTTTGCAAAAGTGTAGCACACAATATTCTAATATTTCTTTTTAACATTTTTCACAGAAATTGGAATGGCCATTTCATGTGCAGATGATTTACATGAAATACTAAGTCTTATTTTATCTGAAAAAAAAAAATTCAAAATATGGTCTTCTTCAGTTGTGCTTAGCATTGTAAAGGTTAATGCTGTCAAAATTAAAGCGTGATTGCCACCGTGCGTATTTGTCTGGTCTGTAGAGATACAACTCCAGGACGAATAAGTTAATACAAGTACAATCATTATGTTGTAATTGATGCTTTCTTAACATTTGCTATTTGCCAACGGTAAAATCTTGAAATCCATTTTATTTCCTTACCTTTGTGTTTACAGAGTCTTCAAGACGACCTTGAGTCTGAGTTAAATGGTGATGTTGAAGAGATTATTCTAGCACTAATGATGACGCCAACTGATTACGACGTTTATTGTATTCATGACGCCGTTGTAGGTATTGGCACAACTGAATCCGTGTTGATAGGCATTCTCAGCACTCGCACAGCTCAGGTAAACAGAAACATTTGGTTTGTATCTATTTACATTTTGGGACACCGCAGTCCATTACCACATTCCCCTAGAATTAGAACACATCCATTTCCTGGGTATTTTCACATATATTTTTGCAGATAAGCATAGTATTTTGTCGCCCGACGTTAGTCAAAGAGGCCTATTAAAATGAGTTCGTCCGTCCGTCCGTCCGCCCTTCCGTCCGAGATTCCGCCCGTCCGTAGACACAATGAGATGGGTACCTTGTGGACGCAACTCCTCTTACAGTTTTTAACCGATCTTTTTGAAACGTTGCCAGTGTTTTTGTCATGGTCCGAAGATGTGCATCTGGTTTTGGAGTTATTTTTATCAATTTTTTCCACTTTTTAGACTTAGCTTTTTCCAGGTTAGATTACTATTACAATAGATACCTTGTGAGCGCAACTCCTCCTAGAGTTTCACACGCATCATTTTGAAACTATGCATACTTGTTTTGGGGTTATCCTCCCATTATTTTCTATTAACTTTTTTTACTTTTTCGACTTAGTTTTTTGTTTCTGATTCAATTACTATTAGAATAGATACTTTGTGGGCGCAACTTCCACCGGTCATTTTAAAACTATGCATACTTGTTCTACATGGTCTGTAGATGTGCAAGTTGTTTTGGCGTTATCCTCCGATTATTTTTATCAACTTTTACTACTTTTTAGACTTAGTTTTTTCCAGGTTCGATTAGTATTAGAATAGATACCTTGTGAACGCAACTCCTTCTGGAGTTTTCCACCGATCATTTTGAAACTATGAATACTTGTTCTACATAGTGTGAAAATATGCATATGGTTTTGGGGTTATCCTTTCATTGTTTTTTTTTTTTTTTTTATCAACTTTTTCCACTTTTTCGACTTAGGTTTTTCCAGGTTCGATTAGAATTAGTATAGACATCTTGTGGACGCAACTCCTCCTAGATTTTTCCACTGACCATTTGGAAACTATGCATACTTGTTTTACATGGTATGAAGACATGCGTGTGGTTTTGAGGTTATCCTGCCATTACCTGTTTTCGACTTTTTCCACTTTTTCAACTTAATGTTTTGTTTAGTTGTGACGCAATGACAAGGCAAGGGTACTTGTGGCCGCAACTTCTCTTACAGTTATATATCGAACTGTTTGAAACTTTGCAGGTGTTTCTTATGGCATGAAGATGTGCATATGCTTTTGGGGTTATCCTCCCATTATTTTTATTCATTTTTTTTTTTTTCAAATTTTTGACGTTGTTGTTCAAGTCTGATTAGTATTAGAATGGTACCTTGTGGGCGCAAGTCATCTACAGTTTTTTTCACCCATCGTTTTCAATTATGCGTACTTATTCTGTATGATCTAAAGATGTGTGTGTTTGGTTTTGCATATTTACTCTACATGGTCAGAAGATGTGCATGTGGATTTGGGGTTTCCTATTATACGGATTTATAACTCACAACCCTGTACTAACAGTCATGACGTCGGGGGACGCTTGCCTTCAACGGGCTTTTATTTGTTTTATATACTACCAGCTAATACGTCTAAAAAATTGATTATATAAAATAGATTATTGGCAAGCAGTGTAGATTATTGGTTAAGAGAGATGGTTATGAACATTTCTCAAAACATTAAGGTTTCTTGAAGAAGGTGAAAAGCACAACTAAATATTGTGCTTATCTGCAACTATATAAGTCAAAATAGCCAAGAAAAGCCACAATCATAAAGAACAGCATTCCCGAGGCTCCAAAAGAATGAGAGGAGCAAACAGTAACAAAACAAACGCAACATATGAAACCACGGACCTATAAGCAAAGAAGAACTGCAACAGAGGAACCGCCTTGAAATAGTAAGTAGAAACTACTTTGAGGCTTAAACCAGTTTTACTTGCGTGAAAAAAAGGTAAGAGAAAAGTCCAGGGAGTGCCACAATCACAAACCGCAGCCCTTCCCAGACACCAAGAGGAAGAGGAAACCGACAAATCCAAACAAATCTCTTCCCCAAGCGAGGTAATCGCAATGGTAAAAGGACTGAAAACAAGAACACAAGAACAAAGTGACACAAGGTAAGACATAAAGCAAATCGCCTCGTAGAATAAACCACAAAACAACAAAGAGTAACAATAACACCGGGACCACCGCTTTAGAACGGTAAGTAGAGTAAACCACCGGGGGAGGGGGGGGGGAGGGGGGGGGGGGCGTTAAAGCACTCTTAGAGCTAGCCAAAAGAAAACTACACTTAATTATTATGCAGCTCCAAATTACATAACACATACTCGGTCCGCATAAGGATCCTCTTCTTGACCAATGAAAAATCCAAAAGAGCAATTGGCAAACTGTGCAGACCCAGACCAGATGCCGCATTCTACGGCGTCTGATCAGGTCTACACTATTTGCAAATAGTTTAGACTTTTTTTCTCTAGGAATATGTAAATCACATAACCTGACACACCTTAAATTAAATTTCACACTTCCAATATACAGTTTGGACGATTTTTCAGTCTAAGATGGATTAAAATAAAGCCAAGTGGCCGCGTGCTTTATAAATATCTACTAAATAGCTATGTATTACACGACAAATGATAATGATGCATCTACTGGAACTTTCTAAAAATCAATGAAAGTAGACTTAGCTAGTAGACTCGTCCAAAATTTGTTCGTTCAGCTGAATTACGCTCTTAGAACCATCAAATTTCTCAAAGTTGTCCATGCTTTATAACAAAACTTATTCTGATTTTTGTTTCCAGGAACTTGCAGCAATTAAAAAGAGATACAAGGAAGGTACGTGATTGTGACTTTACTCCCTGAGTAATTAATATATGGGCCACGACAGGATAAATTATGTTTTAAGGAATATCCAAACTGTGCATGCCCAACGCAGAATGGATTGAACGCAAGATGGACAATATTTACTGGGAATTTAAATTCATATTTTAATGCGAATAGATGCTGATTTAGGTTTGTCGCAACCAAAGGGGACTTGTTTTTCATACATGAATTCCCTAACATTTAACTTTTAAGAGGATGAATTAAAAAAACAATCCTTTCAAGAACAGCCCCCAATGAGAACATTATGATTATTACCCTTAGTTTTTACCACTCTATGGGAAATGTAGTTCAAAGTTTAAGTGTATGGGCAATTAATAAACATTCTAATTTCTGGATTCTCAACTGCAGCAAATGCCATTTAAAAGAATATATTTTTCCAGGGAAATAGGGTTTAAATCTCACGTCATCATTTCTTTAGTATACTGGCATTTCATATGAATTTTCAAGCCCTGTTTTCTGCCGAAAATAAGAAACATACCACCACTTTGTTTTTGCTGACTTTGCATGAACAAAAGGTGTACATGAATTAGTTCATATGTTTCAAATGGATCTTATTATTTTATTATTTCTTTATTTTGGGATTGATGAATTTCATATTCATCTGATGTCATGTTTAATGCTTAGCACTTAAGGTAAAATATTATGCAGATGACACATTGAAATATTGTTTCCAGAAAACAGGATATGTCATTTCAAGCAAATAGCCTCAATTGGGGACAATTTGCATGAAATATCAAATCCTGCTTTCTGGACAAAATAAGAAAAATATCACCAGTTTGTAGTCTGCTAAATTTGCCTAGAGAATGGTAAAGGTTGATAAAGTAAATTAAGGTGTAAAAAAATTATCCGCCAAGTTACTATCATTTAACAAATAAAAATATTAAAGGTTGCCTCTGGAAGCAAACAACACACAAAAGAACGAAAATCGAAAACTCGGCTTTAGTAAGCCTCTTCATATGCAGCAATGTGGTCATGCTGACCAACTGGTTGTGCTATAAATCTGTGTCTACATCCTTAAATTTACCACACCTTAAATTTTATTTATTTTACTTCGGTTATACAGACAGCTTATCGAGATCATAGATGTATTCTCGAAAGCGCGGATGTGAAGGAAACCGGAGTACCCGGGATAAACCACCGACCATGGATGGGCGACCATCAACCTGTCAAATGCCAGCGCCTGGTCGAACCCGGACCGCAGCTATGACAAGCTTGCGCTATCCAGGCCCCATAATCAGACAGCTTTTGTTTCCTTTTCTTCAGTTTATGACAAAGACCTGGAGAGAGCTATAACGGAAGACACGAGTGGAGCCTTGGAGGAAATGCTGGTAGAACTGTCATATGGAAGGCGAGACCAAAGTAAACACGTTAACATACAAGAAGCTAAAGCAGATGCTCAAAAACTGTATAAGGTAAAACAAGATAGTTAAAATTAATTAAAAAGATACCAGTATGACTGTAAAGCAGCTTTCCTTTTCTTCTTCGATATTTGGTTGAAAAGAATTACTGGCTTAGCATAAGATGTTTATTCGATAATATCCAAGTAAGCATAAAAAATACAGCATTTTATTGAATCCAAAAATTACTTGCATCAATTTACCTTTAAAAAATAGCAACATTTTTTTAAAACATTTCAAGTAGGAACTGGATACACTTTCAATGAAGGCAACTAAGAAATGGTTCTTAAAACGCGGATACTTTAACATCACGAAAACATACCTATATAATTGTGACCCCCTTAAACCCCACTTTTATATAGTAAAACTGGGGGTTTCAGGGGTATACATTATTTTCCTTATTTCTGCTCTAAAACATAGATTGTGGGTACTCGTTAGAACCGCCTCGCCGAGGCGGTTCTAACGATTACCCACAATCTATGTTTTGAGCAGAAATATGAAAAATATCAGAATTTTTATTTGAAAATTTTCATTTTTTTGGTGGTGAAATTTTCAATATATTTGAATAGGCGTGTTTTCGTAATGAAAGGAAAACAAAACTGCTACGATGATGAAGGAATTTTTTCTCTTAGAATAGGCTCTCTTGCAGATGTGATTCCCTGGTAAAAGGACAGAAAACGTACCAGGTGAATTTAGTCCCATTAAGCCCTCCGAATGAGTACAATAAACCCTCGTTACAACGACAGCATTTGTTCCCAAAGATGTTGCCATTAAAATGAATTTGCTGTTATAAAGAATCCTTAATGGACAGATTGTTATGAAACGTAGACCTTGTTTTATTCTTATTGCCTCATAGAACATATGTTTTGGATATTTGTTAGAATCGCCTCAGTGAGGTGATTCTAACAAATATCCAAAACACATGTTGCTTTAAGTTTTAACGCAATATTCTTGCATGATTTCTCATTAACTGTCAACTCTTGAGTGAAGGTTTCGTGACATTCAATTTGTCATTATAACGAATTTTGTCGTTGTATCGAGTGTCGTTATAAAGAGGGTTGAGTGTACATAGCACCCTACAATGCATGAGCAATGCTGCACTTTACTTTACGGTTCGTGAGGAGACACAATAGAAAAGAGTCTGCTTTTCACTACATTTATATTTTCTTACTCACAAAGATCACTTGTTTTAAAATCTATTCTATTGTTGAATTAAACGGAATTTACATATTTGAATTAGGTAAAGATAGCATTATAAGACATTATAGGAGCCTTATAGTGATACAACTTTCATAACCGCAACTTTAAATAAATCAAAAATAGTTCCCTAACTGCCCCCTCCCCGCCAAAAAAAAAAAAAAAAAAAAAAAAAAAAAAAAAAAAAAAAAAATATGAAGATACCCAGAAAAGGGCACGGATACAGGTCATAGCCAGTCTGAAACAGCCAAAAATACACATAGCGCCTAGAAAAGTAAGAACCTCGCCATTCATTTACCATCCGGGAGGGAAATACTCGGATCAAAAACAAAAAAGATCATAAAAACCACGGCAGTGATATCCAAACATGTCGTCTGCTAGTACTACAATACTGCATGTTACAAAAAAGCCCAGTGAAAGCCGTTCTAACACAGAGTTTCTTTTTGTTACTGGGTTTTTTATACAAGAACCGTAAAGGTGAACTAGTTTCACTGATAAAGTATTTCCCTTTACACTGTCAAGGGATGGTTTTTTTAAAAAACGGATTTTCTCTAAAAAGGAAGAATTCGCTCCTAAGGGGAGCAAATTCTTCACTATTTAAAGTAAAAATATGTGAAGATACCCAGAAAACGCCACATTTACAAAACACAGTCATCCCAAGGCACCAAAAGTAGTACAGATGAGGAACTGAACAATGATAAACAAACGCCACATATGAAACCTACGACGCACAAACGCCACATATGAAATCTACGACGCACAAACGCCACATATGAAACCTACGACGCACAAAGAAGAACTGCAACAGAGGAACCGCGTTGGAACGGTCAGTGGGAAAACTACCTAGGGGGAGGGGTGGGGTTGGGCTTAAACCCGTGTTACTTACGCGAAACTTGCCCTTCATTCTGATGCAGCTCCAAATTACATATATATGTGTACACTTGTTTTCAGAAGTGATGGGGTAGTAGGCAAATACATTCCTCCTAGAGTAGACCACTTTTTAGAATGCAGTTATAAAATGTGTCTCACTTGAAAACATGTAAGGTCAATCAAGAGTACCTGGTCCCCTAAAATAAGTTATACGAGGAAAAAAATCGTTCTTGGTGCTTAAAGAACTGTACATACTGATGCTTATATTTGGTCTTGCTTGAGTATGGTGAGCTTACAGAACACGCACAGTTTGGCTTGAATTGAAGTTTACATTAACTGGAAGACAGACCTTGTCATATATATATATATATATATATATATATATATATATATATATATATATATATATATATATACACGAGGGGAGTTCAATAAGTTCGTAGAACTTGGGGTTTAACTCACAGATTGGAAGATGGTTTCAACATTATTTTTTCAATATAATCCCCCTTTACTTCAATGCATTTGGTCCACTTTTCTTTTAAGCAGTCTGTGCCTTTGAAATAAAAGTCGTCTATTTGGTCCTCAAACCAAGCCTCTGTAGCAGCCTTGAGCTCATCATCGTCCTAAAATCTCGTTCCACGCAAGTGGGACTTCAAACTTCGAAACAGATAATAATCATTTGGGGCCAGGTCTGGACTGTATTGCGAGTGATTTAACTGCTCGAACTTGCACTCACGAATAGCCGCTTGTGCAACTCTGGACTTGTGCACAGGGGCATTATCATGCAAAAGAAGGACACCAGCAGCTAGCTTTCCCCTTCGTTTTTCTTTAATAGCAACACTTAATTGTTTAATGACATTGGCATAGTATTCTCCTGTAACTGAAGTACCAGCAGGCTTGTAATCTATCAATATAATCCCTTTGGAGTCCCAAAACACCGTGGCCATTACCTTGCTGGCTGATGGTTGGGTACGAAATTTCTTAGGTGGGGGTGAGCCAGGGTGCTTCCATTGCATGGACTCTTTTTTAGTATCTGGGTCCCAGTGGTGAAGCCAAGTTTCATCTCCTGTTACAAGACGAGTGTGAAAGTCTTCTGGATTGGCATTGTACACTTCCAGAAGTTCTTCACTTGACTCCACCCTTTGCTGACGATCTTACATGTTCAGGTTTCTGGGTACCCACCTGGCAGATACTTTTGACAGGCCTACATGTTCATGGATTATAGTGTAAACACTTCCATTAGAAATACCACATTCTGAAGCAAGTTCGGCAACTCTGATTTGCCGATTGTTTAGCACAAGTCTCTCAACACGGTCGATCAGCTCCTGGCTGATGACATCAGCAGGGCGACCTGGCCTTGGGTCATCTTCTAAGGAGTCTCGCCCACGTTTAAATTCTGCTGACCACTTTGCCACTGTGGAATACTTTGGGCTACTATCACCATATACATCAGCTATGCGCCAGTGAATTTCTTTGGCCTTTGCACCCTCCTTAGTGAGGAACTATGACTGCTCTGAACTCAATATTCTGACTTCCCATTTTTGCCTATGGGTATAGGTTTTCAAACAAAAAGTAAGAGCAAAAAATGTACGTGTTGACTGAACGGCTGTTATCATTCAACTGACAAAGGTTTACATTGCACAAAAATGAAAAAAGAAATCTTGAATTGTATAGAAAAAGTCCGAGTTCTACGAACTTATTGAACTACCCTCGTATATATATTTAAAATCCGCCGAGTTCAGTTTTACTGTTTATCGTTCCAAGGTGGTATCTCTATTATAGTTTCTCTTCGTTTTGGACATCCATAAGGTGACCAACGGAGACTGATCAGATTGCACTGATGCGTAGGTTGATATGAGACTTCCAAATGCGCACATCTCTTGAGGTAGATTTTGGCTTATATTTAAGGATGGCCAAATTTCCATCGATCCCGAAGATGATACATTTAAAGAGATTCTAGTGAAGAAGAGCAGGGTTCATGTCAGGGCGACATTTGACGAGTACAAAAAGGTAAACTTCTGTGAGAAAGGCATGTATAATGTTAAACAATGGCTTTCAACAAGATTCATGCTTACATTTACACTCTTCATTTATATACATATACGCTTTCTATTTGTTTGTCAGGAGTCTGTCGAGATCACATATTAGCTTTCTTATGATCTTATTCTGGTTTGTATCAAACTGTTAATTAAATGCCATTGATTAATCAATTTGCCATAGAATCATTACATGTTTAATACCAAGTTATAGGAGAAGAACTAATAAACTTAAATCTTCCGTTCTGATCCTCCTTTTTGTACTATTTTCGTTGCTTTATTTACACAATTATTTATGAATAAATACGTTTTAACTAATGAAATGCAGAATTCTAAAAACGGCACTTCCCCTGGAACGAACTGAGATTGCTAAAGTAGCAATGAGCAGATAGACGATGGATAATTGTATTCTTTTCCAAACCAAATCGGTTGTGGACATCTCAAAACAATTATTATGTTTTTGTTTGTTGACGTTTTCATAGACCTCAACAATTTACATTTTGTGACATGACTTAACGGGATGAAACTGATTTTGGTTAAATACAAAAGAGAGAAAAACACCTATCCACTTCGCAGTGCAATGTTCTAATGAGAAAATGTATGTTATGGATTGATGACAACGATAATTGTATGAGGTAATCCATGAAAACAATGGTAAATTTAAAAATTTCTAAACAAAACTTTATTTAAATTGAGTTTCAAAAATTGTTCTTTCAGCAACTCAGTTAAAGGCTCAGGTATTTTCATCGGTTGTTGGTTTTCTTGATGTTCTCTACCTGTACCAATTACTGAAAACATATATATATATTTATTTAAATCTTATCTTAAATACCAATAATGGATTTGGTTGCAGCTGTGTGGAAATGACATATACTATGGTATAGAGAAAGCCTTTATTGGAGACACTGAGCAGGCATACAAAGGACTTGGTATGTTATTTTTATTCAGTATTGCACCACAACATTAAACGTCTCCCCATACTTCACTACACTGTAGTTTATATTTCCTGGTCCTTAGTAATACTTGAGTCCATTCCAGAATTTAGAACATATATGTGAGGATGACTGATAAGGCCGGATTGGACGAAACTGGCTAGTCCAGTCCAGAAAATCGACACTTCAGCTCTTTTCATTCATGTAAATTTGGTCATTTCTCGCAAGGGTCTTCCTTTATAATCTAATTACTGCACAAGGTTTACATTTTACGATAGTTTTTAAAGAAGCAAGCTTTGGTGTTGATATTGTTCGCTCTTTATGTTTTTTGTGGCTACTGACTTCGTTGTTTATCTTCATTGATTTAGCAACAATTGTTTTTATTGTATACGTTCTGTGTGGTGGATTCTACGAAAGCAACATGACATCATATCTTGCCAACTGCCAAATTTTCGACAGTGAATCACAGTGTAAAATTTCAGTTTGTATGTGCGGAAAAATGAATTTAATATATTATTTCAAAATATATGATAAAGTTGATTACTTCAGTTGGGGATAATTTGTCAGTTGTATTGAAAAGAACAATGCATGTTACAATCGGCGCTGCTCGGTTAACAAAGTATCTCAGACATAATATTTTCATTGAAATAATGTATCAATTTCACTTATAATTAATGCAAAATACATTATATATGTTACAAGAAAATATGTATATACGCGTTATGCTTTTGGCGTCTTTGGACATTACCAATTTTCTATCGTAGAATACAGCAACCTGAAATAGCTTTGATGCAGAATTAAATAATAAGAGACAAATATGTAGACAAACTATCAGCTGTTTCGTTCCTATTGTTTGATCACTATAATCACTCTTACATAAGCCAACATCAAAGCCCATGACTTTACCTTCGCTTTGCTTCGTCTTAGCTTTTACTTCATAATGTTGAATCCTTAACCGCGGCTTTTGTGCGACCTTGATTTAACATGGATTTAGAGTCACATCTTTGCTGGGATACAGCATCCATATTTCTGTATGAACAACAAAGTCTCTCACAATCCCAAGATAGGCGGAGCTTTTTGCCTCTTACATATACCACAACGGCATAGGCAACTATGTTATGCACAACATTAGAAGAAGGCCCTTATGCCACATGCAAAGAGCGTTAGCCTAATAGTACATGTGATCAGGTCGTCCCTGTTCATTGATGTATTCCATATTATCCATTCATTCTATTAACGGGCAACAATTCAGCCGGCACAATGATCTACGCCTTCTTTGCTAGCATATGACATAAGAGCCTTTTTCCTGTTTTACCCATGGTGCATAACACAGTTAAATGGATTGTTATTTTATTTGCAGCCAAAGCTTTAGAGGATCCAGTTCAGTTCTACTCAGAGAGACTTTTCTCCAGCATGAAGGGAGCGGGTACAAACGATAAAATGCTCATTAGAATTATTGTATCCAGATCTGAGGTGGGCTATAATTTTTTAATTAATCATTTCAATCTTGATTTCCTAATATGGATTCTACATTTTTTAATTTGGTTGAGTCCACTGTCCCCTCACAGATGTTAGTCAAATATGGAACACAATATTGCGAACAGTGTACGAGGGATGTTCGAAATGAATTGCTTATTGTCCTCTAGCTCGATATCCACGTTTGGCACGATAAAAACCAATACATACCTGTATAGGGCTATTCAATATCTACACAATGGTGTATAAATGTACATGTTAGACTAAGTGTAAGACATAAAATTTGCCATTTGAATACACGCAGTCATTGACCACTGCAGTAAAAATGGTTGGTAGAAGCGTCGACAAAAAAGATGAAATACGGGCTTACATCAAAGCTCGCTCAAAACTTGGTTATTCTTTGAAGAAGCTGATGACTGAAATTTCTTCTGCTTTTGGACCTTCTTGTGTGTCTTATGACACAGTTCGGCGGTGGAAAAAGAAATTTGAGTCTGGTGTAGAGTCCATCAAAAATGCACCGAAATCAGGTCGGCCAAAATCTGCATCTCGTAAAGAAATCGTTTCCAAAATAAAGGAAATCATTGAACGAGATGCCAGATTTACAGTTCGTGATATTGCACGAAAGGTAGGCATATCACTATCAACGGTTCACCTTATTTTGAAGAAGCATTTGAAAGTCAGAAAGATTTCTGCTGGATGGGTGCCACATCTGTTGACTGACGAGCAAAAGAGGCAACAGGTTAAAGTGGCCAAGAAGCTGCTTCAAATGTTTCCAAAATATGACAAAAAGCAGTTTGCCAATGTCTTCACAGGTGATGAAACCTGAGTTCATAATTTTGAGCCCGTCAGAAAGGTTAGCAATAAGATCTGGGCCACTAAACACAGCAAACGCCCAATAATTGCCAAACGTTCTTTGAGTACAAAGAAGGTTTTGTATGCAATCTTCTTCTCTGGTGAAGGAGTCGCAATAAAAGTGCCAGTGAAAAAGGGCAAAAGCATCACCGGAAAGTACTACAAAGACGTAGTACTGAAGAAACTGAAAAAAGTATTATCAGAAACGACGCCCTGCCACTGATTTTAAACATGTCCGTCTTCTACATGACAATGCCCCAGCTCATACCTCCGCAATAGTTACGGCGTTTTTGAAGAAAGAAAAAGTAACTGTTTTGCCTCCCCCCCCCCTCCCCCCCCCCCACCGTATTCCACAGACCTTGCCCCATGTGATTTCTTTTTGTTTCCGAAATTGAAAGCATTCCTTGCTGGGCGGAAATACCAGTCCCGACAGGCACTTGGATCTGCCATTCGTCAGTACCTTATTACTGTGCCCAAATCAGCGTACCGTGACGCCTTCAAGAAGTGGATACATCGGCTGAAACTTTGCATTTCTAGCCACGGGAAGTACTTCGAGGGCATGAAATGAGTACTTTTGGGCTAACTTGAAATTTGAAGTCTCCAGATAGAAATAAGCAATTCATTTCGAACACTCGTAGTACCAACAAACAAAAACCTATTAGTGAAGATAGCCAGGAAATGCCACGAGCACGGAGCACAACCTTCTCGAAGCACCAAAAGTAGGATATATATGGAACAATTAATGACAAAACCATCGACGGACAAAGAAGAATTGCAACAGAGCAATCGCCTTGGTAAGTTCCGTAAAACCTCCTTTGTGGCTTAAATCATTTTACTCGCGCAAAACCTCACCCTTAATTCTGAATTAGCTCCAAATTACAAACATATGTGTGGTCCTCTGTCTCATCTGTAAAACATCACAGTGAAACTCTTATAATCACAAACACTGTGATGAAACAATACAAAGGGTACAATAGCGATCTGAAGTCAGAACACACACACACACACATACACACACACACACACACACACACACACACACACACGTCATGAAAACATACCTATAATTTTGACCCCCTTAAACCCCACTTTTATATGGTAAAACTGGGGTTTACAGGGGTATACATTATTTTTTTCTTATTTCTGCTCAAAACATAGATTGTAGTTACTCGTTGAAACCGCCTTGGCGAGGCGGTTCCAACGAGTACCCACAATCTATGTTTTGAGCAGAAATATGAAAAATATCAGAATTTTTATCTGAAAACTTCAAGTTTTTGGTGGTGAAATTTTCAATATATTTGAATAGGCGTGTTTTCGTAATGAAAACAAGAACAACTACAACAACAACAACAAAAAAAAAAAAAAAAAACGAAACAAAAAACAACAACAAAAAACAAAAAAAAAAAAACACAAAAAAAACAGGAACATGATGAGCCAAACCACAGTCAATGCTAGTCAGGCGCCAACCATTTGAAACAGACTAAGGAGGGAGTGCATTCAAATGGAAAATCAAAGTTATCAACCATAATTGTGCTATCACCCATGCATGCAGTTTGCCGCAGAATATCCGTAATATACCTTTTTTGTAGCGAGTGACAATGTTTTTAAAGTGTTCCGAAAAATCAGTATTGCCAGCAGTCTTTCTGATTTAATAGACTAAGTCGCAATAAAATTAATGTTCGGACAGACCTTCTTGCAGAAGTGTTTTCAAACCAACGTTATACTTGGGTCATCCAATAAAAAGTGAGACTGACCTGATTTCTTATAATCTGTTAGTAAATATTCCTATTCTTCAACGTGATATCCCTTCTTCTCAATCACTGATGTCAAGCTATGTGGGAGGTCTCTGACACCGATGCTAGGCAACCAGATCTGATCGGCAACCTCTTCTTCAAGGTTGTCTAAATCATTTAATCTTATTCCCCGGAGCGTTTCTTCACACAGCAGTCTAATCGGGGTTTGTACATGTAATGATAAAGGACACACCAAGAAGTTTGTTGATGTCCATATACCATGAGATCAACAAACCAAACATCAAAACAATGCAGCAAAAACAACAACAACAGTAACAAAAACAATAAACAAAAGAAAAAAAGAGACAATAAGAAACAGACAAACAAACAGACAAACGACAGTCATCAGTTATACCCAAACATGTAGGTATTGCCAAAAAAAAAGAAAAAAAAAAGAAAAAAAAAAGAAAAAACACACACAAAAAAAACAACAAAGCCATTAACCCTTGTCATGTTGAATAGATTACGATGCCCCGCTCACTTCTAATTGTCCGCCATCAGATTACTTAATCCAGATTGTTGATATAAGTTAACAAATTGATTGACAAACAGTACAGATCCAGATCAGCTGGCTTCCCAGAAGCCAACTAATCTGGATGTACACTGTTTGCAAAAGCATTGCATATCCGGGTTCAGCAAGGCCAGGGTTAAGAAAACAACATTTTCTTTTTCAGGTTGATCTAGAGGACATTAAAGTCCGCTATAAATCATTATATAAACAGACTCTGGCTGAAAGTGTTGAAGCAGAATGCAGTGGAGATTACAAGCGAATCCTCCTTGCCATTATTGGTAGCACGTAAGAATGTCTTGGAACATGTCCAGCTACACAGTGCTCTCACACCACCAGTATGGATCACGTGATTGTTGTGCATGCGCAGTTCAAGCCACATGACTGACTTTGCTTGCCTTATATATTAGCCGCAACGTTAGAAAACGACCCATCGGACATGGGCGTTCAACAAAGACTCAAATCAGCCTGCGCACCCACACAGTCTAATCAGAATTTTTTTGTTGTCACGATGAAAGTTTGCATCCTTGGCTATCCAAAATGAACCAAGTAAATATTCTAATCAGATTGTGCAAATGTGCAGGCTGATCTGAAACTTTGCTGGACACACATCTCCGAAGGTTCGTTTTTTGACGTTGCAGTTCATATCGCGGATGGTTTAGATTAGTATAAAAGCCAGTGCATGACACAACCTACAATATGACCGACCACTGTGACCAGCAAAGACTCAGCTCAGTCTGTACAACTACCCAGTATGGAACGGGTTATCCTTTCTCTCTTTGGATAGCCAGGAGGCTGTAGAAGATACATGTGATCAGCAAAGACTCTGATCAGATTGCGCGAATACGCAGGCTGATCTAAGTCTTCGCTGGTCGCACATGTCTTATAGTAGGTGTTGTCGTGCACTGGCTCATTATATAATTCACCTATGGATTTAAATTGGATATAGAAAAATGTAGAACCAAGAAGAGTTCCCTCCATCTAGCTGTGTGGAACATAATATTTCCATGCGTTAATATCGAAGATACAGGCAGAGCGCTCTATACATTCCATCCACACAATCGGGCCACCTTTCAATTACACAGTTTTGAGATTTATTTAGCATGTTCATGCAAGCTTAGTTTTCATTCTTCGCTAATGGAAAATTTAGTTCTCCCACGGCGGGCCTCTTTTTAGCTTTAGTTTTGAATATACTGTATTCAACCCAAGAACTACACAAAATGGTTATATTTTGTTGTCAAAATTACTCGGAAAACGTGTAGTTAAAGCTCCTCCTAATAAGGGCAGAATAAATGGATCAGCAGAGAGGTTCATTAAATGTTGCCAATGCGATATTTTGTTCTGATTTGCTTTATAAAAGCATAGTGAGTAACCATTAAAATTATCTCGACGACGAGATGATTCTAATGCATACCCACGACATATACTTTTATGGAGAACTGGATAAAAGTATAGAGGCGGTATTCCGAATACACACAAATTGCTTGACTGTTTGTTTAGGAGTTTGTGCTGTAATTACGTCGAATAATAGTATGTGTCACTAAAACGTTGTTTCTATATAACGTCATGATGCAGTGTTTAAAAACTTCACAAGCATGCCTACAGTTTTGTGATGCTTGGCCATGGATGCTATTATTTTTTATTTTCTGCATGTCTAAACACTCTTTACTTTACATTCATTACCATAAGCAATTCGTACTTAGTGTATGGTAGGTATCATTTTATCATGTTGTCACATTCTATAATTTGTTTCCTGTATTTTGTTGATTTTCGTTATACATTCTCCATTATATTCAGTTGTTAAAATAAGCTATAGTCTCTTATTGGGGTGAAGGTTTACCACATTCATGCCATATCATATATCGTATTTAATAAGCATGACTCTAAATATAAATTCGATGTTCCCTAGTTCTAAATAAGAGGCGGTATTAGGTACTAAATTTTCTTATATGAATATTATTCCACAAAACTTAGCAAAACTAATAACTTTCACTTGTATGATATTAAAATGTGTAGCAATATTACGATCGTGGCACTTTTACAGAAGTTGCAATAGTGATATCTACTTTAAAATGTACTGGTTTGATAAAACAGAACTAAACTCTAATAACCTGATCATGAAACAATTAACTGAATAGTTGTGAAATAAAAAAAATTATTCTAATTTTTAAATTAACAATTAGTGTTTACATTACGAAAACACGCCTATTCAAATATATTGAGAATTTTATCATCAAAAAATGAAAGTTTTCTGATAAAAACTGCGAGGCGGTTCTAACGAGTACCCAAAATCTATGTTTTAGAGCAGAAATAAGAAAAGTAATGTGTACCCCTGTAAATCCCAGTTTTACCATATAAAAGTGGGGTTTAAGGGGGTCAAAATTATATAGGCGTGTTTTCGTGATGAACCCATCTTTAAGATGATTCTGTCGGGACGATAACCGTCCGATATAGATTTAAGCAGAATGCAGCTGGAAAGCTAATTTTGATGCCTTTGATAAGCTTTGGATTTTCATTGTGACCTTTTCTGTGTAATTATATTTCTGACCTCAGCCCCCGCCCCCCCCCCCCCCCACACACACACACACACTCCATAAAACGCTTATAAAAATGCAGCGGACAACATTTTGATTTTGTTTTGTATTTTTAGAGAAAATACGGATGGATATTTCATGCGAATTGTCTTCATAGCAGACCATTCACATGGAATGCCAACTTATTTTCTCTGAACATTGATAATAAACCAACAGCATGTACATGGTATGCTTGGCCTCGTTCTTTGCTTGTGGAAAAGTGTGGTTCTCCTAGGGCGGGCCTCTTTACTGATTGTGGTCTTGATTATATTTCGTATTCGATCTTATAACCACCCACTTGTCGTCTGCTGCAATTTGTTTAGTAATTAAAGGATTCAAAGATTTTTTTCAAACTTGTTATTGGGGAATGAAATTTTAGTTAATTCTACTTGACAGTTGTTTTTTTTTTTCATCTGCAAAAAACATAATTCATTATTTCATATACCCATTTATAATATATGAAGCGCGAGGTATAAAGCCTTGATGACATATGCGTGTAGTGAATGCCCAGATCATGTAAGCTTTGATACACTTATTTAGGACCTTTGCTGTTCACTTTAAGGGGAGTGGATAACCTTCAAACAAAACAACGCTGTCAAATTCTGAAAAGGGATATACTATTAAAATAACGGATCAAATTATTTCCTTTTAGCGTAGAATCATTTTCAGAAGGGGGTGGGGGTTGAGGGGGAGGGGGTGGGGGCAGCTGGTGTGCAGGAGAACAAACAGAAAGTCACAAAACTTGTCTCCTTTGTAAAAATGGCAGAAAATCCACCGTGTATTCAGGCTCCTTAAAAGCATAGAAAATGGTAGAATATTACACATATAACATCGAATTCTTGATAAGACTGCGTGGATTCGAAAGCTGATCTTTTCTAGTGTTGATTAGCCTACATCATTTATTCCTTTGCATTTAGTTTGACAGTAATCAATATTTATGAAGTTTTGGCTCATGAGCTAATTAACAGATGAAATGTGCAAATGAAGGTAGACCTCGTGCGCATGTAATCTTACTGTATGCTACGTTACAGAAAACACTACAGATTATTATAAAGCTCGTGTGCATTTACTGTAACTGTATGCTACATTACAAAAACAATACTACAAATGATCAAAGAACTCGTGTGCATTTATTGTTACAGTATGCTATATTACAGAAAAAATACTACAAATTTTCATTGAGCTCATGCATATTTATTGTTACTGTATGCTACGTTACAGACAAATCCTCCAAATTTTCGAAGAGCTCGTGTGCATTTAATGTTACTGTATGCTACGTTACTGTTTTCATAGAGTTCGTGCGCATTTATTGTTCCTGTGTAATATTTTAGACAAATACTACAAATTAGCATAGAGCTCATGCGCTTTTATTGTTAGTATGTTCTACATTACATACAAATACTACATATTATCATAGAGCTCGTGCACATTTTTGTTACTGTGCGCTACGTTATAGTCCTATACGACAAATTGTCATACAACTCGTGAACATCAATTGTTACTGTGTGCTAAGTTATAAATAATACTACATATTATCATAGAGCTCGTGTGCGTTTATTTTTACTGTGTGACGTTACAAATACTACAAATTGTCATAGAGCTAATGCGCATTATTTTTACTGTGTGCTACGTTATAAATACTACAAATTGTCATAGAACTTGTGCGCATTTATTTTTACTGTTTGCTCGTCACGAATACTACAAATTGTCATAGACCTCTTGCGCATTTATTTTTACTGTGTACTATGTTACAAAGATTACAAATTGTGATAGAGCTCGTGTGCATTTATTTTTACTGTGTACTGCGTAATAAATACTACAGATTGTCAGGGAGCTTGTGCGCATTTATTTTTACTGTTTGCGACTACTACAAATTACCATAGAGCTTATGCGCTTGTTTTATTACTGTATTCTATGTTACTTATGAATACTACAAATTATCATAGAGCTCATGCACTTTTATTTTTATTGATTTAAGACAATCGTTTACTAGCATATACAGTAATTATACTGGGAATGTAAAAGTCACATTGAGTTCATGGACCCTATTCTAACAGAGTATTAAATTGCATTTAACACATTTTAATCATTTATACATATCTGTTCTTACTTCATACTGCATTTACATAATGTGATACTTATTGTTGGAAAACTGTTCCAAATTTCGTATTAATAAAGTTATTGTTTTGTTGAACATGGTCTCTTTTATTTATGTTTTAATTAGTGAAAATATTTTGTTTTCACTCCGAAGCCTTTCACTAGTCAAATATGCAACAGGGTATGTCAGCGAGGTTTCTTATATACAGTCGACTCTTGTCATCTCGACTTCGCTTACCTCGAATAACCGCTTATCTCGAAGTGAAAATCTGGTCTCTGTTTTAACATGGAAATCTAACAACAGGTAACAAAATATTGTGAAAAAGAGGAGAAATTGCTCCTAAGGAGCCTATGGAGCAATTTCTCCTCTTTTCCACAATATTTTCAATATACTCTAACTTCAGGAGTCAAATTACATATTCATTTGTGAAATGTGGTTGTTCGACTTATTTTTTTGCTCAGTTCTGCAAGTCCGATATATCAAGGTACGGATAATCGAAGTATTCCAGAAAGTCTCTTGGACTTTGAGATAACGAGAGTCGACTGTAGGTCTGTGTAAGCTGCGGACGTATCTGCGGACGTGTGCGTCCAGAGAAGATTCAAATCAGCCTACGCTCCGCGCAATCTGATCAGAATCTTCACTGGGGGCGTTTTGGATAGCCAAGGATGCATTTCTTCATGCGGACAACGAAGATTCTGAACAGACTCCGCGGATGTGTGGGCTGATTTGAGTCTTCTTTTGGCGCATGTCAGAAGTTACATTTTCTCATGTTGTCGATCATCTCTCAAATTGCCATGTTGCTAAGTTTTGAACCTGTTATACCGTTTTTGATTTGCAGTAATTTATAGTCTTGAAAACAAACTACAGTCGACTCTCGTTATCTCGACTTTGCTTACCTCGAGTAACCGCTTATCTCGAAGTGAAAATCTGGTCCTTGTTTTAACATGAGATCTAACAACATGTTACAAAATATTGTGGAAAAGAGGAGAAATTGCTCCTATGGAGCAATTTCTCCTCTTTTCCACAATATTTTCAGTATATCTCTAACCTCAGGAGTCAAATTACATATTCATTTGTAAAATGTGGTTGTTCGACTTATTGATTGCTCAATTCTGCAAAACTGATATGTCGAGGTACGGATATCTCGAAGTATATCAGAGAGTCTCTTGTACTTCGAGATAATGAGAGTCGACTGTATATCAGTGTCAATATCCCCAAGGGTAGGTTTTCGTATGGTCTGTCCAGATACACATCTTTCCGCTAAATCAAAATTACAAAGAAAGCATGTGTATTACACTACATTCTGCTAAATTATTTAAGCCGCAACGTCTGAAAACGTGCCTTCGGACATGTGCACCCAAAAAGAGAATTCAGCTCAGCTTGTGCATTCACGTAGTCTGGCCAGAATCTTCACTGAGCACATTTTGAATAGCCAACGATGCAAATTTCGTCGTGCGGACTGTTCTAAGACTCTGATCTGCGCAAGCTGTTTAGAGTTTTCGTTGGACGCATATGTCAGACATCACGAAAACATGCCTATATAATTTTCACCCCCTTAAACCCCACTTTTATATAGTAAAACTGGGGTTTACAGGGGTATATATTATTTTCTTGTCTCTGCAGAAAAACATAGATTGTAGGTACTCGTTAGAACCGCCTCGCCGAGGCGGTTCTAACAAGTACCCACAATGTATGTTTTGAGCAGAAAAATGAAAAATATTAGAATTTCTTTTATCTGAAAATTTTCCTTTTTTGGTTGTAAAATTTTCAACAAATTTGAATAGGCGTGTTTTCGTAATGAGTTACGTTTTCACACGTTGCGGCTCATTTGTTTTGATAACGCCATACTCCAAACTTACCAAAATATCCGCAAAACGATGGACTTGCTTTTGATCTAGACGATATGATCATAAAATAGTTTTCTCCCAACGTCAAGGAATGCCATAATATCAAGCAAGAACAACATCGACAGGAATAACACATTCATACTTTGAGCACCATTCTTATTTGTAGGTATCGAACACCCCAGACTAACTGTCAAGATACTGAAGCGTTTCATAAAAAGTGTAATAGTCTGGGTCCAGTTGTTCAAAACTAACTATTTCTTTAGTTAACGTATCGTTAAAACTTTGGCCATTAAATTGCTGAACAAAATGCAAGTAGCTTTGCATTTGCAAAAGCTACTCACATTGTTTCGACAGGAATAACACATTCATACTTTGAGCACCATTCTTATTTGTAGGTATCGAACACCCCAGACTGACTGTCAAGATACTGAAGCGTTTCATAAAAAATGTAATAGTCTGGGTCCAGTAGTTCAAAACAAACTATTTCTTTAGTTAACGTATCGTTAAAACTTTGGCCATTAAATTGCTGAAAAAAATGCAAGTAGCTTTGCATTTGCAAAAGCTACTCACATTGTTTCAGCAAAAGTACCTGTGAATTAGATATTTTACTTACTAGAGCAGTTAACATTTTGACCACTAACGATACCGTTACTCTAACGGCGCTTTGGACAACTGGGCCCTGATTGGCAAGTTACCTGATATCGTTAATATAAAGCATCTAATCTACTCTCCTTTCGACATTTTTCGAGTGTTTCTTTTTTTTTTTTTTTTTTTGTTTGTTTTTGCACTTTGCACAGAAGTAAGTTTCTGATAGGTTATGGTCAATCAGAACAAAATATTTTAAATAAGACACTATGCGAAAAGCGTCTTACCGAGTGATGTCGAATGGACACTAGCTATCGGAATTATGTTCTACAACATTACAGGATATATCATACTTTGGTCGACCAATACATATAAAACCCCTTCCCCACTCCCCCCCTGCTCAGCACTTGTGTTGCGCAATACTTACGTTGTATATGATGCTCATTTAGCATTTGGATTCATTTCTTATTTATATAAGTGTCTTAATATATTAGTGAACTATACATGATCAGGGTAGCCTGCAAATATGTATAATCTTCTAGTCAGAGTGCGTGTAGTGAAAATGTAAAAAAAAATCTTTGCGAAGAGTACAGTGCTCTGTTCAGACTACATACGGTATGTTCAGTATGATCGGGGCATGGTTTGCACAAATTTCTCTTAATGTTTAGTACCGTCAGGATAAATCAGCAAACGATATATTGATGTAATTTTTCTTATTTTTCAGAAACGTGGGCTTGGCATTTCAAGCAAATTGCCTTTTGTGGGGCAATTGCCTTGAAATCTCAAGCCCTTTTTCTGGCATAAAAAGAAAAAAAAACAAAGTTTCACCAATGTGTCGTCTTTTGATATTTTTACCCAACCATTAATAAGTTTGTCATGACCGAAGTCGTTGTGTAGGAAATTTATCACGTCACTTTTTTCACGCCATCCTTCTCGTGTTGCAGTTCACTTTTCACGCAAAGTTCACTGGTCGCAGTTCACTTTTCACGCAGAGTTTACTGGTCGCAGTTCACTTTTCACGCAAAGTTCACTGGTCGCAGTTCACTTTTCACGCAGAGTTCTTTGGAGAATATTTGATTGCTTTTTCACAATTCACAGCTCACACAAAATTCACTGTAGAATATTCTGCTACTGTTTTATATTTCACAGTTTTACTGTACAACAGCCTGTTCACATTCCATATATGTCTCCACATATCATGTCTCATGCGTCATATGTTATATTATCTAAAGCCTGTTCATGTGAACGATGTTATATTCGTGTCTTTCAGTCGGATCCTTGTACGCAATGTTTACTAAAAATAGATTCTACTAAAATAAATTTAAAAGGAATTATTCTAAGAGAGTCTAAAAGGGCTGAATCGTATTCCTAATTTAACCATTTCCCGTTTGTTTTTCTCCCGACACCCTATTCCTTTCGCAGACACCTTAATAGATAACTTGTGCGGTTGTCTGTTGGTCTGTTTGATGTGAATTGACCCCGTGTAGACAAGATCGTTTGTTTTTTGTTGTCATTAAAATATAGAACTTAATCTAGCATATGTTGCAAGTGAGGAAATTTTCTTATTCCTGGTTCTGTCAAAAATCAAACCTGTTGCACCCAAATCGAGCACTCTCCATAGAGAAAAGAATCTGCGTCCAGAGGACTGTTTCCAGCGGACGGTTCTATTCCAGATTTGGACAATTAAAATATTTAACCATGTTACTTAACCCATTGTAGACTGAATACCCTTAAAAGGGTAATTGACAAACAGTGCAGACCAAGATCAGACGCCGCAAAAACGCCATCGGGGAAAAATGGCTTTTTTGGGGGTGGGGTGGGGTGGGGGTGGGGGTGGGGGAAAGAGATCTGTAATGCTACAATGTTACTGATGTGGGATTCGTTTTGCTTGTTTGCATCGCGTTAAGGTTTATGAAGAGCCAATGATGTTGTTGCTGGTAAATAATTTTAATAAAATGTTTATAAAAATT
This sequence comes from Anodontia alba, assembly GCA_964016985.1. Taxonomy (NCBI): domain Eukaryota; kingdom Metazoa; phylum Mollusca; class Bivalvia; order Lucinida; family Lucinidae; genus Anodontia; species Anodontia alba. The sequence continues at coordinate 43,732,946 of OZ024823.1, read as the reverse complement.
TAACAAGAAAATATTTATATAGTATTTGCAATAAAAAGGCTGTCATCTTTTGATCAGTGTTAAGAGAAGTTGAAAAATAACTTGCTTTGTCATAAAATGATAAAGTGAAAATCAAATTTATTTAATTTAAATATCAGATAGACTTCATTTTCATTTGCAACTGAACATCTACGCACCAAAACAGCCAACTGTCTATAACAGCCACAGAACATTCTGATTCCCCAAAATGAGCTTATACTACATTTTAACCTCTACGACAATCATCGCCATACAACAGCCCGTTCTATCCCTTCTCAAGGATAGCTTTTGTATGGAGGTTACCCTCTATATAATAACATAACAAAGGTTTTTATAGAACTTTATTTCAAAAACGTAATCTATTGCAGTTTATATAGTTAAAACTATAATTCGTTATATAGTTAAAACTATAAAGAAAATCGTTGATAACTTTAAAAATATTAACGCAGAATATATGATATGAACGGAATATGTGTCCGGTCGATCAAAATCATGTAACATAATATAATGGAAAAAAAGTTCACTTTTTAATCATATATTTTTAAGTAAACTAAGAGAATCAGTGGAATCGCAGAGTAGTGCATATTGTGATAATTTGCTGTTACTCTATAAATAACAACACCGTTTGCTTTGACTTACGCGCAATGTTGATAGCAGTAGGCAATTTAACACGCATAGATTCTACACGAAATGACCCTTGAGAGCGATGAACACAATCACAAAACTGAAACAGATGAAATTCAAGGTATCTGGGCCAGACTAGCTAGTCATCGTCTCTACAATATTGTCTTTTTTCTTGAAATACACTACACTTGGTGAATTCAAGTTTATCAATCTCTCCTGCACCCTTTATGCCATTGTGCTTTTCACGCAGGCACATTTGTATTAAGTAAAGTATACAAGGAATGATATGTTTCTATAGCAACCAACCAGCGAGTTGTTGCCTGCTGAAGGCTGACAATAACGCATGTTTTTGCATCTCGATAAGGCATGCATGGTTTTGCTTCTCGGTAAGGCATGTTTTCGCAATACATTAAGAATTTTGTGTTTTGGTTTACATGCAATACTCAGCAGTGAATGGCAGTAGCTATTTTTCACCAATAAAAAAAACCACATGAACTTGAGATTATGATTTTTCTTTTCTTGATTTCTAGTTACGATTGTATGTGGTATACAGACTAGTTTATATGTTCTTGTTAATGTGAGATAGATCAATAATTCTTCGCCGTACATTACACTTGGCATTGTCTTGTCCCTATCACAGCAAATTGGTTTAAACCTCCAAACAGCCCTACTGACAGTTATTCCACACGTTTGCTGTTTTTTAACTAATATTATCACAAAGTGAATACATATTCTGTAGATATCCGATGATATCCGATGAGGATAAGGTATAGGTCATAACAGAAGAGAAGGACGCTTATCGCATAACGAAGACATAGATCAGCCCGTGCATTTCCATATCCCATTCAAGGCCTTCCTTGTCCGCTTACATAATTATTTGATATTGTGGAGTTATTTATAAATAATGGATAAAGAAGGCGCTGATCAGACTTGCAAACGCGCAGGCTCATCTAGGCTTTTGATATTTACACAGTGAACTGCTCACATGGCTTAAATATATATATATATAACACTGAAGTGAAATATGTAAATGTAAATTTGGTGACGTCACATATACCTGTTCCTACAGGCGCTATCATCACCATCTTTGTGAGACCAGGAAAGATCCAGACTATCATATTTAATGATACCATTTTGCAAAACTAAACTAAACTTAGAGAATTTCCCGATTATACTGCAGAGAATGCGAGCGAAAGTACTAGCAAACACGAGAGTCTGGTCTGGTAAAGACGGTAAGGTAAACCACATGAATCACGAACATAAAAAAAAATGACTGTGGATAAATAAGCACCCCTAGATTTTACCATTGTTACACCCCTCATGTTTCTATAAATATACCATATTCGACCTAATTACCGCACTGTGCGCTTAGGTTTTTCAACATTTCTGGGAACACTCATTTGTGGCATGTATCTATCTACTAAGGATACACTATAAAAAGTCAGAAAAGGACTTATTTGATGATGATTATGCATTTTTTCTGATTTTCTTTATAAAGGCATATGTTGTGGGTACTCATTTGAATTGCATCGACAAGTCGATGCAATTCACTGAGTACCCACAACTTATGCCTTTATAAAGAAGTAGACAAAAACTACACTGGCTGTAATCTGAAGACTACGGAATTGCTTGACTGTGCGCTTGTAGGGATATGTGCGGTAATTAGATCGACTACGATAATAGGTTTGAAAGTCACTTAGCGTCAAAATACTGCTTATCAACTGTGTACGATTAAAGTGTTGCTGAAGCCTTGTAGTTGCTGACAATTTGACGTAATCGACATGTCCCATGGACCGTCTGATAATATCAACTTTCATTCTACTCTCCAGAATTGTCCAGTGATTTCATTTCTATTTCTATATTCATCCAAGGCATCGTATCCGTTAGGCATAAAATAACGGTCACTTCAGCAGACGATTGAAACGTTTTGCCCAACACCATCTTCGTATCATGGTGGACGTTAACTGTGTCGGTAACTTTCGCACGTTTGTTCAATTTGCGCTTGTTTGGTTTTGTCTGTTTCCTCTTCCTCTTTGTGTCTGGGAAGGGCTGCCACTTGTGATTGTTGCACTCCCTGGACTCTCCCTTACCTTTTTTTTTTCAAATATATCAGGAGGTCAGGAGGCAAATGAAAAACATTAGGGGTGCAGTTTCGATCTTCTATAAAATAATGATATGCTGTATCGCCTCCATGAGTCGATTTTAACGAGTACACAAATGCATTTTCATGATAAAATAAAATATATGTTTAGAGCTATCGGAAGAAATCCCTAGGGGGCTCGAAACTGAGTTTGAATTAGGCACGGTAAACGAACATCGATGTTTGAGGCACTGACGTTTTATGGTACATCTGGAAGTAAGGTACCTGACATATACGAGGGGCGTTCGGAAAATATCCGTGCTTTTAATGCTCCTGTCTTTCTACGTGCAGCTACCTATACATATCATTAATAAGCGAAAACTACATTTTATCGCCAACACATCGGTCAGATCAATTTCATTAAGAAGTGTGTATACACGATGTTTTGAGTATTTAGTCAAAGTAGGTGTTAGGGCTACCATGGACCCTAAGCTGGAAGAACAGAGACTGTAATAAAATTCCTGCCTTTAGAAGGTGAAAAATGTTTTTCAAAGGTGCAAAAAAGTTTTTGTAAAACCTGCATATCCCGTTCAACATTTTATAGCTGGGTTTCACAGTTAAGGGAGGGCAGAACAAGTATGAGGCACAAGCTTATGCCAGGGAGGCCCGCTGAGGCTGTGATCCCTACAATGGTGGCAAATGGTAAGGCTTTTGTCAACAAAACTCGCAGAGTGACATTTTAGGAGGTAGCTTATCAGTTTAGCATCTGTAAAGCGTCGACAAATCAGATTTTACAAAGAAAAATAGGTATGAGCAAGGTAAGTGATAGGTGGGTGCCGAAACAGACGACCAAAGGTCATCCAGGATGACCATAGCAAAGAATATTTGGGCCTTTTACCCATGATGAAAACAAGTCACCTGCTAGCAAGGTTATGCTGGTTGCGTTTGGGGTTTCACGTGGAATAATACGGGCTCATTATATACCAAACGGTCTAGCTGTGACTGCTAGATGATACATTTTAGAAGTAATTTTGAAAAAAAATGCGTCAGGCTAGCCCAGACAACACCTCTCAAACTTCCTCATCTACAGTAGAACTTATCAACTCCTTCAAGTGGCAACTGTTGTCCCACTCTCCGTACAGCCCAGACCTTGCCCCCTTCGATTTTTATTTGTTCCAGAACTGAAAAAAGGTTCGTTGGAAACAAATATGAGACCAAGGCGGCTTTAACTTCAGCTGTAAATCGATACCTCAGCAATAGGTCTACTTCATGGTTTGCAGAGGGTATGAGCAAGGTAAGTGCTAGGTGGGTGCCGAAGCAGCTGACAGAAGACCAAAGGGCATCCAGGATGACCCTAGCAAAAGAATATTTTGGGTGTTTTAACCATATGAAAACAAGTCACCTGCTGTCGGTTATGCTGGTTGCGTTTGGGGTTTCACGTGAAATAATACTGGCTCACTGCATACCAAAATGTCTAGCTGTGACTGCTAGATGATACATGATTGCGAAGTAATTTTGAAATAAAATGCGTCCCAGGATAACCCAGACAAATGTTCTTCTTTTGCATCACAATGCCTCCTCTCAAACTTCCTCATCTACAGTAGAACTTATCAACTCCTTCAAGTGGCAATTGTTGTCCCACCCTCCGTACAGCCCAGACCTTGCCCAACTTCGATTTTTATTTGTTCCAGAACTGAAGAAAGGTTCACAGGAAACAAATACGAGACCAAGGCGGCTTTAACTTCAGCTATTAATCAGTACCTCAGCAGTAGGTCTACTTCATGGTTTGCAGAGGGAATACAAAAGCTCCCACAAACATGGCAAGAGTGTATAGACATATGCGGGGAATGCTTTGAAACAGAATAAAAAGGATTATTAAAATTTAATTATCGTTTTTTAGAAAGAGCAAAAAGTCCGACCGCCCCTCGTATCTGCGAGGAAAGTATCGACTGCCTTTTATCTGCTTGCAAAGTATAGATCCTCTTTATATTTGCAGGCACAGTGCATCTGCATGCTAGGTGCTAGTCATCTGTATATCTGCCTTCAAGGTACCAGGTGTTTACATTTCATGCAGGTCTCGGGCGTCTGTATATCTCCCAACAAGATAAATGGCCTACAAGCTCTACCATCTGAACAGATATCTTTTGGTCTGTCATCAATTTACTGCGCATTTGTATATTGAATTGTCGAAACAAGCTATTATGTTGTCCTAACTAGTTATTTAATTGTCCAAACAAGAGGTTAATTTTTAAGATTAACCTAAAAAATAAAACCAGCCTGTCCCTTCTCTGGTTCAGTAGCAACTAAATGAATATTTTGAAAATGTCTTCCGTCGACATTGCATATCTGAAGAAAATTAATGAGATTCAAATAATCATTCACGGAATTTAAACTTTAGATGCTCACATAAAAGTTCAATCAATGCAATTTTGAATATTTACTTTAGTGGAAAGAAAGAGTGAATTACTTCTGTTCTTATTCACCGTCAGTTGTTTCGTCAGTAAATTAATTAACAATTATTATCGTATAGTCTTAACATCGAAATATCGTTTTTAAATATGCATTTGAGGAAGATAATTTTACTGCTATTATTGCTATTATCGCTTATCATACATTTTGTTTTAAATTTAAACGTTGTGATCAACAAAATCAACAAAAAGCCGAAGTGGAAATCAAATAAACGTCAAAAAGATTGCCTTTGAAAACGAAGAACACACTACAAATTAGAAAATGGGAGTCTCGGTTTTATTGAGACTCTTCATAAGCAGTAATGAGGTTTGCAACACTGCTTACGCCCTCTAGCCTATACATGAGCAGAACTCCGTTTTAAAATATACCTACCATAATGGGCCCAATGATCCCAAAGGAAATGAAATATAATCTGCACTATGGTAAAGTACGGGGAGACGTTCTACCGCCGCCACACGCCACTAATACCAGCTGCAGTGCAGTAAAATAAACGTCAAAAAGATTGCCTTTGGAAACAAAGAACACACTACAGATTAGAAAATGGGAGTCTCGGTTTTATTGAGACTCTTCATAAGCAGTAATGAAGTTTGCAACACTGCTTACGCCCTCTAACATATACATGAGCAGAACTCCATTTTAAAATATACCATAATGGGCCCAGTGATCCCAAAGGAAATGAAATATAATCTGCTTTTTGGGAAAGGATGGGGAGACGTTCTACTGCCGCCACATGGCACTAATACCAGCTGCAGTGTAGTAAAATAAACGTCAAAGTTCAGTACAAAGATAGTTTGCGGTATCTAAATCGAAGCCAAATGGCTTAATATGACAAATGTTTGTTGCATCAGAATATCTCTGTAACCTCCAATTGGCCGAAATCAACTAGTCTGTCACAGAAAACTTTGACACTTCATTTGTGTGTTCAACTGTATTATTTTGTCTTGATGCGGCAGCAGACAAAAAGTGTAGAACACTGATGCGTATACTCATTTGGCTTGCGTACATTATATAATAAATATTTTATTTCAGACCTGAATTCGATGAAGTATCGCGTGATGATGCTCTTGATCAGAAACGAAATAACAAGAAAGGCTCTAAAAGAGCGCTCAGTCAAACGGATATATCAGCAAATGATTTAAGACAGAATTCTGCCGCTAAGAAGCCCAAAAGTGCAAAGAACAGTAATACAAAACATGGAAAGACAAGAAAGACGAAGAAGACGGTCAAACAGAAAACACAGCTCAAAATAACTTTACCGAGTGCATCAAGCACAGACGAAGGAAACTCTAGACCAGCCTCTGAATTATCAGTTAATGAGTCAAACACGCAGCATGAAAAAGGATCAGAAGAAACGCAAGAACAGGAGACAGATGGTGGTGTAAATGTGCCAAATAATTCAGCTAGTGGAGGAAATTCGGAAACTAATGCCGCACATTCCGAAGATAAACTACATAATCAGAATTCTTCAGATAATATTCCTCACATGAATGAAGACGAAACTAATTATATTAACGTAAAACAAAATCAACAAACTGTTCAAACCGAAAGTTTAAACCAGGAGGAAAACAACGAACGTAAAAGTGACAATGAAACTAGTGAGTATGAGAATAAGCAAACTAATAATAAGAAATCAGATACAAAGTCCGACGGGAGCAAAGTGTCTGATACAAAGTCTGACAAGGTAAAAGTGTCTGATACAAAGTCCGACAAGAGAAAAGTGCCTGATACAATGTCCGACAAGAGAAAAGTGTCTGATACAAAGTCCGACGAGAGGAAAGGGTCTGCTACAAATGAATTGGAGACCGGTCATACTTTAGACGACGAATTAAAAGCAACACAATCAACAGAAAATAGCGAAACATCAGTAACGGAACAAAGGACTGTTGCATCAAATAATAATAACCAAACAAAATCAAAGAAATCTAAAAAGGAGCAAAGAAAAAGCAGTGTTAATATATCCAAAGGAAAAGCAGTGCCAGTCAACACAATAAAAGATGTACGTTCTGAGACTGAAAACAATTCACCGACGAAAAAAGACGAGAAAAGCGGAAATTATATGACGAAATCGATTTCAAATGATGACATGTCATCACTTCAGAAAAAGACTACAACCAAGAAACGTCCCATGACCGCCGATATAGGAGTACAGTGTCTGATAGCTGGTCAAGTTGAAAACGTAAGTGACAGACAAGACCTTAACTTTACACCATTGGCAGATAACTGAGTAAACAGTTCCCAGGGGACATGTAGCGTTGCAACAACGTTGCATCCACGTTAATGGACGTTGTATAAACGCCATGTGCCCTTTGAGTTATTTCTGCATCATTTAAGCATACACAAAATCTTCTAAATAGACACCAGTGACTGTCTATATAACTGTTCAATATTGAATTTTGTTGAAACATGTGAAAAGTTAAGTTTCCAGTATTCGAACCTACCGTTTCGACAGTACTAACTATACTTATCATTGGGTCGCGTCTAGCGAAAAAATGCCTTCGAACATTAGCGAAATGCGCAGATTCAGATCATCCTGCGCATGCGCGTACAAAGTTTCTCCAGGGCCTTGCTCACCATTCATACATTCTGTAGTATCCAATGATTCTGTCAGTAGACCTTGGAGGCCCTGATCAGACTGCACGGAGGCGAAGGCTAATCTGGGCCATCGCTGTTCGCATATGCCCGCATTACGCGGCCAATTTATCGCCATTTAAACACGTCCGAAAACTTATAGGATGAATTATTTTGACAACATACGTAAAACTGAGCTGCAACGTGAGAAAACGTAGCTCCTGATATGCGAGTCTAAAGTCGAATCATATCAGCCTGTGCATCCAAACAGTCAGTCTGATCAGTCTTCGTTGGCCACATGAAAAGGCTTTGCATCCTTGCCTTTCCAAACTGCGATCAAGGAAGATTCTGATCAAACTGCGCGAATGCTCAGGCGGATCTGAATCTTTGCTTGGCACACATGCCCGAAGGTACGTTTTCCGAAATTGCGGCTTACTAATGTAGCAGAATGGGTATCCTTTTGGTAATAAATAAAGAAATAATAAATAAATAAACGGCGATCCCGACCACAGACGAGTATGATGGTTAGGCATAAGCCAACTAGATAATAATTAAGTCCTTTAGGCTGAGTCATTAAGTCTGCCGTCCTATAGTCCATGTCGAAAACATAGCAGACTCTGTATTATTGAAAGCTAGCAAATTCAAGTGCTTATCGCCAAAATACCCAGTACAAACATATTGAAGAATCGAAAGTTTTTATATGTAAACTTGCTGTCTTTGATATGTGGGGCATTGCCAGCTAAGATTCTACTTAAATCTACATTGGACGGTTATCGGCGCGACCGGATTTCAATCCGTCCAATAACGGTCCGATATAAATTTCAGTACAGTCTAGCTGGGCATGCGTACTGTCATCATTTGTGCCGCGCCATGCGGAAAATGTTTTTTCGGTCATATGCGAACAGCGAAGGCCAAGATCAATCTGCGCACCCGCATAGTCGGATCATGACTTTCACTGTTTGGAAAGGGATATTGCTAAGTTGCTAGCCGACTACAGGTTTTCACGCTTTTATATTTAGTGCTGTCGTTGATATTAAAACAGAACGAAATGGTCCTTTAGCACACTAAAATTGTTACGGTTTTGTTCGTGTATTGGCCGCGTAAAAGCGAAAATTGCCGTCGAACATGCGCAAAATGCGCATATTTGGATCATACTGCGCATGCACAAATTTTCATCCCGGCCTTTATCTATTTATAAATTCTGTAGTATCCAATGGTGATGTAAGCGGACAAGGGAAGGCACTGATCAGACCGCGCGGATGCGCGGGCTGATCTGGGCCTTCGCTGTCCGCATATGCCCTGCGACACGTTTTTGCATGGCACGGCCTACATGTAGTACGATATAGAGCCTTTCTCAGCGTAAAGAAAAATGTAGATTATTTTATTTCAGGAAGGCGTTTATAGACACGGCCCTGATGAAGATTGTATAAAACTACATGAAGCTCTATATGGGAAAAGTATGTATCCACTACTCCATACATCTAGTTATAAAAAATATAAGTGAAGATACCTAGAAAATACCATAGTCACAAAGCACAGCCCTCCGAAGCACCTAAAAGGTAAGAGAAAATCCAGGGAGTGCCACAATCACAAGCCGCAGCCCATCCCAGACACCAAGAGGAAGAGGAAACAGACAAAACCAAACAAGCGCAAATCGAACAAACGTACGAAAAGCACTAAGATTAGCTCTCTCTTCCCCAAGCGAGGTATTCGCAATGCTAAAAGGACTGAGAAATAGAATAACAAATTAACACAAGCAAAACAAAGTTAGATGAGGCACAGGGCATTGACTTTGAATTCAAAGTTAAAAGAATTCCCAAACACCCGATTGAATTAATACGTACAAATAGGCTTACTATTCAATATGGGCTTTTTGCGGAGATCCGAGAGTCATTGTCCTGAGGATGAGGAAGAAAGGGGGTCAAAACAATCGCCACATATGAAACATTCGACGCATAAACCAAGAACTGCAACAGAGGAACCGCCTTGGAACGGTCAGTAGGAAAATATCTTGAGCGGGGTGGAGGTGAGAGTGGGGATGCCAAATTGACGTCTGTTTTCTTTCTTATCGTATTGTTTTAATGTTCGGAGCTGCATCAGGAGATAAAGGCGAGGTTTCACGTGAGTAAAACTGGTTTAAACTCTCCAGTAGGTTTTCTGCAGACCGTTCCAAAGCTGTTACTCTGCTGCAGTTTTCCATTGTTCTTGCGTCGATACGCGGTAAAAATATTCCGTGGATTGTATAGTAAATACTGGCAACTGGCTGTCAGTACAAGTACCGTAAATTTTACGCATTATGAAAACACACCTATTCAAATATACTGAGAATTTTACCACCAAATATTGAAAATTTTCAGATAAAAATTCTGATATTTTCTTACTTCTGCTAAAACATGGATTGTGGGTACTCGTAAGAACCGCCTCGACGAGGCGGTTCTTACGAGTACCCACAATCTATGCTTTTGAGTAGAAATGAGAAAAATAATGTATACCCCTGTAAACCCGTTTTATTATATAAAAGTGGGGTTTAAGGGGGTCGAAATTATATAGGTATGTTTTCGTGATGGGTGCTAGTAGATTACGTATGGTAGGGCAATGTAGGTAACGTAGGTAACGTATAGGACATAGTAGGAATGTGAGCCAGCCTCACCGTACCGTAAGCTTGCACATCCTTACCCCATCCTACGAGGTAATTCCAGCAAAAGTTCTATAACCTATAAAAATTACGATAAAGGCAGTGGCAGCCAGTTGCCAGTATTTACCGTAAAATCTATAGGAATTTTTACAGTGTAGTTTCTTTTTGTTGTCTTTGTTTTATCATTGTATGTTCCACATCTCTTCTGCTTTCAGTTCAGTTCTCGGGAAGGTTGTGTTCGTGATTGAAGCACTTCCTGGGTACCTTCAATTATATTTTTGCACGTATTTGTCATATTGTGAAGAATAATTATTTAAACGACACACACACGCACGCACACTCGCATGCTTATTTCGATTAAAACTCTCCAAAGGCTTTTAGATGACTTGTCACTCATAAACATCTTAGGATATATTATGAATGAAATAATATGAATTTAATAGGTGCTACCTATATCCGTGCGTCGTCCAAATTATCATCACATGCTTAATAGGAGGGTTGGCCAGATCTAACTGAATTTGATTTCAGACGCTTGACTTCTAATCCAAGGCATGAATTGCAATTTAATGTCCAAGTCAACAATATTTCAGTAGTTCAGAGACATTGCCTCCAATTTGTGGGACTTTTACCTGACCCGATCACATCACATCTGGTCCTGCTTAGTTACTAGCAGCTCTGCTATGGAGGCTTTAGGACCCATCTATTTCGCGGGCCCCGATGGGCGGGGGCCATGCTTTCTGAATACCGAAAACTAGTGTATGCCGATGGCAGGTACAACGACAATATACTATCGTTCGCTTACCCGTGTCGAAGTTTTTTAAGATTATAACGTAAAAAGAGCGCAAAGTCTATGTGTTATCTAAAATCTACATCAACTGTACCTTATGCATAAAACAAATCATGTTTAGCTTGTAAATAGACGGAGAATGGACAGAAATAAAATTCGAAGAGGAGACGAAATTCAAAATGGCCGCGATCGCAAAATTTGTAGGCTGACGTCATACGTCTCGTGATTGCAATTGGAATACTTGGCGTTATTGACTGTTTTGTTTGTATTATTGGCACGGCCGCCGTGTCAATAGTTTCTTCCAAATCATGGAACGCTTATTGTTTTCAGGATAAGCACCGAACCACCCAAGCGTTTGTTGGACCATCATATTTTTGGTCACACACATCACTGGTCACATAGTTAGTCTATAGTAGTGCGTCTGTGGGTAATCAGGCTGATCTGCTTATATTTATGAGGAAATAAAAAAAACCCAAAGCAATCTGCTTATTTGCTTATTCAGGATTCTTTGCAACAGCGAAATCATTCTTATGGCAATATCTTTGGGAACAGATGCTCTCGTTGTTACTAGGGTTTACTGTAGTCTGTGTATTCGGTCCTTTTAAGAATCTATATCTCTGATATATTTGGTTCGTACCTAGCAGACTATCAAATTGGAACAAACAAATTATAATCTTTCAAGTGTCAATAAAGTTGACGATTGTAAGGAACTAAAAATACAAGAAAAATATCTCAGCATTCATTGGTCTATAATTCCAACTCAACCGGATTAAAATTATTTAGCACAATTTGATTGGGTAAGAGCATTTTGTAAACGGGATTTATATTTCCGTAAATTCAATAGGCAGGCATCCTGGAAATAGTTTCTTCGAACAAATCTCTTAAATGAGCTATTTTATTCTCATTTTCGACAATATCGAGTTGGAATTATAAGAATTGAATTTATTTTTTGTGGATTTTATTAATGTGTAAACGACTGCGATTCCTGCACAAACTGAACATAAAACCTTTCGCGCTTTAGCCCTTCTCTCGCTAAACACGACATGCCCTGTCTTAGCAAACAGTAAAGAAGCCAGCCGATTTGGATCTGCACTGTTTGTTATTCAGTATGTGAATTTATATCAATAATCTGGATCAAGGAATCTGATTGGTTGACAATTAGAACTGGGGGTGGCATCTTAATTTATTCAGCATGACATGGGTTAGTCAGTTTGTAAGCGATTCGCCGGTGTTAACACATCGATACAATCCACAAAAGTTAGCGTAATTCCTTACGCTTAGCAATCTGAGTAAAATTTTCAGCAGACGACATTTTGAAATATTTTTTCTTATTTTTCCAGAAAACGGGATTTTACATTTCATGCAAATTGTCTCCGAGACAATTTGCATGAAATGTAAAATCCTGTTTTCTGGGAAAATAAGAAAAATATCATCAATCTGTCGTCTGCTGAAAATGCCCAGAGAGCGGCAAAGGTTAATGTACGTGATACACAAGTCCTACAAATCATTACCGGTTGTTAATTCTAATTATTCGCCTATACTGTTAAAGAAATATATTTCCTAGCATCAAAATGGTAGGTATTGAGACGATATGAGGGTGAGTCAATATGAGGGTGAGTCAATAAGTAGCCAGCCTAACTTATTTCCGGTTGAGATCCTCCTCTTCTTTTTCGACGTAATTGACCTCTAGTGTGATGCACTTAGACCAACGGTGTTCAAGTGCCATCAGCCCAGAACTGAAAAAGTCAGGGTCCTTTCCATTGGCCCACTCCTCAACTGCCGTCACGACTTCTTCATCAGACCGGAAATGAAGTCCATGGATATCCTTTTTCAAGTTTGGGAATAGGAAAAAGTCGCTAGGAGCTAGGTCAGGCGAAAAGGCAGGATGTGGTATTAAGTCATACCCGTTTCGCTCTACAGCATCCATTGCAACTTTGCAAGTGTGGACTCTCGCGTTGTCCTGTTGCAGCAAAACACCTTTAGAGAGTTTACCTCGGCGTTTTTCACGGATGGCGGTTCTCAGCTGGTCTAACAAGTTTGCATAGTACACTCCAGTTATCGTACTTCTCTTGGGTAAAAAGTCCAACATAATAACGCCTTTTGCGTCCCAAAATAATGTGGTCATCACCTTGCCAGCAGATGGTTGCGTCTTGAACGTCTTTGGCCTCGGGGACCCAGGCCCTACCCACTGCCGACTCTAAGCTCTATTCTCTTGCTCATAATAATGAACCCAAGTCTCATCTACAGTCACCAGACGCAAAAGAAAATCATCTTTTGACCTAAAACGCTTCAACAAGGCGCTGCATACTGATGCTCTGGTTGCCATTTGCTCATCGCTAAGGGATTTGGGGACCCAACGGGCTGTTAGCTTGCGCATACCTAAACGATCATGTAAGATTGTTGAAACGCTACCATGTGAAATGCTTACTGCCTGCGCTATTTCTTCCACCTGAATTCGCCTATCAGAGTATACCAGATCCCGAACTTTCTTACACATTTCTTCGTCGGTGGCATCTAGTGGGCGTCCAGACCTGGCTTCATGTTCTAGACGTTCTACGGCGTTTGAATTCCCCTACCCAGAATTTAACCTGAGCATAAGATGGTGCAGAAAACTCATAAACATCGGCTAATGCCGTGTATTTCCTTGCCTGTTTTACTTTTTAAATACAAGTACCAAATTACAGCAGGGTACTCAACTTTAGATGATAAGCATGCCTTTGCATCACCAGCCATGCTTGGCATTCAATATCTTATTAAAGAATGACTCGATACGTGTGCAATTTTGTACATTTACCCATGTATAAAACATATAGTGAAACAAAGCATGAAAATCGTGACCGTCTCGGTCCATCGGAAATGGGATAGGCTGGTATTTATTGACACGTCCTCGTATGTATAATTCAGATCGGTATTTACATCATTATTAGCATATAAACTACCCAGCGGGCACACGACGTAAATATAACGCCGCCTCAACGTCGATGCAACGTCATGACGTTGCATCGACGTTGAGGCGACGTTATATTTACGTCATGTGCCTGCTGGGTAACTTCTTATCTAGCAGACGCCCCAAGATAACGCTTTCTTGACCTATTATTGGATTTTCCGTCGGTAAAGATTGGTTTCTTACAGTCATTTGTCTACTGACATGCACAGTGAAAGAGTCTGCAAACAACTCAGGAACTTTTTGAAATAGGTTGATTACTGGGGCCAAATAAACAACTTAAGACCTATTTGAAACCAGTTTGATTATAGGGACCATGAGACTTCCCTGCTAGCATTCTTTATAAATCTATAGCGGGCCGTTATCGGCCCGTCAGGTACCCTGAAATGCCGATAACGGTCCGCTATAGATTTAAAAAGAATGCTTACTGGGTTACTACTTTTACATCGTCTTCCATTATAGCATTAGTCTACATTCTGACCCTAACATCATTCATTAACTTTCAAAGGTCTTAATTAAAAGGTCAGCCTTGGTCTGACAAATAACATTCCAAACAGATGGGGTCTATCAGCAATGTTTGGCGCTTTTCTGCCCTTGAACATATGTACCCTCATTGTGGTGGAAAATAAACAAAACAGAAAACGACGTTAACCAGATCTGATTTTCAAGACTAGCACACTAAAATACCACAAATATGACAAATTTAAAACTGGCATAAATTCAAACTATTCAATCTATTATTGTTCAATTAGAGTCAAGCTTTTTATCAAATATAGCCTTTGATATCTGTATACTTTTTGCTGGTTCCAGCCCTCACTTTCCTAATTGGTCCACGTTTCCTTAACCCGTATATCTCAATACTTGTTTCAGAAACGGACAAAGACATAATTAATGGAATACTGTCAATGAGAACAAGCGAACAGAGACTTGACATAGTGTCGGCCTACAAGCTTCGTTACGACAAGGTAATCTAAAATATTGGGCTGCGTCCTTGGGCATGGACAGCGAAGGCCCAGATCAGACTGTGCATAAGCACAGTCTTATCAGGGCCTTCGCTGTCCGCATACAGTTTCATTTGGCCTCGAAGTCCCCTTTTCCTTCGCTGTGGAAATCCACCTCCGTTCGGGCATATGCGAAGTGTGAATGCGCAGCCTAGTCTCTGTACATGCGCAGTCCCATCGCCGTCTGCGTAGTACATATTTTAGTCCGAATGTACAAGCAGATTTGAGACTTAGCTGTTTGCATATGCCCAAGTATCAGGCTTCCATTATAGCATTAGGCTACATCCTGACCCTAACATCATTCATTAACTTTCAAAGGTCTTAATTAAAAGGTTAGCCTTGGTCTGACAAATAACATTCCAAAAAGATGGGGTCTATCAGAATGTTTGGCGCTTTTCTGCCCTCGCTCGACATGACAGCCATTCATTACGAAAACACGCCTATTCAAATACACTGAAAATTTTACAACCAAAAAATGGCAATTTTTCAGATAAAAAATTCTGATATATTTTTATATTTCTGCTCAAAACATAGATTGTGGGTACTCGTTAGCACCGCCTCATCGAGGCGGTTCTAACGAGTACCCACAATCAAGTTTTTTTAGCAGAAATAACAAAAATAATGTATACCCCTGTAAACCCCAGTTTTACTATATAAAAATGGGGTTTAAAGGGGTCAGAATTATATAGGTATGTTTTCGTGATATTTTGGATATAATAAAGTGCAGCTTCTATGCATTTAACCTATCTACAACAGTCACCTCCTAAGAAAAGCCGTTTTTTTTTATCGTTTCCCAGAGTAGCTGTTATAGGAAGATTTCCATGTAGCACTATTTCTACGTTTTTGTATTGTCAAACGCCTGAGGTCCAAACATCAAACTTAAAATAGAATTCACCAAACAGGTGACGCACTTGAGATCATACACGATCAACAAATCAGTTTGAAGAAGTGTGAAATTTAAACGCGGACATCACCTATAAGGTAAGCAGTGGTACATATATGATCAACAAATCTGAAAATGTATCAAAATCGACATGGATCACCAAAGTATTTGAGGGTCATGTATGATCAGCAAACACGTTTGAGTAAGCGGTAAATTAAACGTGGATATCACAAAATAATTGAGCGTCACATTTATTTTGCTCTCTCTCTCTCTCTGTATAATTTCTCTCTCTTCCGCTGTTTCAAGAAGGGCCGTTGTCAGTTTCTGGCGAAAGAATGTGCACAATACTGGTTAACCGCTTAGAAGACTAAGCCTGCCCAGTAAACGTGTGGTAAGGTAAACTGACCGTGTTCGACATGACCCCATTGAGTTGACTGGGCCGTAAAACCTCAACACAAACAAACTGTCTGTATAAAATCTCAAGTCTGCGGAAACCAAAATATGAAACAAAAAGCTATCAGATGAAATGATAATTGAGCCAGCGCACGACAAAACAAACAAAATGACATGTGCGCCCAGCGAAGATTCAGATCAGCCTGAGTATTCGCTGTCATCAAGAAAAAAAAGCTTTGGTCATTAGCAACTCATTGAGCGCACGGCGACGACTTGATCAGACTGGGCGGATGCACAGGCTGATCTGAGTCTTCGCTTGGCGCACATGCCATTTTGTTGGTTTTGTCACGCGCTGGCTCACATACAAGGTGCCCCTGTGATTTAATACTAGTTGGACAGATGGTGCTTTGAGTTTAACCTTTCAACCTTGAGTTTCCGAAATAGACTCTTCCGTCGCTGTATTTGGACACGAAACATCTATTGCTGCCGAAAGGACATCACGATAACATGCCTTTATAATTTTGACCCCTTTAAACCCCACTTTAATATGGCAAAACTGGGGTTTACAGGGGTATACATTATTTTTCTTATTTCTGTTCAAAACATAGATTGTGGGTACTCGTTAGAACCGCCTCGTCGAGGCGGTTCTGACGAGTATCCACAATCTATGTTTTGAGCAGAAATATGAAACATATCAGAACTTTTTATCTTAAAAGTTTCATTTTTTTGGTGATAAAATTTTCAGAATATTTGAATAGGCATGTTTTTGTAATGAAGACAGTTGTAAATCATGAACAGACTGCTAAACAGTGTAGATCCAGATGAGACGGCTCATGATGAGCCATCTCATCTGGATCAATATTGTTTTCAAAAGTGTCTGTCTTTGTCAGCAGTGCTCAAAGAGTTAAATAAAATGCTAAAATGTTATAATTACAGTGAACCCTCGTTACAACGACAACAATTGTTCTCAAAGACGTTGCCATTATAATAAATTTGCTGTTGTACAAATTGATATGTAGGAAAGGTCTTGTTTTGCTTTTATATCCTCATAGAACATATGATAATGAGGCGATTCTAACAAATATACAAAACATATGTTTTTTAAGGTATTAAATACAACATTTTTGCATAAATGTGACTAATTGTTATCACTTAAGCGAAGGTTTCGTGACAATCAAACTGTCATTACAATAAATTTTGTCGTTGTATCGGGTGTCGGTATAAAGAGGGTTGTCTGCTTTTACTGTTAACTTACGTGGAACGGATACACTTTCAGGGGAGAAAATTCTGAAAAGGGGTATATTTTAAAAGGAAAGGGTTTACTAACCTTGGGAACGAATCCTTTTCTTTAAGAGTAGCTCCCTTTTCAGAAGGGGTCGGGTGTCCAGTAAAGAAAACAGGAAGTCAAAACAGTTGTCTGTCTTGTTGAAAATCTAATAATTATATCCAGTCTTCAGTTTTCTTTTATTAACAGGATATTGTCCAAGACATCAGGTCAGAACTTAAGGGTGACTACAAAGATTTATGTGTGGCTTTGTTGCAAGATCAAGTTACGCAAGATGCAGAGCTTCTGAATTATTCCGTCGGGGGACTGGGCACTAACGAGGCCGTGTTGATACATATTCTTGCGGCTCGTACATCCACGGTATTTTAATGTTTAAACTATAGCTTTTTATAGTAATGTATGTCGGTAGTTATGAAGCTACGTACCTTTGTATTATATAGTACACACACACACACACACACACACACACACACACACACACACATATATATATATATATATATATATATATATATATATATATATATATATATATATATATATATATATATATATATATATATATATATCTCTCTCTCTCTCTCTCTCTCTCTCTCTCTATATATATATATATATATATATATATATATATATATATATAAATATATATATATATCTGCTACTATTGAGTTTCCTGATATATTTTATAGATTTTGCATTACGAAAACATGTCTATATAATTTTGACCCCCTTAAACCCCGCTTTTATATAGTAAAACTAGGGTTTACAGGGGTATACATTATTTTTCTTATTTCTGTTCAAAACATAGATTGTGGGTACTTGTTAGAACTGCCTCGACAAGGCGGTTCTAACGAGTACCCACACTCTATGTTTGGAGCAGAAATATGAAAAATATCAGAGTTTTTTTATCTGAAAATTTTCAGTTTTTGGAGGCGAAATTTTCTATGTATTTGAATAGGCGTATTTTCGTAATTGCATATGTTCTACAACTCACAAAGGTTTTGTTTTAAAGTCAAATGGTAAATACTTGTTACTTGCCTGACAGCAAATCCTCTAAAATGTTCAAAACAAGAAACGGAAGGCTATATTATGTGCCATGTAATCACTTCCTTTTCTTCGAAAACACTGACACAAATCTTGTTCGAGTGTCACGGCAGGTATAAGGGTAATTTGTACCCCAGATGATTTCATAATTTTCATATTCGAGGCAACCACCCAAAATATACAATCCTATTGAGATCTATTGCAGAAATGTCTGAACTGCAAATTGTGATCGATTCTCATCACGAAAACACGCCTATATAATTTTGACCCCCTTGAACCCCACTTTTATGTGGTAAAAACTGGGGTTTACAGGGGTATACACTGTTTTTCTTATTTCTGCTCAAAAACATAGATTGTGGGTACTCGTTAAAACCGCCTTGTCGAGGGGGTTCTAACGAGTACCCACAATCTATGTTTTGAGCAGAAATATATATATATATATATATATATATATATATATATATATATATATATATATATATATATATATATATATATATATATATAAAAAAAAAAAAATCAGAATTTTTTATCTGAAATTTTTCATCTTTTGGTTGTAAAATTTTTTAATATATTTGAATAGTCTTATTTTCGTAATGTGGCAAACCATTGGAACTATCTAATATGAAACTATATTCGAATGGAACCAACCCGGTGCTCTGTAAATTTTAGCAGTCCATGACCTATTTATCTATGTAGCAGTACTATATTCTAACTTTAACCCTCGTTACAACGACAGCATTTGTTCTCAAAGACATTGCCATTAAAATGAATTTGTTGTTGTGCGGTTACTTAATGAACAGACTGATATGTAAGAAAGGTCTTGTTTTGTTCCTATTTCCTCATAGAACATATGTTTTGGATATTTGTTAGAATCGCCTCACTGAGGCGATTCTAATACATATCCATATTTAAAGTATTTTATACAATATTCTTGCATAATTTGTAACTGATTGTTACCTCTTAAGCGACGGTTCCGTGACAGTCAATTGTTATTATAACGAATTTTGTAGTTGTATGAGTGTCGGTATAAAGAGGATTGTCGTATTGCATTTTTAATTCTACTAAAATTTCATCAGCTGGCTACAGCCAAAGAAGAAATATTCTGATAACTAATAAATACTCCAGTAATTACCAGACTGAGTTAATTTCTAGAAATGTGACTGCTATGCTTTTTATAGTTTCAATTGAATATGTTGAAATAGGAGCATGTCACTTTATACTGAAACTATAGACTGTTTGTTGTTGAAATTAGAATAACTGAATATTGCACGCTTCAGTAGCGTAGCCAGAGCGAAATTATCTTTATGCACACTCGGTAAGAATCTAGTAAAATATCTCCCTAGTATTACTTCAAAAATGGGGACTGCTTTTAAAGGAAGGAATTTTCTCCCAGAGGAAGCAATTATTTGGTTTTCTTTTAAAGCAGCCCCTATGATAAAGAAGGAAATAAAAAAAAAATTCATGCTTGGCTATCTCTCTTTATGCAAATGTTTCCGCTGGTGCATTTTCATTGCGCTTGTTGATATTTAACACTATTTTTTTTTTTTTTTTTTTTTTTTTTTTTGCAGGAAATACACAGCATCAAACTGCGGTACAAAGAACGTAAGTATATATACGCACGTACGTATGGATTTTCATGTGTAGCTTTCGTTTATAAACGTAGAAGTGACTTGATAACAGTCTGGATTAAGATCATTACATCAGTGGTTTAATACACACCGAATACAGAATTACATGTATGTGGTTTTCTATCATATTTGCTAGATACATACTTGATTGCACCATGAGTGTATAGTCAAACATATAGACACATTTATGTAAAATGTGTTTGCGTAATGGACTTACAGAACACCCTCGTTACAACAATCCCAAATACTTTGCATTAAAATGAATTTGCTGTTGTACAGAATACTTAATGAGCAGATTAATATGTACAAAAAGTCTTTTTTGTTCATATTTCCTCATAGAACATATGTTTTGGATATTTGTTAGAATCGCCTCAATGAGGCGATTCTAACAAATGTCCAAAACATATGTTTCTTTAAAGTATTAGATACAATATTCTTGCATAAATTGTGACAAATTGTTACCTCTCCAGCGGAGGTTCCGTGACAGTCAAATTGTCATTATAACAAATTTTGTCGTTGTATCGAATGTCGGTATAATAATAAATGCTGTGTTAGACTGCATCTATGGCATGTTCAAAATGGCGTCCTTACTATCATACACGAACTGGTTGTTACTCTTTTGAGCACTGACTTTGTTAAATCACTGGTTAAGCAACTGATTCCATTATCCATCTCCACGAAAATTATGTCTCCGAGCTAGGATTCGAAAGTGTGACCCCTAGACGCTTTACCGATTGCGCTATGAAGCTCGGCAGACGCTCGAATTTATTAATAAACACACATTAGGTTTCTTCACTTAACCACTTTATGTCGTGTGGACTCTTCTACCTCAAGTCTTTGGACTGGTCCATTTCCAATATATGGGGTGTCTGATTATTTTTATTATTACCATTGTTTGTGGAAATTCCCGTATATAATGTAAACAGTGTAGACCCTGATCAGACGCCGCGTTCTGTGGCGTCTGATCTGGGTTTACAGTGTTTGCCAATGGCATTACGAAAATGCGCCTATTAAAAAATACTGAAAATTTCACCACCAAAAACTGAAAGTTTTCAGATAAAAATTCTGATATTTTTCATATTTCTGCTCAAAACAGAGATTGTGAGTACTCGAGGCGAATCTAATGAGTACCCTCAATCTATGCTTTTGAGCAGAAATAAAATAATGTGTACCTCTGTAAACCCCAGGGTTACTATATAAAAGTGGTTTTAAGAGGGTCAAAATTATATAGGTATGTTTTCATGATGGGGACGCTAGGCATGAGTTAAAACAGGCGTTAGTTCTCTTCACTTTGAAAAAGAAATAATTAAGCTTTTTCTTGGCGTATACTTTGAAGTGTATGGACATGATGCTGTTCAGGACGTGAAAGGAGACACAAGTGGAGCTTTCCAGATACTATGCATGGTACTGCTTAATAAAGAAGAGGATGACAGCAAACAGACGGACGATCATGCAGCTGAAGAAGATGCTAGAAGAATATGGCGGGTATCGTAACATTTTAGAATTTGAAACAATTTTCGTAGTTAAAGAAACGACATACACTTCTCTTTTCGCAAAATCTAATTTGCCCTATGTCCACCATTCTGCGTGCCTTCCTGTCTGCTTAAGATTAACCCCTTTTGTGAAGAGAGAAAAAGTCGATGCGATCTCTTTCCCTACGTATCGGTCCCCCTTAGGATGCTTGCAACGATTTAACCCATTTATGCCGAATGGACTCTTCTACTTTAACTCTTCTGACCGATCCGTTTCCTTTTGAAGATTGTCTGGTTATTTCTTTTTATTATTACCATGTTTAATAGAAATCCTTGTATTTAATGCAAACAGTGCAGACACTGATCAGACGCCGCATGCTGCCATTTATAGGACGCTACTGTCCTTGAGACATCAGTTCGAAAGAGGGTTTTGCTTGGCGTTTTATTTTAAAAGAAAATATTTTGATCAGATTGACCATATTTAACCAGTAACCATTTGTCTTTTTTGTTTCTGGGTTTTGTATTTTGTTCTCAAATATTGACTCTAAAATTAAACTTAAGGCCAAAAAATGGTCCGACCTATGCAATTTAATCATGTTTATTGCAACTATACAATGCAAGGGGTTGGGCCACAAGTTCTCACAACATTGACCCATGCAATTTCTATATAGTAAAGTGTTTTTTTTTTTTTTTTTTTTTTTTTTTTTTGTTTTTTTTGAAAATAACTTTAACATTTTTTTTTCTAATTTTTAATTATTACTGTTTCATTGTACCTACCCTACATAATTCAGAACCATTGTCAGCAATTTTATTAGGGAAAAATGAAAATATTCGATTTTTTATAAAACCGATGACTACAATAAAACAGGAAGTCACAAAAGTTGCCACCCTCCCCCCGCCCCCCACCCCCCGCGCACTAATAAAAACAATAGCCCCTTAATTTCCGATTGTATCCATTTACTTGAACATGTTAAAGACTTTTATTTTAAGCTGCTTGTATCATGCATTTAGAAATGGTAACAAAATGTCTAAAACAACTGATTTAACGTACCTGAACCGCCAATTACCAAACTATAATGTTAAGTTTCTGGCACATACGAGGGCCTCGTTTGTATATCTATTACCATTCAATGCTTTATGATCGCATATGTTACAAATCATTGAATGTTAATAGACAACAAACATATAATTTTTCCATTGTTCTTGAAGTGATTAGCAATAAAGCATCATCATAAGGAACCATTACGAAAACACGCCTATTTAAATATATTGAAAATTTTACAACCAAAAACGGGAAAATTTCCAGATAAAAAATTCTGATATTTTTCATATTTCTGCTCAAAACATAGATTGTGGGTACTCGTTAGAACCGCCTCGTCGAGGCGGTTCTAACGAGAACCCACAATCTATGTTTTGAGCAGAAATAAGAAAAATACTGTATACCCCTGTAAACCCCAGTTTTACTATATAAAAGTGGGGTTTCAAGGGGTCAAAATTATATAGGCGTGTTTTCGTGATGCTTCACAAACATGTATGATTTCTATGACTGAATTTCAACATACCTTTGTAGAAATAATAAAAAGTTGCAATAATCATTTTAACCCTTAAAGCGCTAAGAATTACTGTGATAGATGACATTCTATAATTGATATGGCTGTTTTTCTGAGAAAATGAGACTTGGCGTTTCATGTGATTCGTGTTCTAAGCAGACCATTAATATGATATACCGAGTCTTATTTTCTTGAACAAATTAAAAAGAATAAAATCAAAGTGTTGTCTGCTGCAGTTGTAATTAACGTTTTAAGGGTTCAAGAAAATGTCAATTTTGCATTTTGTTTTTCAAGTGAATTGTCTGCTTTGAACACGATTCACATGATTCTTTTTTCTCAACAAATAGACATCTCAATTTTAGATATACTCAAAACAATATATTAAGATACCTGTTTCTTTTTTTCCAACACAAGCCTGGAGAGCGACCAACACAGGACAGTGATGACATATTGATAGAAATACTTTCGTCATTTAATAAAGAACATGTTACATCTGTGCGCCATATATATGAGAAGGTATGTTTTACTGAATTACATGTGATATTTTGTAACCTCAACTCCAGAACCCTCCGCAACACACACACACACACACACACACACACACACACACACACACACACACACACACACACACACACACACTTTATGAGCCACAATTTGAGATTGCTTCTTTCTGACATGTGCTTCCGCTCTGTCTGACCAGTCTTTGTTATCAACATGAAGAAACTTTGCATCCTTGACTATCCAAAATGCTCCCAGTGAAGATTCGTATCAGTCTGCGTAAATGCGCAGGCTGATCTGAATCTTCGCAGGGGGCACATGTCCGAAGGTGCGTTTTCTGACTTTCAACTCACATGTAGACGTTATACCTATTTATAAGACCTTCATCCAAGGTAAAGACGATTTTCGGTAAGTGCCACAGTCTCAGAACATAGTAGCCTACCAATGACACCAAGAGGAAAAGTAAACAAATAAACAAATATGACGGATATATATTTGTATCACTAAAAGATAAAAGTATTCCTATGTGAATACTTTAAAGTACTTTAGCAATAATAATAATAATAATAAGCAGCTGCAGCAGCAACAGCAGCATCAGTATCACCATTATAAAAATGTTAAATGTTGTCAAGAACATCTGTATTTCAGATGGAGTGGTGAGGGGGCGGTTTTCCGGGGGGGGGGGGGGGGGGGGCAATTTTTTCCTAGGGGGTTCAATATTCTCGGGGCAGTTTTTTTTAGAGCAATTTCCAAGAGTGGGTGTGTCCTGATACTACGGATAGTACATACGTCACAAAACAACGAGAAGCAAAGCAACCACTCTCTTTCACTTATAGAGGGGATCACAATGCTGTAAAGACAAGAGGAAGAAATCAAACAAGACCGAATACGACAAAAGCACACGACAAAAGCACCCACTCCGACACACACACACACACACACACACACACACACACACACACACACACACACACACGCACACGTACCCACACGCGCGTGCGCAGCGAGCAGCCATAACCAATAAACAAAAAGCCACCGCCTTAGAGTGTTAAGTGGTAAAATTACCGTCGTTGGGATGAGCGGGTACGGATGGCGGTTTTATCGATTTTACTAGTGCACACATTTTTTTCATCAAAAATATCAATGTATTTACCATATTTCAAGATAGAAATTTTAACGTCACGTTAGCTAACACTTTCGTTATGTTTTGAACAACGGGGCCCTGATGAAAGGTTTCCAGCAAAACGACTGATTTCTAGGGACAGGTTTCATAAATTCACATGTAAAAAGATATTGCAAAATTCGACTTTAAAAAGATAAAACAAAATTGACTTTATAATATTTTGAATTTACAGATAACGGGGATAACATTTATAGATGCCGTGAAAAGGTCAACAAAAGGAGACTTTCAGGACGCTTTACTAGCTATTGGTAAGTGGTTGTTTAATTTGTAAATACTCAAAGACCATTCTTTAACTGTATGCCGAAGGGACTCTTCTACCTTAGCTCTATAAGTTTTATTATTATCATGTTTTGTAGAAATTTATGAAGGTAATGCAAACAATGCCTGCGGCGTCTGATGTGGGTCTACATTGTTTGCCAATGTCATTACGAAACCATGCCTATTCAAATATACTGAAAATTTTCCCACCCAAAAATGAAAATTTTCAGATAAAAATTTCTGATATTTTTCATATCTCTGCTCAAAACATAGATTGGGGTACTCGTTAGAACCGCCTCGACGAGGCGGTTCTAACGAGTACCCACAATCTATGTTTCTGAGCAGAAAAAAAGAAAAATAATGTATACCCCTGTAAACCCCAGTTTTACCATATAAAAGTGGGGTTTAAGGGGGGCAAAACTATATAGGCGTGCTTTCGTGATGTCCTTTAATTGGACGCTTAAATGGGTTAAAATTCTATTATAACAGAGTACTCGGTTATTTTAAAGAATGTTACCAAAACTATTTCATGTTTTATTCTTTCTCTTCATACGAAGGGGAACATAAAAGTTGGATAACTGTTATTGCATAAAAAGCAGTGTCGTACGTTATTAACAGCCGTGCATCAACCGGCGAAAAGCCGTGTATTAACAAAGCAATTCACGCGCTGTTAATGCACGGCTACGCAACTTTCAATATGATCGTACCGTGGCCACAGATTTATGAGATCTGTTCTGCCCGGCGGCACTAGAACGAGCATAGTCCATGGAAATTGCGTTCGCGAGACATCGGTGAAAAGGCGAAACCAAATAGTGCAAGAAATAACGCGAAATGTAGCAAATGTTTTCAGTTTTTAGGCAATAATAGCGATCGAACATGGTTTTTCAATGCATTAACATTCGCCAGGTCTCGGTTTTCAACACCTCCCTCGGGACCTGGCGAATGTTAATGCATGAAAAACCATGTTTTATCCCTATACTGTTAATAAAGGCGACATATCCATGTAGACATCAGACTATAATAATGGTAAAATACAAAATGAATTTACCGCTGAAAGGGCCACATTCATGAAGCACGGCCTTCCCGAGGAAACAATCTTTCAGCTTTCAAATGATATTATGTCGAACACTCGATGCCACAGTGTGCTGCACGTGACATAACGTCACGTGACATAGTAAAACTATTTTGCCCTAAAAGGTTTTGGGCTTATTACTACCGTAACATACGATTCCATAAAAAGATTGTTCCATAAAAAGAAATTTGTCCTCATAAACATGTCTTCCCGTACATCACCATAGTGCAGATTATATTTCATTTCCTTTAGTATCATTGGGCTTATTATTGTATATTTGAAAAAGGAGTTCTACTCATGTATACGTTAGAGGACGTAAGCAATGTTACAAACTTTATTACAGATTATGAAGAGTCTCAATAAAACCGAGACTCCCATTTTCTAATCCGTAGAGTGTTCCTTTTTCCGAAGGCAATCTTTTTGACGTTTATTTTATGACTGTAATAAAGAAACAGTTTTGTACAATCTACGGTCGCAGAAAAAAAACTAAGACAAAACCGCAGTCATGATCCACGAAACAACGTCATGGATACATGGGTCCCGGCTGACCAAAGGATCCTTACAACATTCTGCAATGTTTTGAATAATATGTCTTTAAACTGTTTAAAATCTTAATTTTTCACCGTCTTCAAACTCTGTTTGCTTATGAGCAATGTTTAGTAGCATATCTTATCTTCAGTTTGGATACACTTTGTTCAAAAGTTACGCAATTGTTGCCATGGCAATAATATACCCATATTCATAAAATGTTTGTATTGCCATAGAAACAGAGCTTTATACCATCAACTTCCATTCAAATTGCAGAAATAACTAGCCATACTTGTAAAGAAATCATACAACAAACCTAATGCTGCGGCTTTGAAGAGTCACATCGTTTCTTTCGTCTTGAAACTAAAGTTTGGAAAGTTTCATAACGTCATAGCGTTTGCCGACGTTTTTAAATGAGGTTCTCAGACTTGACACCCAATAATACTTAAAAGCAAATATCTCTATAACGTTTGGTGGTAGATCACTGAATTTTTCAGAAATAATACTATATGGATGACTTTATCAGAATATGTAAACGTTGCTTATCAAAATTTATCGTAATGCCTCTTTCATCAGATCGCGTCCCAGATTATGCAGTTCTACACAATCTTATGGTGTTTGCATTTTATGCTATTGATACCAGCCAGACGTTTTCGGCATACCAATGTCTTAGTTTTCGTGTGTGAGGTGCACGCAGCATCATGAAATCATTTCAAGACAATCAGTTCTTACTTTGTAGCGTCTTTTCTTGAGGACAGTCTGGAATATCACGCTGAAGCAATTCACAGGTCATTGAAAGGTTTTAGAAGCAATGACAGGCTAGTCATTAATATAGTCATCTCGCGTATGGAGGTGAGTTGCTTGTTTTAGTAATAGATTTATTTTTATTTTTATTCTATTTATGCATACAATATTAAAAGAGGGTGACACAATTAGCTGTAATAGCTATGGTCTTCTGTACAATCTAAAAATACAAGTAGTAAAGACAATAAAGAGAAACGAAACAAAGCATATATACACACATATATACAATACGATTTAGGATACTTAATCGCTAATGGGCGCACATGTCAAAAGGTATATTTTCTGACGTTGCAGCTCGGTCTATAAGCTCTATAGGCCTTCTACCTTTTAGAGATGAAGCACAAGCAGGCAGATAAAAGAATGAATGACAGGGTTAAAGTAGATGCACTATATGTGTAGTCGTATCTCAACAGCTCGAACACCGATGACTCGTTTATCATGGCTAATTCGAACTAGTTTTTGAGTTCCTAGGAAATTCTTCTGATAGCTCAAGAAAACATATTTAGGGAAATTTTCTTATTTTATCATGAAATTGTATGTTGTGTGTACTCACTAGAATCGCCTCATCGAGACGATTCTAATGAGTTCACACAACATATCATCATTGTAAAGAAGATCAAAAAGACTTCCCTAAATTATCACCATTTGCTTCCTGACATGGCGCCATGATTAATCTTCATTGGCTCGAACTACCCAACTTTGAGCTATTGAGGTTTTACTTTATATAACGATGAATCTTACATGCGTTATTTCTGTTGCCTTGTTTTGCAAGTACTATTACTAACTAGAACTGATACTGCTACTACTTTTACTGTTCCCTTAAACGACCATAACAAATTATAGAGAAGTCAAATGAACTTTTGTTGCACGTTTGGTTTAAAAATATTTATTCAATACACAATAGTATGCAAATGCAAACAGGACAATGGAAAAATGATCTGACACTGTGCGATGAAATGAAGATTTTAGTCGCCTCGTTTACACATTTATAAAGTTAATATAAACGACATCACTTCCGACTGACCAAAGTAAATGATATAATCAAAAACAGAAATTGAAGAAATTTTATTTATATTTGAATTTCGAGAAATAATAGTTAACACTTTCAAAATGATCCACACAAACAGTTAAAAGCAATGATTAAAGACATGAAGTGTTTTATGTCTTATTTTTCACAAAACATAGCCTTTAAAACATAATAAACAATTTGTGTTTAGATTAAAATTGAATAAAATTGTAACCGAATTTGCATATTTTGTCAGAAACCAAAGATGTTTTATGTATTTTCTTTGTTTTCAGAGAGATTTAGATAGAATCGGCATGACCTTCGCACAGAAGTATCATAAGTCGCTGGAGCATGCCATCAAATCAAACTACAGTGGTGACTTTGCAAAACTGCTTTTACTGATCATCAGTTTCCACGCCAGTGGGAACAGTGACTGAAATGATTCCAAGTTAACACACAACATCGTAATAACGTCGTGTCGACATCGCTGCGACATGACATGGAATAGCGTTATTACGATGTTGTGTGTTTACTGAGTTTCTATGCTTTATTCGAAAATTTTTTAAACTGAGCCGTTTAATAGACAGTTCCTTGGCTTTTCAAAGAAGCAAAAAGCTGTGATAATATTGAATGAGCCAGCGCACGACAAAACATACAATAAGTTTTGTGCGACCAGCGAGGACTCGGATCAGCCTGTGCATCCGCGCAGTCTGATCAGAGTCTTCGCTGATCGCATGGGCCTTCTACAGCCTTCGGGCATTCAAAAAGAATACACGAGAACCCTTGCCATACTGGGTGTGTGTGTTGGGGGGGGGGGGGGATGGGGGAGGGAGGGGAATATACAGGCCGATCTGAGTCTTTGCTGGTCACACAGCATTACGAAAACACGCCTATTCAATTATATAGAAAATTTCACCTCCAAAAAACTGAAAAGTTTCAGATAAAAAAACTCTGATATTTTTCATATTTCTGCTCAAAACATAGATTGTGGGTACTCGTTAGAACCGCCTCGGTGAGGCGGTTCTAACGAGTACCCACAATCAATGTTTTTGAGCAGAAATAAGAAAAATAATGTATACCCCTGTAAACCTCAGTTTTAATATGTAAAAGCGGGGTTTAAGGGGGTCAAAATTATATAGGCATGTTTTCATGATGGGTCTAATTTGTTGGTTTTGTCGTGCGCTGGCTCGAACAGAAGTGCTAAAGCTGAACACGCTTAACCCAGTAATGCCGAATGGACTCTTCTGCTTCAGCTCTTTAGGTAGATCCATTTCCAATATAAGGTGTATCGGGTTAGATTTTAATATTACCACGTTTAATAGAAATTCCTGTATTTGACGCAAACAGTGTAAATCCTGATCAGTCGCCGCCTGATCTGGATCTACACTGTTTACCAATGTACCCTTTATAGGACGCAAAGCATAAACAGGTTAAATAAACCAGCTGAGAAGATGTGGACAAACGAAATTTCTAGCTTTATTTCTGATACTGCTGAAAGAAATAATGAAATAATACGTGGGACCCGCAACATCAGAATACTCATCTTCGGATATATGCGCCCAGCGAAGATTGCAATTAGCCTGCGCATTCGTGCAGTCCGATCAGAATCTTAACCGGACCCATTTCTGACAGCCAAACATTCTTCATGCGTACACTGCGGATGCGTTGGTTGATTTGAGTCATTACGAAACCATGCCTATTCAAATATACTGAAAATTTTACCACCAAGAAATGAAAATTTTCAGATAAAAAATTCTGATATTTTTCATATTTCTGTTCAAAACATAGATTGTGAGTACTCGCTAGAACCGCCTCGACGAGGCGGTTCTAACGAGTACCACAATTTATGTGTCTGAGCAGAAATAAGAAACATAATGTATACCCATATAAACCCCAGTTTTACTATATAAAATGGGAAATAAAGGCATGTTTTCGTGATGCTTCGTTGGACGCACATGTCAGAAAGTACGTTTTCTCACGTTAGGACTCACAGGTTTCTGAATGTGTAAAAGGTTTCGGCCATGGTTTTGTCTAAATAGATGGACAGCGAAGAGCATGCCGCTACTTACGGTATCGGAAGATTTTGGTAATAAATGACAACAGTGTTTGCTGGGCTATGTCAAGTTTAAGAGTGTCCTCTGGACATAGGCGGACACTCGAAGATCCAGATCAGCCCGCTCACCTGCAAAGTTTAAGCAGGGTTTTGCTGTCTTGGTACAGACACAAAGGATACTGTAGAACGTACATGTATTTGCACTCAGCAAACACATAGATGAGACTGTACAGACATACATGAATGTATAAATCTGCGCATATGCTCTTAGGGACCTTTTTGCTGATTATAACGATATTTGACGAAACTCTATACAACATCTTTTGACATTTTATAAACAACATTGTATGCTGTCTATGCATTATCCAATATCACTGGTGCATTATACCATTCTTGTATTATTTTTTGATGAAATGTAGCGGCTATAGTTCAAAATATAACCTAAGCCCGTGAACTGAAGCCATTACGAAAACACACCTATTCAAATATATCGAAAATTTCACTTCCAAAAACTGAAAATTTTCTGGGTATTTTTCATATTTCTGCTCAAAACAGATTGTGGGTACTCGTTAGAACCGCCTCGGCGAGGCGGTTCTAACGAGTACCCACAATCTATGTTTTTGAGCAGAAATAAGAAAAATAATGTATACCCCTGTAAACCACAGTTTTACTATATAAAAGTGGGGTTTAAGGGGGTCAAAATTATATAGGTATGTTTTTGTGATGTTCTCGTTCTCAGCTGTATTACGTCAAACAGAAAATTGAAACCAGAAGTCACAGGTTACCAGACAAGGTTACCTTTTTGGGGCGGTTTACCATCACCAGATTTAACATGCCGCATTTTGAAAATCCGCCCAGCTGATGCGATCTACATAATAACTACCTAAAATCGCCCTCAAAATAGTTCCCTGGTAACGCTGATAATGCTTAATTCAGCATTTAAACATGTTAGCTTTTTACACTATCATTCTTATAATCATCGAATAAATAAACAAATCCAAAGAAAACATCAAACTTTTGAAGGTATGGCTTTGATCATATTCAGTACAATATCGGCGGACGAAGTTGAATACTCCAATAAAACATGCCAAATCTACACCTTTGGGTAACAAGCAAGTATAATTTTAGGAATTTGCAATTGAGTGGGAGCTCCCGGCTCAATGACACACAAGGGGTGAGGCTATAACTCACCTTACTAATAAATATTCTGCGTGGCTTCTTTTCTTTCCACATCTAGTGCCCTAGTAAAGCTGAGCGAGAGGTACAGCTTGTATTTGAGTTGTTTCCCCTGTATAGTTTTGGTATCGTATAAGCTAAGTTGTTTCCCTTGTATAGCCTTGGACATGTGTGACTGATCCATCCAATGATATGATAAGTGATATAATTGTTTTTTTTTTTTTTTTTTTTTTTGTTTTCTTTTTTAAAAAAAAAACTTGATGCCTTGTTTTCATGTCAGAGAAAAATGAACGGAAAAACTTCTCTAATTCTTTTAGGTCCGGAAAATATGAAATTCGCAGCACGCATTTTATATTGCTGGTTTGTTATTATTATTTTTTGCTGAAGCACTCCACTATCTAGTCCTTAAAATTGTGAGAGACCACAGGAAATCGGCATAAACTCTCTGAAAAAAAGAGTTATCCTAGCCGCGGTCCTTCTCACTGCAGAAAAAGGGCAGAAAAGGGACTATTGAATATTATTTATGTTTTTTTTTTTTATTTCAACGTAAATCCCAATCATTTCAAGAGTTCAGGCAACCGCCGCCATCAGCCCCTCTCAGTGCTTCGATTACCTATAATTTGTCCCATTTTATTCTGGCTCTCAGTGCTTCGATTACCTATAATTTGTCCCATTTTATTCTGGAGACCCCAAAATGGTAATTGCAAACAGTACAGTCACCGATCAGTCGCCGCAGAACGCGGCGTCTGATCACGGTCTACACTGTTTGCATTAAAAGATGAATTTCTATAAAACATAGTTAATATAAAACTTTACCAGACACCCTTCTGTTGGAAAGAATTGTAGAAGACTCCACCCGACGTAAATGGGTTAAAACATCTCGAGGCTAATTCAAAATCAAAATCATGTGTAGAATGCACTCGGACTTAACCGGGAAAGGCACAATCCTGAAGCACAACCTTTTCAAGGTACGGGAGGATAAATATATATGCACAATAAAGCAACAGATTTGTCAGTCACACATTTGCCATTAACCCATCTAAGCCGAGTGCTCTTATACAGTCGACTCTTGTTATCCCGAATTCCAAGGGACTCACTGAAACACTTCGAGATATCCGTACCTCGACATATCAGAGTTGATAGAGTGAGGAAAACAATAAATTGAACAACCATATTTAACAAATGGATATGTAATTTGACTCCTGAAGTTAGAAATATATATATAAAATAATGTGGAAAAGAGGAGAAATTGCTATTTCTCCTCTTTTCCACATTATTTTGTTACCTGTTGTCGTAGTTTCATGTTAAAATAGGGACCAGATTTTCACTTCGAGATAAGCGGTAATTCGAAATAAGTGAGCTCGAGATAACGAGGTTCGACTGTAATTCATACACTGCAGACCCTGATCAGACGGCATACTCTGTGGCGTCTGAACTATGCCAACATTATTTGCCCTAAACCCAATTAATGCCAAGTGCACTCTGCTACCACCACTCGTTGGCCAGGTCCATTTCTAACAGTAAAGGAGTCTGGTTATTCTTAGTATTACCGTTTTACAGACATTCCTGTCGTTAATGCAAACAGTGTACAGTCTGATCAGACGCCGCGTTCTGTGGCGTCTGATCTTGGTCTACACTGTTTGCCAACGTGTTTTTGATGTGATGCCACGCATAAACTGGTGTATCATTACGAAAACACGCCATTTCAAATATATAGAAAATTTCACCTCCAAAAACTGAAAATTTTCAGATGAAAAACTCTGATATTTTTCATATTTCTCTCAAAACATAGATTGTGGGTACTCGTTAGAACCGCCTCGACGAGGCGGTTCTAACGAGTACCCACAATCTATGTTTTTGAGCAGAAATAAGAAAAATAATGTATACCCCTCTAAACCCCAGTTTTACTATATAAAAGTGGGGTTTAAGGGGGTCAAAATTATATAGGCATGTTTTCGTGATGGAACTCTCGAGTCTAAAAACAAAATTGTGTAAACTACACACTGACGTACCAGGAAAGGCACAATCACGAAGCACAACCTTTCGAAGGCATCGGAGGACGAAGATGTTTGCAAATTAAAGCGACATATTTGCTCCATTTACACCGCGTGCTCGTCTACTTTAGCTCTCTGGACCGGTCCGTCCAATAGAAGCACATTTGCCATTCACCCGTTTATACCTAGTGCTCTACTACTTGACTCTCCGAACCGGTCCATTTACAATAGACGGAGTATCTGGTTAGTTTTTATTATTACCATGTTTTATAGAAATTTCTGTTTTTAATTCAAATAATGTAGACAATGATCAGACGCCGCACTCTGTGGCGTCTGATTTGTGTCTAAATCGTTAGCCAGCGGTACAAAGTAGAAAATCAAATATAGATTTTAAACTAGAGTCGCAGAAGACGACTAGTAAGACCACATTGGGCCCGGCCTGACCACAGACTTACCCTCTTCAACAGATTAATGAAGAAGCCGTCATTAAGTCTAGGGACCGACTGACCGTCGCGCAATTAAAGAGGAACGTTGGATTATAAATCATAATATTGCGTTGTTAAATTTGTGGACTTTAACGGATCAAATTAGTTCATATATATATATATATATATATATATATATATATATATATATATATATATATATATATATATATATATATATATATATATATATATATGTGTGTGTGTGTGTGTGTGTTTTTAGCAGGCAACACAAGAAGATCTGCTGCGCAAGCTGGTTTGGATCATCATGTTAGCATATCTCGTAAATGTAAAGGCTATTTGGCCCAAATTTATACAAACTGTAAACAGGAGGGTAAAATGAGTTCCCAAACAAAGCCATTTTCTTGTCTGGGAATGTTTATGCCAGTTTGAGATAATAAAGGTGACTTGAACCTCTACAGCCAACCATCAAAGTGCAATCACTAGCTCTGTAGGCAATAGAATACGGCGACGTTATACCATGACTACCACGTGACACTAGAGCCCTGTACTTCCTGCCGTCCGCCGTAATAACTTGTAAACTGGAATTATACCGGCTACAGACAACTACATTATCTTCTCCGTCCACAAACAAACCCCATGGTGTTTGTAATTCCCTATCACTGTACTGAGAGAGGACATCGCCGTTCAACGTCATACACGTTACTGTATTGTCAAAGCTATCAGAAACAAAAATCTTCCTGCTGGAGGGATTTACTGAAACATAAAGTGGCGTGTTGAACATAAATGACCCATCCAGATTTATTCCGATGCTCCTTTTCCAGTTACCATTTAGATCCAAGACCCGAACTTCTCCTCGCCATGATGGTACTTCGTAACACGTAGTATAGATTTCACAACCAGAAACATCAATACCCCAACATTCTCTGTCTAACTGAATGGTACGTCCAGGCATCATTTGAGGTAGAACTTGCAGTATCTGAAGCTTCTTCTCATTTGGTAGCGTAATAATGGCATGACAATCATCGACAACAGACAAATCCCACGGAGCGGCGAATAATATCAAGTTTTCTTTTAGTCTCCAAGAACTATCCAATGTCTTGATTCGACTATTGTTCCTATCACATAACGCAGCCTGTCCGTTCGGCATAAAGCAACATCCTGTTATATATGGTTTCTTTCCCTCGTCAGGTATCTTTACATTCACCTGATTTGATGACTGAACCTTCATGCCTAGCACTGGCTTTTTATCACGCTGGTTATCAATAGTATCACTAACTTGCAAGGCACCGAGTACCTGTATATCTGTCTGTACGGTATCAGGCGTCTGTAAGGTACCAAGAGTCTGTAAATCTATATGTAAGGCATCAGGCGCCTGTAGATCGACACGAACGGTTCCAAGTGTCTGTACATCAGATTGCATATCAACTAGTTTATAGTTCCTTTCAAAAGATAAAACTGGTGTAAGAGCATCCCTTTGTAAGTCTGTTATCAAAGCCTCGTATTCCTTAAGATTCTCCGAGACCTTTATGTCTGATATATACATTAACATCTTTTTGTTGCTCTTTTTCGCATCCTCGAGCAGAGTTAAATCTGACTCAATCATTTGTAATGCTGTTGTTATAGATACAATGTGGTGGTTGATGCGCCCCATCTGTTCCTTCTCATATTTGTCTATTTCTATCAACGCGCGTTGCTCCAATTTGTCCAGAAACGTGTTCATTTCTTCGCGAAACGTAGAAATTTTCGTCTTACATGCGTCTTTTGTGCAGATAAATTCCCTACTGTCTGCATTCCGTTGATGTTGGAGTTGGTCTATTTGAGTCTTCACAGTCTTAGCCGCCTGCAAAACTGAACTAAGTCTCGTCGTTGTGTAGCTACAGCACTTTTCTTGCAGAGAAACGGATTTGCATTTTCGATGTTTAACTGTCTTGCATGAGCTACACATAGCTTTGTCATGATCTTCACAAAAAAACTCAACCTCTCTATATTGGTAACAACTACAGTATAGGGTGAAGGACGTTTGTTGAGTAATATTTGTAAAGACTCTGGGCATCTCACTTCCAGATAAAACCTTGTGGTCTTTCGATATTCTAAGCTTTCCATGCGAATCGTTGCATGCATTGCAAAGGTATTCATTGCATTCTTTGCAGTAATGGTTTGCTTCCTTATTTGCATTGTGTGTCTTACATGGCCCACACTCCAGTTCATAACTCTCATCTGATGCTCCAATCAAGGACCTTGCTCCATCAACTGAGGCCATACTGATGTATACTCTGGAATGAAGACAACACCAATAATAAATGCACTGTAAAACAGTTATGTCGATTAAGGAGTTTGTTAGCTGTCTCAGAATTTGGTGTTTGATATTTGACTGACAAATTATTGTTATTTTGAATCGTAATCAACATTATAAAACAGTCACTTACAAATACGGTGGTGCTGCACTGTTTCTAGATATAATGTTAATTTGGTTTTGACTTCGAATACGTTATTGGCGCGTTCAGCGCAAGTTTAAGGCGCGTCGTGTACGCTACATACACGTTTCGATTTCCAAAGGTCTTGGGTTTGACGTTTGCAGGACGCTTCAGTTGCTTACCCCAAGCATGCGTCTACGCGCGTTTAACGTATGTAGCGTACCTTTAACGTGCGTGTAACGTGCATGTGGAGTATCAGAAACGTATCAGAAACGTATTCTAACATTTCAAATGCCTGTGTACGATAATAGCTCAGAAGATACAATGTCATGAGCACTGGTATGAAAAGTTCTTTTGCTGTTTGGC
Source organism: Anodontia alba (assembly GCA_964016985.1). Classification (NCBI taxonomy): domain Eukaryota; kingdom Metazoa; phylum Mollusca; class Bivalvia; order Lucinida; family Lucinidae; genus Anodontia; species Anodontia alba. Next base: position 43,695,758 of record OZ024823.1, on the reverse strand, counting down.
AGTTGAATTTATACTTTACAATCAAACACTGTGATCTCGAAGGAAAACAAAACATGAATAGCAAGCGGCATGTATGCTGCCTTTCTTTTTATATACGCTAGTGACGTCAGCAACGCCTGACAAATGTCCCTAACACGCATTGCTCAAAAGCACACTAGTACTCACGATACACGATTGGGACACTTCAGAGATACGTCTCGACTTTTGGCTATGCGCCAGTGTGCGTAAGTCTACGCTACTCGTACGCCAAAAGCACGCCCACAATTCGCTCTGAACACTTCTCTTGACAATGCACTTCAAAGATTTCTAACGAGTCCCAGCGTGTTGGAACTGTCATTTTTTTTTCAAAAGGCCTGGGGCACGACTATTTCATAAGCTACGTAATATATGACAGCCCCATAATTAGGAGGAAAACGATCTGAATGGTCCAGGTTATTTGTTGGTCTCCATTCCTGTCAGCTCATTGGGGCAGGGGCTTATAGCAGGAACTTTACGTAACATAAATTTGCCCTCGCGGTGCAGGGCCTTTAGTTGGGCTTTACAAAGTGAAATGTTTAAGTTCCCGCTAGTGATTCTAAATTACTGGCGCATGAAGGGACAGTGGCAAACAATACATACCTAGATCAGACTTTTTGTGTTAAAATACATAAAAAATAAAAGAATAATAAGCAAAATGAAATAAATCAGACACCCCTTAAACTATAGATGGACATATCTAAGTAGATTAGTAGACGAGTTCACACAGCATACATGGATTAAAGTACTCTCATACTGGAAACAAACGGAATTCAAAATATCTGGGACCTGTTCTTCAAAGCCTCGTTAGCTTAACGAGCTCGTTAGTGGCCAAAATGTTAATTGTTCTAGTAAGTACAATACCTAATTCACAGGTATTTTTGCTGAAATAAAAATGTGCTACACACATTTTGCAGCAAAATATTAGCATGTATGCCATATTTAATGATCAAAGTTTTAACGATACGTTAACTAACGACATCGTTAGTTTTGAACAACTGGGCCCAGGAAAAGACAGATAAGAACTTGCCTTACTGGAAACTGGAATATCAGGTTGATATCATAAGTATATCAAACAAGTTATAATTTGACATTGTCATGGGAAAAGAGCCGTTATAGTATATGTGAACAGTAAAGATTTAGAATCTATGCTGTTCATTAATGTAAGCGGGACATGTGGTCTTACTTATAAAAGGGCATATGCACTGAAAGATAGTTTCCACGGAAAATCCGAGGAGTCTTTTAATCACGACGCCGCCAAAGTTTGATTTGATCTTGCATATGAATGGGGCGAGTTTCGTATTTTACAAAGGCGTCTATTGGTCTATGTCATGTTTCCGCACCCTTCCGACTCCTCACCCTACCACACACGACAATTGACAAATACAGTTTTTATACACTACATCAAGAGCTGCATACGTGTTATATCTATCTTTGTTCCTGGTATTTAGATTATTCGCGGTGCTCTAGTATAAATTATTATTACCATATTCGACTTAAATACCGCACATACCCCTATTAGCGCACAGTCTAACAATTCCATAGTCTTCAGATTACAGCCAGTGCACTTTTTGTTACTTCTTTATGGAGGCATATGTTGTGGGTACCCATTTGAATTGCATCGACACACTTGTCCGTGCAATTCACAAGTCGACGTAATTCAAATGAGTACCAAAATGTGCTTTTATAATGAAAATCAGAAAACACACACACACACAACCGGCCCACACCCACACACACATGCAAAAAAAATAAAAATAAAAATAAAACAAAAAAACATCGAATTTGATAAGCTCCTTCGCTGATTGTTTTTTTCCCAGTAGTTTTGAAAAACCTAAGCGCACAGTGTGGTAATTAGGTCGAATACAGTATTAACTCATTTACGCCGACTGGACTCTTCTACCTTACCTCTTTGGATCGGTTCTTTTCTAACAGAAGGAACCGTGTCTGGTTAGTTTCATTATTAAAATATTTTATAGAAATTCTTGTATTTAATGTAAACAAGTGTTGACCCTGATCAGATGTCGCATTCTTTGGTGTCTGATCTGGTTCTTCACTATTTGCCAATGTCACTTTTATGGGACGCTAGACATAAATGGGTTAAACATGTATTAAAAAGATCCACTTTCTATTTCCATATGAATAATGTGAAGATCATATGAACAGGAAGTTAAGAAAATTAAACAAATCTAAGATAAACATAAAAAATCTTTGACATTTATCACATTTACACATTCATCATCATCATCATCATCATCATCATCATCATAAGCCTCATAATCATCATCTTCTTCTTCATCATATTCATCATCATCATCATCATTTTGTTTTTGTTGCTTAATTACTTACATTTCTAAACACTTTTAGTAACCTAAATCCGTTTCTGAAAATTATGAACATTTACAAATATGCTCGAACTATTACGATCGAGTCTAAAACAAGCACTAGCTTTTGCAAAACAAAACAAAGAAGAAAACTTCGCTGCTCGACTGGAATGTTCAACGTGGAAAAGAAAGAGTATTAAATAGCTTCTAATATTGACAGCAGATGTATCTAAACTGTGGCCAAAAAGACCATGCCATATATGATGAGTACACAGATTCGGATCAGGCGTACCTTTTAAAATATATTTCCAACGATTTATGTATTTTTGTATATACTTATATACAATTAACTCTCGTTATCTCGACCTTGCTTATCTCGAATAACCGCTTATCTCGAAGTGAAAATCTGGTCCCTGCCTAAACATGAGAACCTAACAACAGGTAACAAAATACTGTGGAAAAGAGGAGAAATTGCTCCTAAGGAGCAATTTCTCCTCTTTTCCACAATATTTTCTATATATCTCCAACTTCAGGAATAAAATTACATATGCATTTGTACAATGTGGTTGTTCGATTTATTTTTTCTTAACTCTGCAAACCTGATATGTCGAAGTACGGATAACTCGAAGTATTTCAGAGAGTCCCTTGGAATTCGACATCACAAGAGTAGACTGTACACGTAAAATGTTGATCTAATCTTGACTTTGTAGGATCTACACAGTATATGGTATACAGCCTAAACAGACTAAATTAATGTACATGCCGATGTGGATCTACCCAAGCACAATGCGGCTGGCGCAGCTTTTGTGGTATTGAAGCCAGAATTAAGGGAAATGAATTCATTTCAAGGGAGATAATCCTATCAAAATTGCTTGGCTCCTTTCTGATAAGGGGTGTAAATTGCTTCCCATAGGAGTAAATCTTTTACTTTAAGAGATTTCTTTTCAGAAGGGATTTGGTTTGCAGGAACGCAAACAGGAAGTCACAAAAATTATGTCCCTTGCAGAAAATGACGAAAAACCACTGTAGAATATCTTGTCCCCTTTATATCTGCCGAATCAAAATTGGAGCCACCTCAAGATAAAACCAACAAAATGGCAGGTGCGCCCAGCGAAGACTCACTTCAGCCTGGGCATCCCCCCGCCTAGTCTGATGAGAGTCTTAGCTGTCTGTATGAAGAATGCTTAGGTTCTTAGATACCCCATGATTGAGCGCACAGCGAAGACTCTGATCAGACTGGGCGCATGCCCAGGCTGATCTGAGTCTTCGCTGGGCACACATCTGCTTTCTTGGCATTACGAAAACACGCCTATTCAAATACATAGAAAATTTCATCTCCAAAAACTGAAAATTTTCAGATACAAAAACTCTGATATTTTTCATATTTCTGTTACCCACAATCTATGTTTTGAGCAAAAATAAGAAATTTAATATATACCCCTGTAAACTCCAGTTTTACTATATAAAAGTGGGGTTTAAGGGGGTCAAAATTATATAGGCATGTTTTCGTGATGTTTTGTTATGAGGTGGCTCATTTTGTGGTTTTAGTGGACTACTGTCCTCATACAGGCGCGGTTGAATTATGTCGCTTTCGTAAGTTAACAAATTGATGTTGCTGTCAAAGAGAATAGGTTTCGATATTTCATACAAATTGACTCCAAAGCAGATAATTTACACAAGATGTCAAAACCTTTTGTTTGTGGGGAAAATAAGAAAAAAATAATATTCAAAATGTCGTCCGCTGAAATACTTACCCACCATGCTAAGTATTAAGATAAAATAGGAAGACATTATGTTTTCATTTCCAAAATTTATGAGTCAGTAAATGATACCGAATATATATAGAGTCTCGACGGTTTACCGCCACAAGATTTACTATACCGCATTTCAACTATCCGTTCAGCTGAAAAATACCTAGCTAATAACTATCTAAAATCGCCCCCAAAATAGTTCCCTGCTAACGCTGATAACGCTAAATTTGCATTTAAACATATGAGCTATATACACTCCAGCGCTTATAAATAGCGAATAAATGAACAAAAGCAAAGGAAACATCAAACTTTTGAAGAAATATGATTTTGATCATATTGTGTACAACATCGGCGGACGAATATGAATACTCCAGTATTCCAGTAAAGCAAATCAAATCTACAGCGTTGTCTAACGAGCAGAGGTGAATTTAGGAATTTGCAATAGAGGGGGAGCTCCCCCAGTGAGACACAGAGTGGGGGAGGGAATGCTCAAAATCCAAAAGGTGCGAGGCATTAACTCACCTATTAAATATTATCGTGTTTTCTTTTCTTTCTACTTATCTAGTGCCCTAGTTAATGCTGAGCGAGAGGTATTGCTCGAATTGACCAATTGGACCTATATTTCTCGGTAATATTGGCGGGACGTTTCGTAGCAGGTCATTTCGTACCGTTGTAACATTTAGCCTAAATTCTGCTTCAGAACATGCAAATAATTACAAAACAGTTCTTAAAATACTTACTTTCTACGATTATTATCAGAATAAAGTATTTAAATAGTATGAATGGCATTTCCTGCCAACATAATTCCATCTGGTGATTGAGTCGTTTCCCTTGTATAGTCTCGGCAACGTATAAACTGTTTCCTTTTGTAATGTGTAACACCCAATGATTAGATAAGTGATATCATTGAATTTTTATTTAAAAAAATGATACCTTGTTTTCATGTCAGATAAAAATGAATGAAAAACAACTTCTTAAATACTTTTAGGTCCGCAAAAAATGAAAATCAAGCAGAAAATTGCGGGAATCTGTTTTTTTTTTTCTTTTTTGCTGAAGCACGCCACCATCCAGTACATTAAATTACGAAAGGCCACCAGAAATCTATGCGAATCCGGTGCTCTGTAGTAATCTCTGAAATAGCTACCTCAGCCGCGGTTCTACTAACCACAGTAAAAGGGCAGAGAAAGAATTACTCTCAAGCTGTCTTTTGGAACAACAAAGATGGCGGCCTATACGAATAAACTTTATGTATGCTTGTTTGTAACGAAAAATATGGGAATGTTTATAGCGACGGGTTTGACTGTAAAGAGAGGATGATGTGAAATCTTGAGCATCTTAAATTAGTTTCTTTGTGTCGTCTGTAAGGGGAGTGAACTGCGCCGTTCGTCACATTGGTGTTTGTAACCAGTGAACGGTGCGCATGTAAAATTCACCGAGGTTTAGCAGTTGCTTTTGAGTAGTGTGGATCGGGATATCTCTAATTCAACCATGAATACAGATATCTCTTATTGAAGTGCAGATATCTCTTATTGAAATAAAGCTATATGTATTTAATTTAGAAGTTCAGATATCTCATTTCAAATACAGATATATGTTTGTATTCAATCTCCGCATTTCAGTTATTTCAATTACAGATATCGGCAGTTCAATTAAAGATATCTTTAATTCCAAAAATACAGATATCTGTATTTATGAAAAGAGCCATTTGTATTTAAAATGCAGATATCTGCATTAAATGGGTAAAACCTCAAAGGCGTTGCCATTATTGGGTACTGTTTATGTATTGCTTTTTTTTTTTATTTCGGCGTGAATCCCAATCAGTTCAATTCAGGCAACCGCCCTCATCAGCACTCTCTGTGCTTTGATTAACTTGTGTAGGAGGTATCTCAGAAAATAGGTTTTGATATATTTTTTATACTTCCTGCAAATTGTTTCCAAGGTCCATTCGTTTAGTTCTATATTTGCATCGTTTACTGGGTCGATGTTAAAACGACGCACTCTTCATCCTAGAAAGGGCGTTCAGCAGATAAAAAAAAAAAAAAAAAAAAAAAAAAAAAAAAAAAAAAAAGAAAAAAAAAGAAGGGAAGATAGTACAATTACAGGACGAGTTTGTTCTGTTTCATGCTAAATCCATTATCTCTCTGAATTTTCTAACCGAATGTTCATTGCACAAGACAGGATGGCGGATAAGCTGCACCTTGATTTGAACTATCACACCTCAATCACATAATATGGTATTCCACTCAATCACACAATTCTAACAAACCAGTCCTGTCTCAATATATGCTTAAGATGGCTGGATACTTTTGGTCGATTTTTGCCAATTCTTTCACAAAGAAAACCCTTTTTGTGACTTGCTGTTTGTTTTCTTGCGCGTCAAGCCCCTTCTGAAAAGAGATCTACTCTAACCTGTGGGAGCAAACTCTTTCCTGTTATGGTAGACCCATTTTCAGAAGGGGTACGGGTGTGCAGGAAAGCAAACAGGAAGCCACAAGAGTTGTCTCCTTTGGAAAATAATGACCAAGTGTATCATTACGAAAACATGCCTATTCAAATATACTGAAATTTTTACCACCAAAAAAATTGAAAATTTTCAGACAAAAATTCTAATATTTTTCATATTTCTGCTCAAAACATAGATTGTGGGTACTCGTTAGAACCGCCTCGATAAGGCGGTCTAACGAGTACCCATAATCTATGTTTACAAGCAGAACTAACAAAAATAATGTTTACCCCTGTAAACCCCAGTTTAACTATATATAAGTGGGGTTTAAGGGGGACAAAATTATATAAGCGTATTTTCGTGATGTCAGGAAAAAAAATGCATCGGAAGCGATTAGCCAAAAACGACTATCGATCAAATGGTCGCAGTAGTTGTAATATAAATAATAATAATTATAATAATAATGATAATAATAACGGCTCCTGAAATATGGCTACATCATAGCAGAGTACCAGCTAAATTAGACTTATTGTACATGTAATTATTGATTATAGAGTTATGGTTCCTTCTTTTTGGACTACCTGGTTCATTGTCCTCCATAGAATTTGGAAGTTTCACCTAATTTCTTAACACGTTAAGAGGGATGCTATGAAACCAAAATGGACGGACAGACGGACGGACAAACGAACGAATGAACGGACGAAATGTTAGCCACGACTGAAGGCACACTAGTGTTTCTTTGGTGCAATTCCAAACATCACGAAAACATGCCTATATACTTTTGACCCCCTTAAACCCCACTTTTATATAGTAAAACTGGGGTTTAAAGGGTATGCATTATTTTTTCTTATTTCTGCTCAAAAAACATAGATCGTGGGTATTCGTTAGAACCGCCTCGACAAGGCGGTTCTAACGAATACCCACGATCTATGTTTTGAGTTGAAATATGAAAATATTAGAATTTTCTATCTGATTTTTTTCATTTTTTGGTGGTAAACATAGATCGTGCGTATTCGTTAGAACTGCCTTGTCGAGGCGGTTCTAACGAGTACCCACAATCTATGTTTTGAGCAGAAATATGAAAAATATTAAATTTTTTTATCTGATTTTTTTTTTCATTTTTTGATGGTAAAATTTTCAGTATATTTCAATAGGCATGTTTTCGTAATAAGAATTTATACATAATAAATATGATTGCGTGGCAGCCAAATTTTATCAACATTTTGAAATACTTGTCTACCATTGTAAATTCAAATGATCAACAATTCCAATAATCGATCAGAAGTTAAAATCGATATTGGTCACCCTAAAAGCGAGGCCAAGCAAACATTGTAATAGACGACATTCTATTTGTTTTTATTGTTTATAGAAAATAGGTCTTTTTATAACATGTGAATCGTCTGCTTTCATACAAACCACATATCACCAGTTATTTTCTTGCAGACTTATTTTCTATGAATACAATAAATAAAAATGTCGTCTGCCGAAGTTGTGATTGACGCTTAAGGTTTGAAACCAACATTTGAGCTGAGATTAGCCGAAATGTACCTATCCCACTATAAAACAGCGCAGATCGTGCAGTCTTGTCAGTGCCTGTGTCATTTGTTAAACAGATTCTTGAAGTCCTGTACCTTTATGATAGAAATATAGACCCTGTTTAGACTGTGCTGGTTGGTCTTAATCCGACCATTTCGTATGTGTAATAAAATACCGTTTTTGCTGCTGTTCTCCGCTTATTCATAAAGTGTGAGAAAACAAAACAAAGCATCATGGTATGAAGAAAGCAGTGCGAAATTTTGAGATGGTACGTACAGTATATGTAACCCTTTTAACCCTTCTCATGCTGAACACGACATGCCCTATCTTAGCAAGCAGTGTAGATCAAGATCAGTTGGCTTCTGAAGAAGCCAACTGATCTGGATCTGCACCGTTCACCATTTAGTATGTGAATTTATAGCAACAATTCGGATCAAGCAATGGGCGTGGCATCTTAATTTATTCAGCATGACAAGTGTTAATGTATTTATATTTTTGCCGGGGCACTGCATTTCCTACAAGACTGCATGTGCGCCTACATGTAACCAAGACTCAAATCAACCTGCGCATACGCGCAGTCTGATCAGTCTTGGCAGAACACTCGGTAGGTAGCCAAGGATCCAAGTGTGTCTTCAGGCGGGCAGCGAAGGCTCTGATCAATTTTGCGCGACTGCGCAGGCTGAGCCGAGTCTTCGCTGGGTGCACATGCAATGTTGTAGGAAATGCTATGCCCCGGCTTAATGTTTACTTTTGTAATAGAAATGTTCTTGTAAGGACTAGAAGTTCAAATGATTTTAACCCTTCTCATGCTGAATAAATTAAGATGCCACGTAAACTTCTAATTTCCAGCCAATCAGATTACTTGATCCGGGTTTTTGATAGAAATTTACATATTGAATGAAAAACAGTGCAGAGCCAGATCAGTTGGCTTCTTCAGAAGCCAACTGATCTGGATCTACACTGTTTGCGAAGACAGGGCATGTCGTGTGCAGCAAGAGAAAGGTTTAATATCACAGGTGGTTTTACCCATGTTTTGAATCAATAGGTCTATTTTTACTTTCCTTTCGACATCCTTTGGAAAGACGTTTTTCGCTTGGCTTTTTTTTTATTGTAAATGAAACTGTTTTGTTCTGGTTGACCATATCTTATAAGGAACCATTTGTCTTTTCTGTTTCTGCGCTTGGATTTCAACTATTTACTGTAAAATTAATGTTACGGCCAAACATTAGTCTGACCTATGCAATTTCAGGTCGTCATTTCCCGCTTGAAAAGTCATTATCCTTATCCAATCATCAGCAACAACGAAGCTGTTTGGAAATCCTTTCGATTACGTTTAATAATCAACATTATAATATGAATTTAATAGGAGCTACCTATATCACACCTCAATCACATAATATGGTATCCAAATTATCACACATGCTTCATAGGTGGGTTGGCCAGATCTAACTGAATTTGATTTCAGAACACACTAGACTTCTGAATCCACTGCATGAATTGCGATATGCATGTAACGTATAATCAACAATATTACAGCAGTTTAGAGACATTGCCTCCAAATTTGTGGGACTTTTACCCGAACCGATGACATGAATTCGGGTCCTGCTTAGTTACTAGCAGCTCTGCCATGGAGGCTTTAGGCAGCCCATCTTTTTCACGGGCCCCGATGGGCGGGGGCCGTGCTTTCCGCATACCGAAAACTAGTGTATTCCGGTGACAGATACAACCTGAAATCCATTTAACTGCTTCAGGATTTTTTTCTAAAGACCTTTGACCGTTTGTGCGTTTTTGTCTTTGTTTCTTTTTTTTCCGAGTTTACACATTATGAAAAGCAGAAAAAAAAAAAAAAAAAAAAAAATAAAAAAAAAAAAAAAAAAATAAAAAAAAAATAAATAAACATAAAAATAAAAAAAAACCGAATCGGTCGATCAAACACATTATTGAGTCGACGTTGTTTTTTTTTTTTTTTTTTTTTTTTTTTTTTTTTCTTCTGATTATCACGTGAAAAGAGCGTAAAGTCTATGTGTTATCTAAAAATCTATATCAAAGTGTACCTTATGCACAAAACAAATCATGCTTAGCTTGTAAATAGACTGAGAATGGATAGAAATAAAATTCGAAATGGAGACAAAATTCAAAATGGCTGCGATCGCATTTTTTGTAGGCTGACGTCATAAGTCTCGTGGTTCAACCCCTTGCAACTGGAATTTGTTTTGTTGCTATTATCGGCACGGCCGCCATGTCAATAGTCTCTATCAAATCACAGAACGCCGATTGCTTTTCAGGATAAGGACCGAACCACCCAAGCCTTTTCTGGACCATCACATTTTTGGTCACACACATCACTGGTCACATCGTTAGTCTATAGCAGTGCGTCTGCACGCCGAACCGCTTTGCGGTTCGGGTTCCCGTTGGACGCACTTATAACCATTAAGTACATTCAAATTTGTATATATAGGGTATAAAGGGCTATGTTCGGATGCTCGACCTCTGGTTGGGAAATTCTAACCAACATGTCTCACATTATCACTATCAGCAGCAGCAACAACAACCACTAGTAGCGATTGAAGTCATTAGAATGAAGAGTAAACATGTGAGTGAGCGTTTGTTCACATCACGAAAACATGCCTATATAATTTTGACCCCCTTAAACCCCACTTTTATATAGTAAAACTGGGGTTTACAGGGGTATACATTATTTTTCTTATTTCTGCTCAAAACACAGATTGTGGGCACTCGTTAGAACCGCCTCGTCGAGGCGGTTCTAACGAGTACCCACAATCTATGTTTTGAGCAGAAATATTAAAAATTTTAGAATTTTTCATCTGAAAACTTTCATTATTTTTGTGGTAAAATTTTCAGTATATTTGAATAGGCTTGTTCTCGTAATGAACTCAATTATGCCTAGCGTCCTATAAAAGGGATATTTGCTGATAGTGTAGTGCTATATCAGACGCAACAGAACGGGCGTCTGATCAGGGTCTACACTTTTTGCATTAGTGAAAGGAATTTCTATAAAACGTGGTAAAAATAAAAATATCCAGACAACCCTTCTATTAGAAATGGGCCGGTCTAAAGAGTGATGGTAGAACAGTCCACTCGGCATAAATGTGTTAACTTACAAATGCTCAAAGGCACTTCTTTGGCCCATTTACGCCGAATATACTCCTCTACCTTAACTCTGTGGACAGGTTCATTTCATTTATAAGGAGTGCATGGTTAGTTTTTATTATTATCATGTTTAGTAGAAATTTCTGAACTTAATTCAAACAGTGAAGACCTTGATTAGAGGCCGCGTTGTGCGGTGTCCGATATGGGTCCACACTGTTTGCCAATGCACCTGTTATGGAACGCTAGGCTTAAATGTTTAAAATTCTGTTTCAATAGAGAAACGCGTTAAATTAAAGAGTGAAATCGAATCATTTTCTTGTTTCATTCGTTCTCTCTGTATGAGAGGAATAAACGAGTTCGCTAACCATTGTTAATAAAGGCCACAGCCTTTGTCCTTTATTGTCGAAATATCCCTGTAGAAAAAAGACAACCATAACTTAACTAAAAAATACACAATGAATTTACCGCGGAAAGGCCTGAGTCACGAAGCACAGTTTCCGAGGCAACAGCTTCTCAGCTTTAAATTAGTATTCAGTAATAATTATGGCGAACACTTAGCATCACAGTTATCCGCAAGTTTTTGGACGCATAGCTCCTTTAAAATACAATTGAAATTTGTTCTATAAAAAGGAATTTGGACTCATTAACTGACTGTAATATAAGTAATATAAGTTTTGTACGATCTACGGTCGCAGAAAAAAAAATAAACTGAGACAAAAATGTGGCCATGATTCGCGATTTAACGTCATGAATACTTTGTGCAAGTCTTTATATTATTGTGGTGCGTGCATTTCACTATATCATGTATGAAGTGCACACACCACATCACGAAAACATGTCTATGTAATTTTGACCCCCTCAAACCCCACTTTTATATGGAAAAAATGAGGTTTACAGGGATATACATTATTTTTCTTATTTCTGTTATAAAACATAGATTGTGGGTACCCGTTAGAACCGCCTCGATGAGGCGGTTCTAACGGGTACCCACAATCTCTATTTCGAGCAAAAAATAACAAACAGATCATATGTTTCATCTGAAACTTTTCGTTTTTTGCAGCCATGAAAAGTGCCATTATATTGAATGGGCGTATTTTCATGATGATCATAGGGGCCGCGCCATGCGAAACTGTCTTCAGGCATAGCGGACAGCGAAGGCCCACATCAGCCTGCGCATCTTGTTAGTCTGATCAGGGACTTCACTGTCCGCTAACAGAATCATTGGATACTATAGAACGTATGAATGGAGGGCAAATGACAGGATGATACTTTGCGCATGCGCAGGATTTGAATCTGCGCTTCTTGCGCACGTTCGAAGGCACTTTTTGCTTGACGCGGCCCATATAATAATTTCCAGAGGCAATCTGTTCTTACTTTGTAGCCTCTTTTCTTGAGGACAGTGTAGAATATCACGCTGAAGCAATTTACAGGTCATTGAAAGGTTTCAAAAGCAATGACAGGCTAGTCATTAACATAATCATCTCACGTATGGTGGTGAGTTGTTTGTTTTACAATGGATTTATCGTTATTTTTATTGTCCCCCGCCTTTTCGAAGAAAAGCAAGGGTCATGGTATTTGTCTTTCCGTGGTGCTTGGTATGTGGTGGGTGGTGCGTGGTGCGTGGTGCGTGGTGCGTGATTCCGAGTTTGTAGTAGGTACCTTATGAGCGCAACTCCTTCTACATTTTCGATCGATCATTCTGAAACTGTACAGGTGTTTTTATCACAGTCTGATTTTTTCACTTTTTTAACATTTTTAACTTAAACTTTTTTGTGCTCGAATACTATAAAAGCATATAAGTAGTAGGTAACCTGTGAGCGCAATTCCTACAGTTTTAGGTCGATCCTTCTGAAACTTTACATGTGTTTTATTTATAGTCTGAGAGTATGCGTGTGCTTTTTATAGAATCCTGAAATTATTTTGTTCCACTTTTTCACATATTTAACTTCCCAGCAAACACACAACGTCGCAGGAACGTTGTTACAACGTCGCTGCAACGGCTAGACGTTGCAGCGACGTTGTAACGACGTTGTTGCGACGTTGTGTGTTTGCTGGGTTAGACATTTTTCATGCTTCAATACTATGGAAGTGTATAGGGGGTAGGTACCTTGTGAGCGCAACTCCTCCTACAGTTTTCGGCCGATCCTTCTGAAAATTTACAGGTGTTTGTATTATGGTCTGAAGTTTTGCATGGGCTTTTTATGGAATACTGAAATTTTTTTTTCTAATGTTTTATATATAGAGTGGGTGTCTTGTGTGCGCAACTGCCCCTACATGTTTTAACCGATCTTTTCGTAAATTTGCGCACATTTTCTATATGGTCTGAAGATTTACGTGTGATTTGGACATAACCAAAAGATTTTCTTTTCACATTGTTGACCTGGTCATTTTTTAAAGGATTTTTAAAGACGGGGGATATAAATTCTCTGAATGTGCTTGTTGTATTTATTTATACAATGTTGGCACATTTAGGGTGACACAATTAGATATAATATCTAATCTACCTTGTGGCCCTCTGTAAAAACTAAATATCTGGTTGTTTTGAAAATCGAATACCGCTTCAGCCGGCGCTATGGGGCGTATGCAGCCTCGGAAACTACAGTATTGTATATAAAGCGACTCACTCAAACCGAGTCTCCGATATTCGTGATTTTGTGTTCTTTGTTTCCAAGGCAATCCGTTTTGACTTTTATTAAAATCGGATTGGAACTCTGGTTGCCATGTCAACATATAGCTCCCATAGGCCTATAATGGGAAAAACTTAAAAAAATCTTCTTCCCTGAAACCATGAAGCAATGTTACGTGGTCTCCTTCACAAATCCTGCCAACCAAGCCTCTGGTGTCGAAATTGCCCACGCCCCGGAGGTCATTAGCTCCCATAGACTTATAATGGAAAATACTTAAAACAAGATCATCGGTGAAACCGAAGAATGCTCCCCGAAGGTGCGCAATAGTGGGAGGGTTATGTTAGTAAAAGAGTAACATACTGTAAAGAGATATGCCACAGGCAAGCTGATTATTGCAAACAAAGCGCTGTAGGCACTGGTGACCTGGGCATCAGAAGGCCCAAGGACAAATGACTAGAGATCCATTTGAAAGGCTGTAAAATGTACGAAAAAAAATAAATAAATAAAAATAAAATAAAATAAAACTAGAAATGTGTCCACAGTACACAAATGCCCCCACTTTGGGTACCTCTATAAAACTGCGCAAACCTTGCCAAAATAGCCTACGTCATTGCGGGGGCATCTGCGTACTTTGGACACATTTTTAGTTAACAAAGAATAAAAAATAACGAGAATCTGCAAGGTCAGTAACTCTTAAACCATGAGACTAAGAAACTCAATTTTGTGTTTCTTAGTAAGTGATTTTCAACAAAGAATGCAAAAACAAGGAGAAATGTAGGACCCTTCCCTGCAAGGCCTATAACCCTTAATCCATAAGACTAAGCAACTCAGTTTTGTATTCCCTAGTAAGTGATGTTCAACAAAAAATGCAAAAATAATGAGAGATATAAGGTCCTTTGCCTGCAAAGTCTTAAACCACAAGACTAAGAAACTCAGTTTTGCGTTCCCTAGTAAGTGATTTTCAACAAAGAATGTAAAAATCATGAAAAAAAAAAAAAAAAAAAAAAAAAAAAAAGAAAGAAAAGAAAAAATTAAGCCGTGCATCCAGAGTATAAGTAAGGGAGATAACTCCAGACAGACAGATGGCAAAATGCAAAAATAAAGAGATATAAAGGCACTTTGCCTGCAAGGCCTGTAAGTCTTAAACCATAAGACTAAGAGTAATGTGTTCCCTAGTAAGTGATTTTCAACAAAGAATGTAAAAATTATGAAAAAAAAAAAAAAAAAAAAATAATAATAATAATAATAATAAGGCGTGCATCCAGAGTATAAGTAAAGGAGAAAACTCCAGACAGACAGGTGGCCGGACAGACGGACGCGCAGGCACCTTTGCATGCACTCTGCACTTCCTCAGATGGCCATCTATCAATGAATCAAGTTTCATTCAATTCCCTTCTATACTTTCAGAGATATGCTCCGGACAACCTTTTCATTGCAAAAAATTAAGAAGGGAAGCAACTCCCTAAATACTGGTGACAGGGTTATGGTTCTTGCATTTTGCAATTCCCTTCATAACTATCTATCAGTGTGTCGTTTCTTTTATTTATCTTCAATACTTTTAGAGATGTGCTACGGACAAGCTTATTATTGCAAAAATTAGAAAGGAAAATAACTCTGTAATTAAGTGTGATAGAGTTATGGTTCTTGCACTCTGCACTTTCTCCGATGGCCGTCTATCAATGTATCAAGTTTCATTTAATTTCCTTCCATACTTTCAGAGATATGTTCCAGACAAACTTTTTATTGCAAAATAATAAAGAAGGGAAATAACTCCGTAAATACTGGTGACTGTGTTATGTGCATTCTGCAATTTCCTTTATAACCCTCTATCACTGTATCAATTTTCGTTTATTTATCTTTAATAGTTTAAGAGATATGCTCCGGACAAGCTTACTATTGCAAAAATTAGAAAGGGAAATAACTCTGAAATTACTTGTAATAGAGTTACTGTTCTTGCAGTCTGCACTTCCGCTGATGGCCGTATGAATGTATCAAGTTTCATTTAATTCCCTTCTATACTTTCAGAGATATGCTCCGGACAAGCTTTTTACTGCAAAAATTAAGAAGTATTGTAACTCTGTAAACTTGTGACAGGGTTATGGTTGTTGCATTCTGCAATTCCACTCATGGTGCTCTATCAGTGTAACAAGTTTCATTAAATTATCTTCAATACTTTTAGAGATATGCTCCGGACAAAGGTGTGACGGACGAACAGTCAGACGGACGGACAAAGCGGTGACTATATGCTCTCCCTTCGGGGAACATAAAAATCTTCTCTGAAACCATGAGACCCACAGCAATGTTTGAGGGTCCTCTACATTAATCCTGCCAATCAAGCACCTGGAGTCTAAAATGGCGACACCCAGAGGGCCATATGTTTATGTAGAGCAAAATAGCTAAAGAACCTTTAAAAATCTTTTTCTCTGAAACCTCCCTCAACATTTTTTTTCTGAAAGCATGAGGCTCAGAACTACTAGATTTAGTATGGAGTAATGTGTAGTGGTCTCCTACCTAAATCCTGCCAACCATGTCCCTGGGGTTCAAATTGGCTACGCCCCGGGGGTCATTAACTCCCACAGACTTATAATGGGAAAAACTTAAAAATCTTCTTCTCTGCAACCATGCGGTCCATAGATTATATATTTAGTATGTAGCAATGCTTAATGGTTCCCTACATAATTACTGCCACTTAAGCCAGTGGGGTCAACACTGGCCACTCCAAAGGAGGTCATATGTTTATATAGAGCTATATAGCTAAAGAACTTAAAAAATGTGTCTTCTCTGAAAGCATGAGACCCAGCGCTAACATATTTAGTATATAGGCAGGTTTTGTGGTCCCCTACCTAAATCCTGACAATCAAGCACCTGGGTTCCAAACTGGTCAAGGCCCAGGAGGTGGGGGGGTGGGGGGGGAGGGGGTTATTCTTCTCTGAAACCATGAGACCCAGAGCTTAAATATCATATATGTAACAATGTTTAGTGGTCTCCTACATAAATCCTACCAACCATACCCCTGAGTTCCAAACTGGCTCCGCCCCGCAGGTCATTTTCTTTATATAAAGTTTTGTAGCTAAAATCTTAAACAAAATCTCTAAAACTAAAGGGTCCTAAGCATAAATATTTAGTATATAGCAATGTTAAGTGGTCTCCTACATAAATCCTGCCAATCGTGCTCATTTGGTCCTAGCCGGCCACGTCCTGGACGGGGGACGGAGGTGGTGGTTATTTGTTCATATAGAGCAATGTAGCTAAAAACCTTGTCAGGTGCCAAATTAATATCCTCAAAATGGACGCCAGTATGAGAAAGGTTGATCAAATGATGGTAATAAATTGTCAATAACACAAAAAAAAAAACTAAGGACGACACTTGCTTCAAACTTTCAGTACTTAATGACACACCCATTAGCTGTCAGAACTGCCTTCATTCTCTTTGGTAGCTGCTGACAGAGTTGCATTATCCTCTTGGAACATATAGGCCTTGTCAGGTTGAATTTTAGCAATTACAGGCCACAAATGTTCATCAAGCACTGCAATATACTTTCTAGAATTAATGTTTCCCTAAACAGAACCAAGGGTCCCCACACCTTCATAGGTCAGACATCCCCAGAACATAACACTCAACAGGGGCACAGACTTTTCCAGGTAAACACCTAAACACCTGGGTCGCCATTTCTCATTAGTTCTCCTTCTTCTTCTTCCGTGTAATGGTCAGGATTCTTCTACAAGAATGTACTGTTGACCAGTGAGAGGTGAAAGAGCCAGCCAACTATTTCCAAAGTTTAAATCCCCGTATGTACAGTTAAAACGAGCAGTAGCAGTATCACAGCTGAAGGGTCAGCAGGACATGACCTAAACCGACTCTGAACTCCTCCATAGTGGCAGCATCAGTGGCCTTGGTAGGAAGAAGATTCCATTCTCGGATGGTTCGTGGGAAGAAGGAGTTATTGTAGATGGATAACGTGGCAACTGGTTGATAGAGTCTATTCTGACCTCTCTTGTAGTAAATGTTGTGCCTCTCGACTTGGCTCATATAGATTAACTTTATAATGGAATAAAAATGGAGGCTCGACCACAAACTGGAAGTCAGAGTAAAAGAGACCAACTGGTAACACACAATAAGTCCAATCACAGACCATCACGAAACATGCCTATATAATACTGACCCCCTTAAACCCCACTTTTGTATAGTAAAACTGGGGTTTACAGGGGTATACATTACTTTTCTTATTTCTGCTCAAAAGCATAGATTGTGGTACTCGTTAGAACCGCCTCGTCGAGGCGGTTCTAACGAGTACCCACAATCTATGTTTGAGCAGAAATATGAAAAATATTAGACCTTTTTTTATCTGAAAATTTTCATTTTTTGGTGGTAAAATTTTCTGTATATTTGAAAAGGCATGTTTTCGTAATGCGAACAAGATCAGCCACAAAGCGTCTAGAAAGCCTTTAGGATTGAGCCGTCATAGAATTTGCGGCACGACTCGTTGTCGTTCAATACATTACGAAATCATACCTATATAATTTTGACCCCCTCAAACCCCATTTTTATATAGTAAAACTGGGGTTTACAAGGGTGTATATAATTTTTCTTATTTCTGCTCAAAACATAGATTGTGGGTAATCGTTAGAACCGCCTCGACACGAGGCGGTTCTAACGAGTACCCACAATCTATGTTTTGAGCATAAATATGAAAAATATCAGAATTTTTTTATCTGAAAATCTTCATTTTTTGGTGCTGAAATTTTCAGTAGATTTGAATAGGTGTATTTTCGTAATGAATGAGTGCTGCCAGATGTTAACCTTGATCATCGTGCAGCTTGTCGCATGACATCTACCGTGCTTTCGATATCCTATACATGCTATTGATGTTGAAAGCACACTAGATATTATACGCCAATTTTACCTCTGTAATATAGGCGATTTATTCTAAATGGAAGAAGTGATTTGTGACTGACATTTTCTTATTAGAAATCATTTGTCTTTCCTGTTTCGGAGCTTTGTTTTCAAATATTTAATGTAAAATTAATTTTATGGCCCAAATTGGGTCTGACCTAAGCAATTTCTTTGGAAATCTAGATGTTTTGGATTTTTTAAGTAGAAAATTTAATTAGAATAAATGTCAAAAAGATTGCCTTTGGAAACAAAGAACACACTACGGATTAGAAAATGTGAGTCTCGGTTTTATTGAGACTCCTCATAAGCAGTAATGAAGTTTGCAACACTGCTTACACCCTATAGAGCAGATTTGTGTTTGCTTTTCTTCAAAGGTTTTTAATTATTGATGTACCATAACAATATTGTGAACATTTCAGAAAATTGGAATGCTGAACTTGTTGAACACCTGCATTCAAACTACCAACCCTATCAATTTTTACATATTTTTAGCCTTTTTTACTATGAAAAAATGCAAATTCCATTTTTTTTAAATCAGTGATTATAATAAAATATTGATGCATAAGTAGTTGTGACAGAGGTTTTGCACTGAATCATGACAAAAATTCGCAAACTATTACCTTCAGAGTAAAGCGCGCAATGCAAAAAATGATTTTATGAAAGATTTTGAAAACAGAGTACCCACAACATCCTATCTGTTTATAGCGATAAATAAATCAGTTAATATCTATCCACTTGATAAATGGCAGTGCTGTCGCATTTCTGGTTACTACAATATAATTCACTAAATATAATAAACTACATTATTCATTCTTAATGTTTCAGATCAGAAACCTTGAGATTGTTTTACAATGTATACAGTACGGAAAAAACGACATATAATACATCATAACAGTCTTATACATCACGAAAACATGCCTATAAAATTTTGACCTCCTTAAACCCCACTTTTATATAGTAAAACTAGGGTTTACAGGGGTATGCATTATTTTTCTTATTTCTGCTCAAAACATAGTTTTGAGCAGAAGTATGAAAAATATCAGGATTTTTTTATCTGAAAATTTTCATTTTTTGGTGGTAAAATTTTCAGTATATTTGAATAGGCATGTTTTCGTAATTAGTTGTTCTACTTAACGGTTACCACTCTCTTGGCCAATTCAGAAGACAGCATTTTGACGATATTTTTCTTGTTTTTCTGACAGCTTTGACATTTCATGAAAATTGTCTCCTTAGGAAACAATTTGCATGAAATGTCAAAACCTGTTTTCTGGTAAAAATAAAAAAAAAATAAAAATGTCGGTATGCCGAACTTCCTACCTAGCATGTAGCGTTAAAAGCCGTGTGGACATTTCTTTTGAGGACCGACATACCTGTTTAATAAACAGAATCCACATGCGTGGCGCCCATTACGTACCTTACGCATATGCGTAATATGCGTAAGAAAAAATAATTTGCTAAAAAGAGATACCAACTAACATAAAATTACATCACGAAAATATGCCTATATAATTTTGACCCCATTAAACCCCACTTTTATATAGTAAAACTGGGGTTTACAGGGGTATACATTATTTTTCTTATTTCTGCTCAAAACATAGATTGTGGGTAATCGTTAGAACCGCCTCGTTCTAACGAGTACCCACAATCTATGTTTTGAGCAGAAATGTGAAAATTTTTTAGAATTTTTCATCTGAAAACTTTCAGTTTTTGGTGGTAAAATTTTCAGTATATTTTGAATAGGCATGTTCTCGTAATGCTTTTTAACCATAGGGCCTGCTAATAGAAAAAAAAAAAAAAAAACAAAAAAAAAACAACAACAACAAGAAAACGCTGCAAGAAAACGCTGCATATGTGGGGGCTACCCTTAACCCTTCTCTTGCTGAACACGACATGCCCTGTCTTAGCAAACACTGCGGATCCAGATAAGTTGGCTTTTGAAGAAGCCAACTGATCTGGATCTGCACTGTTTGTCATTAAGTATGTGAATTTATATCAACAATCTGGATCAAGTAATCTGATTGGCTGAAAATTTGAAATGGGCGTGGCATCTAATTTATTCAGCATGACAAGGGTTAATGGAAATAATGTGCTTCCTCTGGCGAAAATATGTCGTCGGACAGTCTTATCAGGACCTGCTCTGTCCGCTTCAATAATCATTGGATACTACAGAATGTATTTATGGAGAGCAAATGCCGGGAGAGACCTTGCGCATGCGCAGGATGATGTGAATCGGCATATTATGAGCATGCTCGAAGACACTATTTTTGCTTTGCGCGGCCTATTTAATCAGTTCATCTGGCAAACACGTACCTCAGTCGAGTTTGCCAGTCTCTTACCAGTTGTAAACATCCATTTGAAATCTGAACACGCACTGTTTTACAATAAAACTGCCGTCTAAATGTATTACAGGACGTTCTAATTTTTATTTGCATCACTGTATTTTTACGGAAACCTTTATGGTCTGTTTGTTTAAGACAAAGCGGGGATATAAACGTTTCCTCTACCTGGTTGTAAGGCTGGCTAATCGGAGCTGAAAAGATAATCGATTATCAGTCCTACCACTGTGATCAATAATCGAATAGTAATCACTGACGATTTGGTCAGAATTTTACCTGTCTGAGCATGACTGTTACTATATGTCATACTTTATTGCATATATTCGGTCAGACTGGCCTGAGCAAACAGTGTAGACCATATTGGGACGCCGCAAACGTGGCGTCTTATTAGGGTCTACACTGCTCGCCACCCATTCAGCTATTTTTAGACATAACAATGGGTAGTAAATTGTACTTGTTCAATTTTTAGATTAAATATGGTAAGGAGTTGAGGTGTCTGAATACTAAGGGTAAATACCGTAAAGTAACAAACACAGAAATAAAATAAAGGATTATTAGCAAATCAGTAATGATAATCATTTTTATGAATTTATCGATCAATTAATCGATTATCCGATTAATTGTGCCAGCCTTACCTGGTTGTCTTTGCAATTGGAGTCTAACTCAGTGTAAATAGCCATATTCATGTCCCTGTGAATCAGAAGTGTCTTGAACCATGAGCTCTGAAAATAGTTAAAGCACAAACAAACATCTATTAACTCTTTGCATGCTGGGTAATTTTGCATGTTTTTTTTTTTTGTCGTCTGAGGATATTTGTTTTTAAACTATTTTTTTTTCCTCAAAAAAAAAAAAAATCTTTCAGGAATACCATCAGAGTGTCAAACAGTTTGGATCCAGATCAGGTCCGACATTTTGTCGGGCCTGATCTGAGTCCAAACTGTTTGCAAAGATTATCAGCAGACGACAAAAGTCGCCACTAAAGTGTAAAGAGTTTACTTAAAAGTAAGGGAATGTTCAAAAAATATTAGGTGAGTGCATTTACGCTACAAAGAAAATATTAAGTGAGTGCAATTGCGCAACAAAGATAGAAGTCCTATCCGATTTGTTATTCAAAGAAATCTAGTGTGACTAGAAATTTGTTTTCAGAAAAACAAATAGATGTCCTCTACCTCCAACATTCTAGGGTACATGCCGACTTTGAAAACAAGGTCAAGATCACCAAAATCGAATCAAATCGAAGGAATGTTTCAATGATATATCCAGCAAGTTTGACGAAAATCCGCATGTCAGGGTTAATAATAAAATCAGGAACTGATTACAATCAGATCCACACCATGTTCTCAACATTAAAGGGAAAGACTGACAAATACAATTTAACAACCACAAAAAAGCACAGATGGCAAGCAAAGTTGACAACCATTTTCAAAACTTATCTGAATATATCTTGAATTTACATGATTGTTTAAAAAAAAAAAAAAAAAAAAAAAAAAAAAAAAAAAAAAACACACACACACACACAAAAAACAAAAAACAAAACAAAACAAAAAACAAAAACAAAAAAAAACAAAACAACAACAACAACAAAAAAACAAACAAAAAAACAAACAAACAACATCACAAAAACATGCCTATATAATTTTGACCCCATTAAACCCCACTTTTATGTAGTAAAACTGGGGTTTACAGGGGTATATGTTATTTTCTTTATTTCTGCTCAAAACATAGATTGTAGGTACTCGTTAGAACCCTGAATCCTGAACCAGATGCTGCAGGTTCTAACGAGTACCCACAATATATGTTTTGAGCAGAAATATGAAAAATATGAGAACTTTTATCTGAAATTTTTCATTTTTTAGTGGTAAAATTTTCAGTATATTTGAATAGGCATGTTTTCGTAATGATAAAAAAAAAATAATAAATAAATAAAATACGCTTAACAAAAAGTACCGCATTGGAACGGCCAGTACTGGGGGCTTAAGCTAGTTTTACGGGATCCCGTCTCGCTCTCAGCTTCCATAGTGGTAAAACATAGATTAGTTTGGTCCGCGTGGACTTCTAACTCATCCATAATATCATTACGGGCAACAAATACGTAAATCACATATAAAGCCTGCAATGAATCAAAGATAGGAACTCAACATAAAAAAACATGTTGAGACTTGGAGATCTCTAGGGGTGTCAAACAACACCACTGGAATACTGGAGCAAATGAAAACCACCAGATTTCTTTATAAATGGTTATAAATAGACTCGCCGAGGAAAAAAAAATGTCAAACAATTGTAATCGCCATAACGCTAAAACCGTTGGAAATATAGTCAGGTAATATTTGACAGTAGTGCGTTTTTGTGGGAGGTGTACCATAGCGTAAGTTGATTTTAAAGAGTATAAATCCCTATGTGACCTTGAAAATTCGGTTAAGGTCACGAAATTCAATCAGCAATTAAGACCGCCCCAGTCTACAGCAGGTCTGACCAGAATTCATGAACTGTTTTATGCAAATAGAGGGTTAAAGAGTTTTAATTAAATAGTGTAAGCCGTGCTGACTTTGAAAATTGGGTCAAGATAACCAAAATCTAATCAGCAATCAAGACCATCCCTGTTTTTCGTGTACCAAGTTTAAACATAATTCATCCACTGGTTCTGGAGATAGCGTTTTGTAAAGATTTTTAGACAAAGACACCCTTTGCACCACTATGACCTTGAAAACTAGGCAACGGTCACAAAACTCTTATCAGTTTTTCCCCCTGTCTCAATAATATACTCTAGCGAGTCTGGTAAGAATCCACCCCAGCGGGCACATGACGTTAATACAACGTCGGCTCAACGTCGATGCAACGTCATGACATTGCATCGACGTTGAGCCGACGTTGTATTAACGTCATGTGCTCGCTGGGACATTTTGGTTCAAGAGATACAGAGTGTTCCAAATAGGCTACTCGGATACCAAAACAGACAAAATTTAATAATCTTTTCAACTTTGTGACCTTGTGTCACAAAGGATCAGTTGGTATAAACTACACGATAGTGAAGTACGGGGTGACATTTTACGGCCGGACGTCATAAAAGATGCCACCTGTGTAAAAATGGCGGAAAGGTATATATATATATATATATATATATATATATATATATATATATATATATAATATATATATATATATATATATATATATATATATATATATATATATATATATATATATATATATCCAATAACGTTACATCTCCCCGTGAAATGTAGCTCTGCTCCAGGCGTGGGGCTAGACAGCCTAAGTAATTTTGCATCTTACTGTTCAGAGAGACATTCTATAAAACTTAAAAACAAAGTACACATAAAAGAAGTAAAATCAAAGTGTCCGTTACATTAAAACTCTTCATATGACAGCAATGTAGTTTACTGGGCTGAATAGACTCCCTATCACCGATTTAGGCGGAACTGGAAATTTAGAGATACCAGATTTGGCATAACTCAATGATACCAAGGCGAATTAAAACTGCATTATGAGGAAGTATGGGGAGCCTTTTTACGGCCGCCACACGGCATTTAACACCAGCTGCAGTGAAGACTATAAGGGATGCCCTCTGAAACTAGCGAACCCATTTGCAAGTACGTCTACACATAGAGCGAAGAGCAGTGTTTCTGTCCCCACTCGTAGCGTAGGGTTTTTGTTTTCCTTTTAGCATCGGTCTTTAGTGTTGATAAGTCAAAATTAAGCAAAGTAAATCATAAACATATTTTCATATTTGCATTTCACCTTTGCATTATGTTATTAGTCAATATTAAATTCTCGCAACAGATTTTTGTTCCAGTAAAAATGTTTTATTGTGATTACCAATGAATAAAATTGATCCGGCGTACACTACAAAAACCTACACTAAGACTTGTGCGACCAGCGAAGACTCAGATCAGCCTTTGCATCTGCACAGTCTGATCAGTCTTCGCTGATCCATGTGCCTTTTACAGCCTCCAGGCTATCCAGAGATAAACGAGAACCCCATTACGAAAACACGCCTATTCAGATCGTATAGAGAATTTCACCTCCAAAAACTAAAAAAAAAAAAAAAAAAAAAAAAAAAAGCAGATAAAAAAACACAGATATTTTTCATATTTCTGCTCAAAACATACATTGTGGGTACTCGTTAGAACCGCCTCGCCGAGGCGGCTCTAACGAGTACTCACAATCTATGTTTTTGAGCAGAAACAAGAAAAATAATGCCTACCCCTGTAAACCCCAGTTTTACTATATAAAAGTGGGGTTTAAGGGGGTCAAAATTATATAGGTATGTTTTCGTAATGCTTTCCATACTGGTGGTCGCTGCTAGTCACACAGGTCATATTGTAGGTTTTGTCATGTGCTGGCTAAAACAAATGCCATTACGAAAACATGCCTATTCAAGTATATAGAAAATTTTACGTCCAAAAACTGAAAATTTTCAGATAAAAAAAAACTCTGATATTTTTCTTATTTCTGCTCAAAACATAGATTGTGGTACTCGTTAGAACCACCTCGGCGAGGCGGTTCTAACGAGTATCCACAATCTATGTTTTTGAGCAGAAATAAGAAAAATAATGTATACCCCTGTAAACCCCAGTTTTACTATATAAAAGTGGGGTTTAAGGGGGTCAATATTATATAGGCGTGTTTTCATGATGGCCTTACCCATATATGTCGTTGTTTCAGTATCTCTCATGCTTGATGTAGCTGATCTACAACGATTCACAAGAAAAAACATACTGTATTCATCCTAAATATTGGGACACCTTTATTTCACCTAAAATTTCAGCAATCATTTGACGACTTGTCGATTTGTCCAAAAATAGCTGGATGAGTGAACAAACAGTGCAGACCCTGATAAAACGCCGCAGATGCGGTATCTGATGTTGGTGTACATTGTTTGCTCAGGCCTGTCTATCCCAGTACATTTACTTAGGTTTATTACGGTACGTCTATAACACTTTGCACTCTGAATTAAAATATCAACGGCGGTAATATTTAAAGGGGAACTGATATGCTTTCAGAGAGGCAACACTGTCAATGTTGTTTTGCTTCCTTTTTGAAAGGTCTAGTCTGAAAAGAATGAAACAGGGAACAAAGTGTTTCCTTTAAAAATAAAGACCACTTTGCAGAAACGCAAACAGCAACAACGAAACCACAAAACGTATCTTTCTTGTAAAATAATGATGGAAAATGTATCAAATGTATTTGATCACCTTAAACTATTTTATCATTTTTTAAGAATCTTATGATAGGAATGAATTTTATTTTTGTGGACTTTATCAACGTGTTAATTCCGGTGAATCATCACAAACTGAATAAAGCCCAAATGTTAAGTTTGTAAGTGATAAGTCGGAGTTTTCATCGATAAAATCCACAAAAATAATAATTTATAAATTTGTCATCAAAATAGTACAAATATTACCGAAAGATCAGTCTTTTGAGACGGAAGAAGGCAACTAGAACCAACGGATTCCTACACTCGACGTTATTGAAGTAATAAACATTCTCCTTCAACCAATCGAACTGCATGAAATGTGTATAAAAATGATGAGTTAAAATTATACAGTTTTAAGTTAATATGATAATTAGCCGATTCATCATGAAAACATACATATATAATTTTGACCCCCTTAAACCCTACTTTTATATAGTAAAACTGGGGTTTACTGGGATATACATTATTTTTCTTATTTCTGCTCAAAAACATAGATTGTGGATACTCGTTAGAACCGCCTCGCCGAGGCGGTTCTAAGTACCCACAATCTATGTTTTGAGCAGAAATATGACAAATATCAGAGTTTTTTTTTTATCTGAAAATTTTCCGTTTTTGGAAGTGAAATTTTCTATATATTAATTTGAATAGGCGTGCTTTCGTAATGTGCATTCATGTGGAACTGTAAATCTCCGCATAGAATTACATGTATGGCCTGATATTTTATGGCATAGCAAGTTCAGCAGACATTTTAAAATATTTATCTTTTTTCCCCAGAAAACAGGCTTGGACATTCCATGCAATTTTTTCCCTTAGGGAATCTGCTTGGCTGGTTCTTTCAGAAAACAACGCATCTTTATGTAGGATTTAATTTCCTGCCTACCTTGAGCCTCTATGTTTTCGATCAAATAATATCAATGTATACGAGTGCGATGTTATAACGTTTGTAACTCAGCTATATCAAAATCAAGTGTATTGAAATATTCTCTGTACATGGCTATGGAAACGCCCTTGAAAAGTAAATAATTAACTCATGAACGGATACTATTAGATCCACATCAAGTTCTCAACATCAGAGAAAATGACAGAAAAATACAATTAAACGGCCACAAAAAGTGCATATGACAAACAGAAATTGCAACCCTTTCCCAAACAAGTGGCAACTCTGTTACCCAAACTTAACTAAATATATCTTAAACTTACCCAAACCCTTTCCCAAAAAGGTGGTACCTCTGTTACCCAAACTTAACTGAATATATCTTAAAATTACATAATTGTTGAAAGAAAAACATTTGTAAGTGAAGCACTACAGAACATTTAACAAAAAGCACCATAATGAAAGTACCGCCTTGGAAGGGTTAGTAATAATTCATTGGGTGGAGTGGGGGCGTAAGCTATCTTCACAGCATCCCAATCCTCGCCTTCAGCTTTCATAGTGGTAGATACATATATTCGTTCGGTCCGCGTGGAGGTCTTCTAAATCATCAATGAATCATTGCGGGCAACAAATAAATCACAGATAGTGTCTATAATGAAGCGCAGATAACGACTCAGCAGAAACACTGCGTCGAGACACTTGGAGATCCCAAGGGTGTTAAACAATACCGCTGGAATACTAGTCCAAAAGAAAAAAAAATAGTTAATCCCTGGTGGCCCGAGAAACAGACATAAAAAGTTCCGACCCAGTCCATCTAAAAAAACCGTTTATGTCGGGGTCATCATAGAGACTGAACCCCAACCCACCGGTGTACAATTTAAGAAGTAATGTCCTTGGTAAACAGACGTGTCTAAGTACTCAGCAGAACCATGTGTCGCCGACATAAATTGGTGTTTGATGATCCAGATGTTGCCGCTGAGTTAGCTGAAATCCATGAAATGTGTTCAACCGTGATTGGGTCAACAACTTAGCAAGCAACCTGTTTTATGACATCAATGAAGGACAATCAGGCAATGAAACTGCGCCGTCACTGGACAGTTCGGTGAGTGCTTTTTTCATATTATTTATTTTTAATTGTTTGTAGGTTTTTCTGTTCGAATTCCGAGCAGCAGAATTGTGTCTAAGTCTGAACAGGACACCATCAAACCATATATTGCAGCGCACGCTAATCCGATTATGCATATGTTACCTGAGTTATTTAGGAATACCGAACGGGTTGCGTCAGGTTGTGCAATCTGGTCGGGGTTTCTCAGGTTGCGTGAATTGTAGATACTGTCATGAACGTTGAGCAGCCTATACTGGCACGTGCAGACTGATCAGTCCTTTTGTGGCAGCAGGCGCAAGGAAGAGCTTGGTATGAGTACCATGATTGGAAACCCTATATATAATCTTACTGCTATGTCCAAGGAAGAAATTCTACAAAACCACCATGTGGTGATGCTGACATTCGGAATTTCCCTCCCAAAGGAAAATATTGACCTTCTCAAATTCCTAAACCCGGAACTTAATCAAATTGGAACCAAAGCCAACCCAACCCCGGAACTTAATCATTTTGGAAGCCATCCTCGGTGCGTCTTCGCGCCTATGGCGTAACACCCCCACCTCCCCCTTCGCAAACATAAACACTATATATTGGAAGAATCAAATGCGGGTTCGGCTGTGTTCAATCAAGCCTCTTTCTCAGATTTAAACACGGATCCTAACCGCAGTTAAAGAAGACCTTTAGAAGTATTGTGACACTGCATATGCCAGGAGTGGTGTTACTCAGATGTGGATCCTGAAAAACCCCAAAGAGCTATTAGAAAACCTAAAGGCACAATCTCTTCATTTCGTCAACAGTACAAAATCTTTCGATTTCTCTACTCTTTACTCAACTACATGTATTTCTCATGAAAAATTGAAATTAAATGTAATTATCAACCAGTGTTTCTTCCATAAGAATGGTAACCGTCGCTTTCAGTATGGTATCATTGGGTACAAAGACACATACTTCGTTCGGAACCACTCTGATGCACCACAAAAATACTCAAATGTCGATGTCATAAAGATGCTGGAATATCTAATCGGTAATTTTAACTGCACAATACATTAACCTATAGATAATGTGCTATATTCTATTCTGCCCATACCTTCCACCGAAAAACAGAAACGTCATCCCATACAGTCTTAATCCGAAAGTCCCTTAGGCAGTCACCTGTGTGACGTATTCCCGCACTTTTGATTACGTGTCAATTTCTTTTTTGTGGACGAGAAAGTAACCATGGATTTTTTCTCCGGGTGAAAGAAATCTATATTTTCTTCCTTCTTCTCCAGTTGAAATTATTTTCTTTGTTCTTTCTCATGTTCTTTTACCATGCCTTTCACTTTTCATACTATCTTTTGTTGAAAATCGTTTTTTGGTTTCTTGAAATTATCCTTCGCGCGTTCGTTGTAATGAGGTTTCGCGACTTTCATGACTTTTCATCGCGGTGATTGTGGTCATATAAAATCGCATTTGGATAATCATCATAAATGTATTAAATGTTTTCGTTGTTCCAGGGAATCAACATGCTCCACGTGTAGCTCCTGGTCAGATTCAATCTGGAAACTTGCCGAGAAAAGAAGAACTTACGCTTCTAGAAAATGGGTCATGTCTAAAAAGAAGAAGAGATCGCAAAAAAGGTAAGAGAAAAGTCCAGGGAGTGCCACAACCACAAACCGCAACCTTCCCAGACCCAAAGAGGAAGAGGAAACCGACAAATCTAAACAAGAACAAACCGAACAAACGTACGAAAAGCACTAAGATTAGCTCTCTCTTCCCCAAGCGAGGTAATTGCAATACTAAAAGGACTGAAAAACACAAGAACAAAATGGCACACAGAAAGAAAAACAACAAATCGCCTCGTAGAATAAACCACAAAGCAACAAACAGTAAGACTAACACCAGGACCACCGCCTTAGAACGGTCGGTAGAGCAAACCACCGGTGCGAGGGGGTGGGGGGGGGGGAGGTTAAAGCACTTTTACAGCTAGCTAACTTCACCCTGGGTCCCGATACTACTCTTAATACAGAAATACATAAAAATTCGGTTCGCATAAAGGCTCTCAACTCAGTCAAAGCATCAAAGCGAAAACATAAAAATCAAATTAATCACTATAATAAACAAAGACGAGTACTCATGGCTAATTCTACTGTATGCCAGAGTAAATGAAAACCAATAGTTGAATCACGGCGGGCCAAGCCAAAGACATATTGTCAAGCCCCAACCCACTGGTTAAAGTTTTACGAAGAGGCCGTCATTGAGTCTGAGGCCCGAACCGCCGTCGTGCAATTAAAGAGTGAAGCATAGCCATCAACAATGATTGGGTTGACAACTAGGCATGCAGTCTGCCGCATAATATCCAGGCTATAGCCAATTCTTTTATAACGGTTAAGAAGTTTTCTGAATTGCTCCGAAAAGTTAGATTTACCTACAATTTTTCTAAATCTGTACACTAAGTCACCGTAAAATTCGGGTTTCAATATACCTTGTTGCAGAAGTGTTTTCAGACTGACGCTATATTTTTCTAACAAGGCACTGTGTCTGCGATAAAATTTCGAAAACGCCTTACGAAGTTTAAAATAACGATAGCCCTGCCTAAGAAGTTTGGCAGTAAGGACTTTATTACGGTAGTTAAAGTCATTAAGATTTGAAGAAGCTCTGGCGAATCTTATAAGTTGAGATATGTATACCCCATATGAGGTACGCCGGGGGACATCGCCATCCAGAAAAGGGAAATTGACTATATCAAAATCAAAATCGTCCCGTTTATCATAAATTTTGGTGGAAACTGTACCATTAGATATACATAGATTCAAATCCGCAAGCCATGTCTGACTCTTCAGACGAACAGAAAAAATATGGGAACACTACCCCACATGGCCCTGCTGCCCAGGGGAAGACCCATAAAGGTGGCAACGGCAAGGGTACTTGTACCCTAGGGTGTATAAGTTCACCGGCGACCGGCCACCGGTCACCGGTCACTGGTCATGCGACCAACGGTCAACCAGCCACCGGCCACTCGCCCAATGGACAAGAAGACATCACAGACCGGCCACCGGTCATCACCGGTCACCGGCCACCGGTCAAATGGGCATTACAAAGGAGTTTTCTAGTCAGTCGGGAATGTCCATAAGTCCGTGGATTTACACACAATTAATGAATGTAATAGCAGCACACTTACGACTACGTGCCGTATCTCTCTTTCCATACATAGACGATTGGCTAATAAGAGATCTGATTCGCAATCGACTTATCTCTCACACAAAATACACTCTTCAAACGGTACAAAATCTGGGTTTCATACCAAATATAAAAAAGTCAGATTTGATACCAACACAGCAATTCACATTTATAGGTGTAGAATTTCTAACTCAGCAGGAAATAGTCAGGGTACCAGCGGACCGAGTAAAAGCTCTTATTCTGACCATCAAAACAATTCTCTCTCAGACTCAAGTTCCGGCACGAACCTTGATTTTTCTTTTGGGCAAACTCAGTGCAGCAGCAGATTTAATTCTTCCAGGCAGATTGCATTTACGACCTCTGCAAATGTGCCTATTATCGGTCTGGAAACCTCACATTCTTCTATTAGATCATCAAGTTATGATCAACAGTATGATCAAATTCCATTTGAAATGGTGGATGGATGAACACCAATCGCTTCGTTCAAGGAATGCCCATTCACCCTCCAGACCCCAAAACATTCCTTTATACGGATGTCAGTCATTACGGTTGGGGAGCTCATCTGGGACCGATGAGTCTATCCTTTCATGGTCGCTGGTCGGAAGACCAGTGCCAACTCCGTATCAACGTGTTGGAAATAATGGCCATTCGTTTCGCATTGATAAGGGCCTTGAAATATATTCACCATTCTTGTATCATGATTTCTACCAACAACACAACAGTGGTCTTATATATCAACAAGCAAGGAGGAACACATTCTCCCAACCTATGCGTGGAGGTATGGAAAATCCTCCAATGGTGCCTAAAACATCATATTGTCGTCAGGATTCGACATATCCCAGACAAATTCAATGTTTTGGCAGACAGGTTATCGAGAATCGACAAAATAATGAAAACAGAGTGGGTATTGGATCAATCGATAGCGATCTGGATCTATCCCACTCTGGATCTGTTTGTGACACGTTTCAACCACAAACTTCCACTTTATGTACCCCTAGTTCTGAACAATCGATCCTTTGCAATAGACGCATTCTCCATGAACTGGAACAATCTTCATGCTTATGCATTTCCTCCAACAATGCTGATATCTCCTGTCCTGAACAGGATACGTCCGTCTCAGTGCAGAATAGTTCTTATAGCTCCTCTTTGGCCGGTTCTCAGAGGTACTACAACTGCTTGTCTCAGCTCCAGTTCGTCTTCCACTTTTTCCAAAACTATTAACACAAGCAAAGGAAAGTTTCAGCATCAAAACCTCCCAGCTCTCAACCTTCACGCCTGGGAGTTATTAAGCAATCAGTTAGAGATAAAAAAAAATCGCTAAACGTTGCAGATTTTGTCTCCAAATCAAGACGATCATCAACTCAGAAAGTCTATGAC
Source organism: Anodontia alba (assembly GCA_964016985.1). NCBI lineage: Eukaryota > Metazoa > Mollusca > Bivalvia > Lucinida > Lucinidae > Anodontia > Anodontia alba. The sequence continues at coordinate 43,662,994 of OZ024823.1, read as the reverse complement.
GCGAAATTGACTGTATATACCCGTTGGTGTCATAGAAGGAAGGTTAATCCGGTCTCGGCCCCTCTTACTGTTATAGCCGACTTCCTCATTTACCTTTTCTCTGAGAAAAGTATCAACTTAGCACTATTAAAGGCTACAGGTCTATGATATGTAATACTCTTAAGTTTAAGACTGGTAATAGAATCGGATCTAACCCTGTCTTATCAGAATCAATAAGATCTTTTGAGTTGCAACGCCCTGTACAAAGATATCTTACTCCTAAATGGGATTTATCTTGGGTCTTAGTCTGTCTGCAGAAAGCTCCATATGAACCTTTACATAAGGCTTCTAAACTTCATGTAACGTTAAAAACAGCCTTTCCTCTAGCTCTTGCCACTACCAAAAAATGTAGCGAGATTCATGTCCTGACAATGGATTCAAATCATTTAAGATTCAATCAGTCTGATGGATCAGTATCTCTGATAGTTCAAACTGGGTTTCTGGCTAACAATCAGCTTCCGTGCATTTGCCCAGATCCTATTGTGATCCCGAATCTAGCCCGTATATGTAAAAGGGAACACTCAGATAGACTTTTATGCTCGGCAAGAGCTTTAAAATTCTATCTTAAGATGACTGAACCTTACCGTCAAAATAGAACTAGAATATTTCTACCAATTAAAGGCAAAGATATTTCTAAATCCTCTGTCTCGAGATGGATTTCTTATACTATTAAACTTGCCTACAGGAAACTAACCAGTAAAGACTTTCCCTTCTTAAAGATTAAAGCCCATGAAGTTAGAGCTCTATCTTTCTCTTGGGCCTTTCTCGATAAAGTTCCGCTCAATGAGATTCTTAAAGCAGCAGTATGGAATCAATCCTCTACTTTTGCTAAATTCTATCTAGGGATATGTCTCGGCAACCACAAAATTTACATCATTTGGACCCAGTTGTTGTGGCCCAAAAAGTGGTGGGGGCCAAGTTAACAGTGCCTTGGATGCCTAAGAAGACTAACAGTCTTCAAACCTAAAGAAACATATATTAAGATAATTAATATCTTTTATATATGTTGGAATGAGCTTTCTCTTAGGATTTATATGAAGACTGAGCTTATTTTAAGAGTTTCCTAAGCCTTGATCCAGAAGTGGAGGGCTCTACTTGTTTTTTTTTTTTTTTTTTTTTTTTGTTGTTTTTTTTGTTTGTGTGTTAGAATTGGGAGCTCCTTCTCACCTTATTGGCGAATTCTAGCACATTATTTATAGGTTAATGTATTATGCAGTTAAAATGAAGTTTTAAAAGTAAAACATATTTAACAAGCAATACTTAACCTATAGATAAGTTAATCCCACTTCCCTATCCCCGAAATTTACCCTTAAGGGCTTTACATCAAAGAAACTGACTCGTGATCAAAAGAGCGGGAATACGTCACACAGGTGACTGCCTAAGGGACTTTTGGATTGAGACTGTATGGGACGACGTTTCTGTCGTTATTTCTGTGGAAGGTATGGGCAGAATAGAATGTAGCACATTATCTATAGGTTAAGTATTGCTTCTTAAAATATGTTTTACTTTTAGAAACTTCATATTTTGTGGAGTTCAGCGGACGGATATTTCAGCAAACAATCGGCATACCGATGGGTACTAATTGTGCACCGTTGCTTGCCGACTTGTTTTTATACTCGTATGAGGCGGTGTTTGTACAAAGTCTCCTCAAAGCAGGCTAGAAACACCATGCACAACAATTCAATTTCATCTATAGATATATAGATGATGTATTGTCTCTGAAAAACACAAAGTTTGCCGAGTATTTGGAATTCATCTATCCACGTAAACTTAACTAAAGGAAACAACGGAGGCTGCAGCCTACTCCTCATACTTTGATTATTTTCTCAACATTCACAATGGAAAGCTTACTACTAGGCTTTACGACATACGGGATGACTTCAATTTTCCCATTGTTAACTTTCCATTCCTGAGCAGTAATATCTCTTCTGCACCAGCATACGGCGTTTATGTTTCACAGTTAAACCGTTATGCCAGAGCCTATTCAAAAAAACAAACTGGTAGCAACACTTAAGAAGTTCTATGGGAGACATCATGATCCGGTCAATCCCTACAATGTGGCAGTTTCCAGAATTGTTTCTGATGTTTTTGCCAATAACGAGCCATAAGTAGACTTTCGAAATCCCGGACATACGCTTTTACCTACATTTCCTTGGAAGTGTGTATTGTATTGTTGACTGTATTGTGTTATATATGTTGTAAATAGTATATGTAAAAGAGGTTGTTAAAAATTTTAACTTTGTTAGAGTCTTCTATGTAGTGGTACAGTTAGGCATCGCCCAACCCGGAACTTAATCAAACTAGAAGTCACCCTCGGTGTGTCTTGGCCGCCTATGGCGTTACATCCCCACCTCCCACCTATCCCTCTCGCCCCCACCCCCACACACATAAACACTATATATAGGAAGAATCAAATTTGAATTTTTGATATATCAGGCTACGAGATTTACATATTTCTATAGAAAAATGGCTAAAAGATTTGCAAAGAGTGGAGACCTTGATCATTCTGCGGCGTCTGATCTTTTAGAGTCTCTAGACTAAATGGGTTAGGATTGACTCTTCTTTTAGAAAGACTTTTTGTGTATTACTAAGCTAGTTGTATCTCTTGTACGAAATGGCAGAATATCTATCAAGTGTACCCAATTTCCTTAATTAATACATACCCTGTATCTGTCCGCATGGTTTGCATATCATCATATATTACTTGTACTGTATTATTAATATCTACAAAGAATAGGAACAATTTGTAGATTTATCCAAACTCACACGACACGATCATAACAATCAAAACGAGTTCTGAGAAGAATACAGGGCAGATAACTTTATAACTGACATTTTTATTTTGACATTAGCTATCGAAGAAATATATTGAGAATGCATAGAAAAGAACTCTTTTAGCTTTCCTAACCAACAGAATTATTAGTGTTTAAAGAGATAAACTTTCGCATAACTACGGGGCATAGTGAAATACATATTTGAACTTTTTAACAATATCTATATGAGGACAAAGATGTTATAACATGCACATGAAATTCTGTCCTAGATTTTAAAACAAATGCGGATGACACTTGAACAGGGAAGGATTCAATTATCACTGTTAGTCGCGACGTGTTAGTTTAAACATATTGTTTTTGCATACACGAATGATGGCATAAAATAGTATACATCAATATACAAATGGGATTCGAAAAAAGTCTTGCGACTTGTATGAATGCGTCTCCCAAATCATAAGAGTCGAATCTATATTCGCACATACATAAATAGAATATGCATTGTCTATTTTATGAAGCATGAATTATTTATAACAAGAAACGATGAAAAGAATAGGGTAAACAAGTGAAAAAAGAGAGTGGTATAAAGGACCAAGCTAAGACAAGGAAAGATAATAAGAACTATTACATTGGGGGGATGGGCGGCATGTGTGGGGAGGGTGGGGGGAGCACCCAAACCAATTATAAGAATATTTAAGGCACTAGTAGAGTGAGATAATTCTTATTATATGTACTATATGTACTTTTACAGTTTGTGTGTTTGTGTTGAGGGTTTACGGCTCAGTCAACCCAATGGAGTCATGTCGAGCGCGGTCAGATTACCTAAGCACAATTTTACTGGGCAGGCTTAGTCCTCGAAGCGGTTGTGCACATTCATTCGTCAGAAACTTACAACTCCCCTTTTTGAATCAGCGGGAGGGAGAGAATGTTCATAGAAAATATTTCATTTCACTCCACGAAAGAATGGTTCCGTCCCCGCGGGGGTCGAACCCGCAACCTCCTGATCACGAGTCGGATGTGCCTCCAACTGACCACCGAGGCCGGCTATACTTATATAGATGCTAGTTACAACTTCCAATTTTTTTAATCTTACAATGTATTGTTGAACGGCTTTGAATATGTCACTCTAGCGGTGTTCCCATATAAAAGAGAGTGTATGACAGGAGGACTATAACATAAAACTCATCCAACTTGGCATGTTTCTATTCATCATATTGGTTACATTCTAAAAGGAAATGAAAATTTGTTTCTATTTGTCCACAGCTGCTGAACGGGCTGTCAATGATATTCTTGTAGCACAAATAATTATTCAAGGCGCTACAATTTGTACGCAGTTATGTATGGTAAACTTCCATAATATGTTCTCCGAAGTAGTAGAAGGTGGATTTACCGTAAACATATAAGGGTTGTTTTAATGCTTCATTAAACACAATAGCACAAATAATTATTCAAGGCGCTACAATTTGTATGCAGTTATGTATGGTAAACTTCCATAATATGTTCTCCGAAGTAGTAGAAGGTGGATTTACCGTAAACATATAAGGGTTGTTTTAATGCTTCATCAGAAAGTGAGTTACGCGTTGAAGCGGATGTTGTTTCATTCTCTAACAAGTGACGGAAAAATGTGTAATGTATGTTTTTTTTAAATGTTCAGCATTCTTAAGATTTTATAAGGACTGATGTTTAACATGATTCGGGTCAAGATCATCCAGACATAACCCATTCTGTATTTTGTAAAATAAAATTATTTTTTGTTTAAGCCTTCTTGACCTGCGTTTTTCCCATCCAAGTGTTTCGCATAGTAAGGTTATTGAAATGAGTTTATTTGTGCCAGATAGAATAGTTTACCCTAGAAGGTGGGTTTACCGTAAACATACGCGTTTAAGGGTTGTTTTAATGCTTTAACCGAAGATGAGTTGCGTTTAGAAGCAGGTAAGTTATTCCATTCTCTAACAACTGACAGTAAAAAATGAGTTCTTATATAGTTTAATTCCAGCGGCTGTGCTTTATAACTGTTCAGGGCCCAGTTGTTCAAAACTAACGATGTCGTTAGTTAACGATTCGTTAAAATTTTAATTGAGTGATATGCAAATATGCTGAAATTTTTGCTAAAAAAATGTGAGTGGCTTTTGTAGTACTCACATTTTTTCAGCAAAAAATATCAGAATATTGTATATTGAATCTGCTAAAATAGTTAACGAAATGACCCTTAACGAGTTCGTTAAGCTAACGACGCTTTGAACAACCGGGCCCAGAACTTCTATATGAAGACTTATGATTAACATGGTTCGGGACACGTTGCAAAAGATCATCTTATCCGGACATGGCTCGTTCTGCATTTTGTAAAATAAAACTAATTTTTGTTTAAGTCTTTTTGACCTACGTTCTTATCTATCCGTATAGTACGGCTATTGAAGCCAGTTTTGAAATGCCAAATAAAAGTCTACTGGCTTCGACCTTAACTTGTTTGAGTTTGTTCTGTTCAAACTGGGTATAATTGTACCATTTACAATGTAATGCTAGCATACTCACGTTTTGACCTAATGAATAAAAGTATACTACCTTTAGTGCCATCATGTTAACTTGGTACGCGCTTTTGATGCAATAACGTTGACGTATTCTTGCCAATTTCCTTCATTGAAAAAGAGTAGACTAAGAGCTTGTGAAATTCAAATTCTTGGATTGGGTGATTATTTATTGCTAAATCTGGGTGATATATATATATATATAAGCACGTTTTCTCGATATAAACAAAGATTCGGACTTTGTCGGTTTCCTCTTCCTCTTGGGGTCTGGGAAGGGCTGCGGTTTGCGATTGTGGTACTCCCTGGACTTTTCTCTTACCTTTTTTTTTATATATATAAGCACGTTTTCTCGATATAAACAAAGATTCAGACTTGGAGGGACTGAATGAGACAAAGCCAATTAAAGACCCATAGGAATCTTTGCGAGGTCATTATTAAGCTTAAAGCTGCATTTTGAGGGGTATCAACTGTTATGTATAAGCTTGTGTCGTTACAAAAAGTCTAATATTTGTATTGAGGTCTTCATTTTATGAAGACAAACAATAAAAGGGAACCAAGAATTAAACTTTACGGTCAGTACGCCAGCTTTTAGTAAAGACCTCTCGGAGGAATCACAAGGTAACACAACACGTTGTTTTCTATCTTCAAGATAATGAGGAAGCCATTCTAACAGGGACGCTTTAATACCGGCTTACTGCAGCATGGATATGTCCGCGGTGCCCAACTCTGTAAAAGGCCTTACTTGTGTCTCACTTCTTTGCTCTCGTTCAAGCTGTACTAATCTAGATTGTCGACAAGTGATCGTTTTGTTTCTTGGTAAGAAGTTCAAGATGTGTTTATGGGCTATTTTTCATGACTTTTCCAGTACTAATTAGAAAGGATATAGGCCTATAATACGGTTAAGAGGGGTCGTCTCTTCATGAATGGGTGTGATGTTAGTCTCCGTCTAAGATTTTGGAACAATGCTATGAGGTAGGGACAAAATTAACAGCTCACAAAGAGAAAAAGAAAGTTCCGATAAAGGTTCTTCGAGAACACTGTTGTTTATACTGTCCAGCCCTGAGGATTTCCCTAGTTTAGGACTGTAAGACATATTTAATTTCCCCGGGTTTGCGATATGTTACCTTTTGTAGGATAAATATCTCTGAATTTTGATCATAACATTTCTGAAGTACCAATCAATTATAATCGTTCAAACTTGAAAGGACAGGTACTGTTGAGAGAAAGGGGATAGAGCGCTTATTTTTGTTTACGATAACCACAATACCATATCATTTAAATTTAACCTAGAAATTAAATTTATGACTTCGAAATAACTTTCTTCTATAAAATATTTTCTAGATAACCTAGCAAAACGTGTTCTGTGGCAGTAAAGAACATAACCTAACCAAAGCGTGACAAAAGCGAGCCTGGTTTGATCGGATTTGTTCCTGAGATAAAATCAAAACCAGTGTTAATTTGTTCTTGTGTTTTTCAGTCCTTTTAACATTGCGATTACCTCGCTTGGGGAAATGAGAGCTAATCTTAATGCTTTTCGTACGTTTGTTTGACGTGCGCTCGTTTGGTTTTGTCTGTTTTCTCTTCCTCTTGGTGTCTGGGAAGGGCTGCGGCTTGTGATTATGGCACTCCCTGGAGTTTTCTCTTGCTTCTTATATATATATACGTGAACATTATTGAAATCAACAAAATTATCAATTTGCTTTTTTAAAATCTATATTTTTATTGTTTTTATTGACTATCTGTAAATTGTCTGATAAAAGATTAGTTCAAAGAATTACATTGGACAAAAGATGAAATAGAAATTAATTAAACATTTATTTAAATTTGAAATTTGAAAGACGTTTAGATAGCATATCAACAATTCTTTTATAGAATCGTCTTTTATAGAAAAAATAATTGAAGAGTGGTAGTTAATTTTTGCTTGCAGGTTTTTATATTTCATAAATTTAAAATTCTTTATTTTTGTTTTTAATTTCTCTTATGACGTCATAAAATCATGCGAATATTAATGAGGTACTTTGAACTGTTTAGCAAGATAATACAAAATGCAGACCAGAAGCCAAACTTAAATTTTCGTATAATTAGTTGGAGATTTTAGATGCGGTTTATAACACTAGTCTAAACAATTACTTTTTTCGCTCTGAACGATAAAGCAATCATACCCCAACACAATTTTCTATTCAGAGTTTCCAAGGACAATTGCCTGTGGAAGAAGGAAGACAAGAACGGTCACTGTTTAGGACACGATGGTTCTGTATTCTGAACCCACCTTTGAAACGTCATGATAATATCGCCAAAGATAAAAATATTTATTACTAATATTGGCTAGCCCTACCTTCAAAAGGTTGTTGTAGACGACTTAATGTTTGTGTTACGTTACGACAGATAAATGCAACTTCCTTAGAGACAAATAACATGTAGCAAATGGAACAATGCTTTCAAAAGCTGATTTGACGTTTTACTGCTGCATAAGATAATCTTGTTCTGATAACGGGATACATATTTGTATACAAATAAGAGGTTACTCGTATGAGCAGCTAAGTAGAATAAGAAACAAGAAATAAACGAGTGGATAATTTCACTCGCTGACAATGACTGTATAACTCAATACACATGATGGACTAGCCTCTTAAAACTGCAAACCATGTTTTCTTATCTTATCATTATGCATATCTTATGTAACCCAACTTATTAACTCCTGCAGCAAGGAAACCAATACTGCATCTTTTATTACCTGTACGAACTGTGCAAATCGTTATTTCTTGACCAATTTCGACGATTGAAAAACGAAAGTCTATTAACTGTTTCCCCTCTTTCTACCTATAACATTCAAATTGACTTTAAATGTGAAAAAAGAAAGACTAAAATATCTACAGTGATGTCGCGGCAGAAAGGAGAGGTATCTGATTACAAGTTAATGACCAGGCAGCTGACCACCACAGCATGTTGCAGAGCAAGAACTCTATGAAAACAATAAAAACCACATGTTATCAGCGGGAAGCCTCAAAACCCACTTCCTTATCATACCCCTATCTCTAGCCAAGAGGTTGGGTAACCCCACTTAATTTTATAAGAGCGCTTGTCCAGCATGAAACCACTGATAAACATCGAACTCGACTGCTTACTTTACATTAAATTTCAAACTTGCGGTCTTGGTCTTACTTTTTGTTGCTTTGCGGTTTATTCTACGAGGCGATTTGTTTCAAGGATTGCCTTGTGTTGTTTTGGTCTTGTGTTTTTCGGTCCTTTGAGCACTGCGATTACCTCGCTTGGGGAAGAGAGAGCTAAATTTAGTGCTTTTCGTGCGTTTGTTCTATTTGCGCTCGTTTGGTTTTGTCTGTTTCCTCTTCCTCTTGATGTCTGGGAAGGGCTGCGGTTTGTGATTGTGGCACTCCCTGGACTTTTCTCTTACCTTTTTTGCCTTTGAGTTTTAAACCAGTTCATATTGCTAATAGAAGATCTAAGAAAAATAATGATGACTAAAAGTGATATTATTTAAAACGTTCATAAGTACTTTGAAAAGTGTTTTAAAATGTTGTGGTAGAATAAAAGTTTCTTCAGTTCTACCTTTAATTCGTTTAGTCCGAAAACACTGGAAGGCAATAACTATAATCAGTACTATAATCACTGCAATCAGTGCTGATCCTACAGTGTATACAATAACCGGGGCGAACGTGGAAGGCGCCTCATCTGGTCCTAAAATAATACAAAATAAACAACTGAGCTAGGGTCCAGCTTTCCCACAAGACTGCATGTGCGCCTAGCGAAAAATCAGATCAGCCTGATCTTCAACACAGGCTGATCTGAGTCTTTGCTGTCCGCATGAAGACGCTTTGGATCAGTGGCTACCCACAGAATGTTCTCCAAAGACTCTGATGACTGTGCGGATGCGCAAGCTGATCTGGATCTTCGCTGGGCGCACATGCTATCTTGTAGAAAGTGCTGTGCCCAAGCTCAATAAATAATTGTCTTAAGTTACTATAATTTATTTTTTTATTTATTTTGTTTTCTTTTGATTAGGGTTTTACGGCCTTTCAAGAATATTTCACTTATACCGAGCCGATCATTCATCAAAGGTGGACCTAATGGATTAAGAATCAACTCTCCTATCCAATAGGCTACAGGGGCCCGCAATCAATCATTCTGTTCTATATAGAAATCAAAATATAAAAAAATCAGAAATAAAATATGATGAATGTAAGAAATTTATCCACTGTCATGACGGCTTTGAAGTTTTGCCACCACAAGAGGTGACATTTCAGAATGGCTGTAGCGAACATGAAAAATTCTGTTTGTATGGATATGGCTGCTTAGGAAAAGTAGGATAACCTGAAAGTTAGAAATACATCAAATAAACAAAAATAACAGATTCGGATTTATTTATTCCTGTCATGAACAACAATATAACGTGAATAAAACATGCACCATGACCCACTTCTACTAGCTCTTGTTGAGCAGTAATATAAATACAACGTTGTTTCGTGTTGTATGTGGGTTAAAAATGTAGCATCGGGACCTGGGGTGAAGTTGTCTAAGTTGTCTAGCTGTAAAAATGCTTTAAAACCACATCCCCACGCCCCCCCCCCCCCCTGTCTCCCGATGGTTTATTCTACTGACCGTTCTAAGGCGGTGGTCCCGGTGTTACTCTTTGTTGCTTTGTGGTTTATTCTACGAGGCGATTTGTTTTATGTCTTACCTTGTGTCATTTTCTTCTTGTGTTTTTCAGTCCTTTTAGCATTGCGATTACCTAGCTTGGGGAAGAAAGAGCTAATCTCAGTGCTTTTCGAACGTTTGTTTGGACTTGTCGGTTTCCTCTTCCTCTTTGGGTCTGGGAAGGGCTGCGGTTTGTGTTTGTGGCATTCGCTGGACTTTTCTCTTACCTTTTTTTTTTTATTGCAACTGTGCCGTTGTGTCTTACCATTTTTTTTTCGGATCTCTTCTTCTTTCGGTGCCTAGTAAAATTTGTGCTTTGTGACATTTCCTGCGTAACATCCTTTACATATTTCATTGAGTCTATACATAAACAGTGATGTAACGTACAATACTACTCACACATCTTACCCTTGGTTTGAGCGATATTCTATTTTTCAAATTAATCAAATGAGCTAAATTGTCCCAAAGGAACGGGCCAGCCTGATGTCCCGCACATTATGTTTAATATGGTCGTTGGCCGCCGTACACTTCTTTTAGGAATTTTTTTTTTCTAGCGAGTAATGACTTTCCATCTTTTGGTTCATTTTCATTAAATCTCAGGTGTTCGCTATAAAACATATCTCCCATCTGACAACTGCGGTAGTCTTGCTTCGTCCGTCATGGCAGTTGAGGTGGTCATGTGGGTACACATCCAATACTTTAGGGTTTTACGGCCTTTCAAGAATATTTCACTTATATCGAGCCGATCATTCATCAAAGGTGGACCTAATGGATTAAGAATCAACTCTCCTATCCAATAGACTACAGGGGCCCGCAATCAATCATTCTGTTCTATATAGAAATCAAAATATAAAAAAATCAGAAATAAAATATGATGAATGTAAGAAATTTATCCACTGTCATGACGGCTTTGAAGTTTTGCCACCACAAGAGGTGACATTTCAGAATGGCTGTAGCGAACATCCGGGAATGCAACTTGTTACAACGCAAAATGTAGAAATGTGGAGCGAACTATATTTTGCGTTGATGCTAAAGCAAACTGTAGAAATGTACTAAATTTTGCGTTAACCAATAGTATATGTGATTATATTATGACCACGCCCCACCCCATCTGGGAGATATATTGTTTTCATCACTGTCGTCTGTCTATCCGACACGTATAAGGCAAACGTTCCTGAACTGCGCCGACATCACTTTACGACACAGAAATAAATACAGTTGAGAGATTGACTCTCGTTATCTCGACCTTGTTTATCTCGAATAACCGCATATCTCGAGGTGAAAATCTAGTCCCTCCCTAAACATGAAAATCAAACCACAGGTAAAAATATTTCGGAACAGAGGGAGCAATTTGTCCCATTACGAAAACACGCCTATTCACATATAATGAAATATTAACCAGCAAAAATGAAAAATTTCAGATAAAATATTCTGATATTTTTCATATTTCTGCTCAAAACATAGATTGTGGGAACTCGTTAGAACCGCCTCGGCGAGGCGGTTCTAACGAGTACACACAATCTATGTCTTTGAGCAGAAATAAGAAAAATAATGCATACCCCTGTAAACCCCAGTTTTACTATATAAAAGTGGGGTTTAAGGGGGCCAACATTATATAGGCATGTTTTCGTGATGTCTTTTCCACAATATTTTCAATATATCTCTAACTTCAAGAGTCCAGTTACATATATATTTGTTAATGTGATTGTGTGAATTATTTTTTTCTTAATTCTGCAAATCTGATATATCGAAGTACGGATATCTCGAAGTATTTCAGAGTCCCTTGGAATTCGAGATAACGAGTCGACTGTATTGTAAAGAAGTCTGATGTCAGAACATTTTAGATATTTTCATATATTTGAACTGAAACATACGTACCTTACATGTACCTATTAAAGCAAATATAGACATTTCTACAGTTTGTGTTAACGCAAACACAAAAGTAAGAATAGTTTCTGCATTTTGTGTTACATCAATGTTTCTACATTTATATATTTTATTTTGCTCTTCTCATTCGAAATTAATATTAACACATAAAATATCTTCAGTTGCTTTTCGAACACACGGTTAAGGCATGAAAGGTAGTTTAGTGTTGTAATATTTGTTGTTTTTTTAACAATGTTTTCAATGACTATAGTAGAATGTAACTGATATGAGAATATACATTAGTGATCTTTAAATCTTTTACAGTTTGTTAGTAAACAATATTTGCTACTTACCGTTTAAAACATTATGAAAGGTGAACCTATTTAGATCAAGTGGAGCAGCTTCGCCTTTGATGTTGCCAGCTACAAGCCTAGCCTCATATTCTGCCGGAGGAAAATGAATTAACACAAATCTGTTCTCAGGTAAAACCGTTTCATCAGTGTGTGGCGTTTGCTCCTCCTTTAGAAGAGTTAACCCACAAATCCCACCCAAACACTCTGTATTGTAGAATATACCATTGCCCAAACCCACCGTTATAGCCTACTATCCAAATAAATGATGCATTTGATCCTGATCATCACGAAAACATGCCTATATAATTTTGACCCCCTTAAACCCCACTTTTATATAGTAAAACTGGGGTTCACAGGGGTATACATTATTTTCTTATTTCTGCTCTAAAACATAGATTGTGGGTACTCAATAGAACCGCCTCATCGAGGCGGTTCTAACGAGTACCCACAATCTATGTTTTGAGCAGAAATATGAAAAATATCAGAATTTTTCATCTGACAATTTTCATTTTTTGGTGGTAAAATTTTCAGTATATTTGAATAGGCGCGTTTTCGTAATGTGGTACAGAGGAATAATTTTGGGCTTTCTGGTCTTCCTAAAAGTAATTGCAGGAACACATACAACCCAGGCTCTATAAATATGATATATAAACATATTAATTCTTAATACACAAGAAGCTCCTAACATGGACTGCAATTAACCCTTTCACCCTCCGAGTGTCTGACATGGGCCCTTCCATTTCTGAATTTGGACACATTAATTGTTGCAAATATGGTTTCAGTACAAACAATAACAAACGCTAATAACAAAATGGCAAACAGTGTTGAGTTGATCCAGATGAGACATTCGTTACGAGTCGTCTCATCTTGATCTGCACAGTTTGAAAAGGTATCTGTATTGGTCTATAGGAATAAAAGGGTTAAAGAAACAATAAAACATCATGATCCATTTTAGCAATCATTCTTTAGAGCTAAATTGCACCCCTATATTGAAATCTGACATATGAACATATCGAGGGTTGAACGCAAGACTGTAGTGAGTCAGATGGTTGTTTTTCCCCAAAATTAATCCCCTCACCATGAAGGCGTTATGAAGATTACAACAGTTCTTTCTGTAAACAAAGAAAATTTAGGTGCATTGCTCGTATTAGCAATGACACCTAAATTTGCATTGTTTACGAAGGGTCAAAGTTGCCCCTAAACAAGGGTTTCAAAATTATGTTTGATTTATATGACGAGCCATACGTAGACTTCCAAAATCCCGGACATACGCTTCTACCTACATTTCCTTCGTTCAGGCCTATGGGCATGGTGGGCGAAGCTTGCTTACCAAGTAATGCTTACTATCCGCGGACTTTATTCTGGGGTCCATGTCTGTTGGTCTGATTCGTCATTCGTTTATGGATTAATGAGTTTGGATTATGGCTTGGGTACCATGACCACAACTACCTTATACTACGGTCTTGCGCTCAACAACAATATGAAATGAGGTATTAAAAGTAACCTAAAATGAAATTTTGTGTAAGGCCAGCAAAACATTATGGAGCTATATTTGTTTAATCGGTGCAAATCAAAAAATGCAAAATTTCAGTTCTAAAAGCTTATGAATGCAAACTGGGCTCTGACCAGAAAATAAATCTAAGTGATAGCACTGGTGGGTCAATTGTCTCTGGGTGTAGGCTGGGAAAATGGTCCTGAACAGGAACTTATGACTATTTCATTTAACCCTTTATTTCCTGTAATTCAAGCAAACAATGCAGATCTGATCAGACGTCGCGATCTGCGGCGACTGATCTGGATCTTCACTAATTGTCAATGTCCCAGCACTAAGCCCAGTCCAGGTTTTACAGATAACTCTCTTTACACAGCACTCTGGCGTCATAGCGATAAGAATAACGTGGTTATAATTAACCGTTACCTGCATTGCGTACAAACGCTATTTTCGTGGATTAACTTTATTGGTCAGCGATAGTCACGTGGGCAACAGCAATATAACTCAGATTCTTTAGTAACTTTGGATTGATTGATAAAGAATCGACCCAAAAAATTCAGTTTGGGAAAAGAGTTCGGTCGACAGACAACAGCTTGTGGGTTTCATATCGTGAATAATATGCTAAACATTGAAAACGCAGATCGAACAATTTAGTGTGAGTTCGATCTGGGTTTACACTATTCATTTTGACATGTATGTCCGAATATACTCTGCAGATTAATCCTGAGTATTCAAACTCTTTAACTCCTTTTTATACGTCTAAATTTTGAACAAATCAATTTGACTACCTGTTGATGTGTATAAAACAGTTGGATAATTGGCAAACAGCGTAGACCCTGACCTGACGCCGCATTCTGATCAGGGTTTAGACTCTTTGCCAGGTCCGTCTGTCCAAAAACTCAGGAGCAGTACGACCCAATGTAATCATTATTATTATTATTATTATTTATACAAGACTTGAACCTAGGATGAAAAGTTGGACCTTAAAATCGATTTAACCGTCCCCGGTATTTATTGTTTTCACTGTTCACTGTTGATGGTGATGACTGTTCTTTTTTGTGATTGCTCGCTGCGGGGCTTGTTTCATGTTTTGTCCTGTCCGTTGTCTTAATGTTATGTTAAGTAGATATGGCTAGCATGGGATCACCTTCCGAGAGAGCTAGTTGCTTTGCTTTTCTTTGTTCTGTGGCTTGTGTACTGTCTGTCATGGTTTGTTCGCTCTTCCTCTTGATGTCATTGGTAGGCTATGATCTGAAATTGTGTCTATTCCTGGACAACTTCTATAATAAATTAACGGCCAGATCAGCCAGCGAATCTATCCTGTCGCGTCAGTTCTTTTGGTTATTGCCAATACATTCTGCAGTATCTGGATTCTGGAAACGATCAGCGAATACTCTCTTCAGACTGTGCGTATTCATATGTTGATCTGGATATATGCTGTCCGTATATACACCGAATACAACATCTTCGCAGGGCACGACTCATCTAATTTCGAGTTAGTCCGTGCCTCGACAGCGACGCTGATTACATCTTATTATATCTAACTCAGGATAACTGAGAAAAGAAAATACCATCTGCTGCAATTTCTATATAGTTTAGCGTACTATAACTACTATTAATCAGAGAATATGGGTACATGTGCTAAGCAATAGTGTTCATATTGAAAAGGTTACAAATTTATTTCTATACCACATTTTCTCATTATTAGCAGGGACAACTGGGCCCAGTTGTTCAAAGCTAACGACGTCGTTAGTTAACGATTCGTTAAAATTTACATCGGGTGATACGCAAATATGCTGAAATTTTTTGCTGAAAAAATGTGAGTAGCTTTTGCAGTGCAAAAGCTACTCACATTTTTTCAGCACAAAATATCAGAATATTGTATACTGAATATGCTAAAACAGTTAACGAAATGACCCTTAACGAGCTCGTTAAGCTAACGATGCTTTGAACAACTGGGCCCTGGTTGCGAGAACTTTAGGTTCCTCTCAACTATTTTATAGTATTTTTACAAATAGCTTATAAATAGCAAAGTGTCTTTTAATAATACAACGAAACATTAACCACTGAGGTAATGTAAAATACCAGTAAGAACAAACACTATTGTTGTTTATTAGACTGTCATGTTAAGTAACACACACATTCGCACGTACGCGCGCACGCGCCCATGTGTATGCGCGCACACACGCATGCACACACGCACACACAAACAGTCTTTATTAGATTGTCACGTTTACTAACACAGAGAGAGAGAGAGAGAGAGAGAGAGAGAGAGAGAGAGAGAGAGAGAGAGTTGTACGTCAAAACACAACATATATATCGGCACTGCTTAAACAGAAAGCGGAACTATAATTTTTGAATGAAGGCACAATACAAATAAATATAAGACTTCATTAGACATTTGTACTGGACCTCTTTGTACTGCAAACTATCTGTTCCTTCTGCTCAGTATTTTGTGACACAAATGTTAAGCCAAAGATTTTATGAAATTGCAAAAACAATATTGAAAAAAAAACAAAAACAAAAAAAAACATACCTTCTGGATATCCAAACTGTATTCCCAGTGGCACTGCATAACTGGCATAATACTTTAAACCATATAGTAACGCTCCAAATACAACTTCTGTGTTCATGTGATTCAACGTGTGATACTGTCCTATAATGTTGGTAAACATAATAACATAATCTTCGCCTTTGTGTTGGACATTGACAGTTTTCCAAGTCTGTAAACATAGCATATTTTTTTAAATAATTGATAATGCGACACACTGACCACATACAAACATATAAATGAAGGTATCCGGGAAATGCCACAATCACGAAGCACAGCCTTCCAAAGGCTTAGAAAGAAATAGAACTGAAGGGACATGCAATGACAAAACAAATGCAGCATAGGGAAACACCGACGCACGCAGACAGAAGAACTGCAGCACAAGCAGCGCCTTGAATGGTCAGTAGAAGAACTACTTGGTAAGGCTGGCACGATTAATCGGATAATCGATTAATTAATCGATAAATTCCACAAAAATGACTATCATTACAGATTTACGATTAATCGATCATTGGATTTCTGTGTCTGTTACTTTACCGTATTTACCCTTAGTATTCAGACACCTAAACTCCTTACCATACTTTATCTAAAATTTGAACAAGTCCAATTTTCTACCCACTGTTGTGTTTAATATAGCTGTGTGAATGGCAAACAGTGTAGACCCTGATGAGACGCTGCGTTTGCGGCGTCTCATCTGGGTCTACACTGTTTGCTCAGGCCTGTCTGACGAAATACATACAATAAAGTATAACATATGAAAGGGTCATGCTCAAATAGGTAAAATTAAGATCAAATCTTCAGCGATTACTAATCGATTATAAATCACAATTGCAGGACTGATAACCGATTATCTTTTCATCTCTGATTAGCCAGCCTTACTACTTGGGTATTTAAATCAGGTTTAATCGTGCAATACATCGACTTTAATTCTATGCAGCTCCAAATTATAAACATGTTCGGTCCGCTTAGAGGTTCCCTCTCATCAGTAAAACAGTGAAACCCATAAACAAAACGATGTGTGATAAAATAAATCAAAAGGCTCAATGACGATTTGAATCCAGGACCAAGAAAACCACCAACCCGTCCACAGATATTGAAAATCAACCGCCAGCCGTTTGAAACATATAGAGGAGGGAAACGCCTGGTTCCGTTCAAAAACATCGTCTAGTTTGATAATTATCGGTGTTATGAGTTTCAAGAAGAAAACAACAATTATAAAACCAACAAACCATTACGAAAACAAACCAATTTAAATTTACTGAAAATTTTGTCACAAAAAATGAAAATGTTCAGATAAGAATTCGGATATTTTTCATATTTCTGCTCAAAACATAGATCGTGATATGCGACAGAACCACCTTGTTTAGGCCATTCTAACGAGTACCCACAATCTATGTTTTTGAGCCAGAGTCGTTGAGGCTCGCACGACGCGGCGGAAATATATAGTTTGAAATAGTAATAATAAAAATAATAATAGTGCAATAGTAAGTATACATGTATATGATTTATGATTTTAATTATCGAGTAAAATTCATCGGACGGACGGACGGACATATATACATAAATATATATATATACATGTATGGGTATATATATGTGTATATGTATATGTATATGTATATATATATATATATATATATATATATATATATATATATATATATATATATATAAAGCACATGTGTACCTAAAAAAATTAACTTACCGATCTTTTATTAACACTTCTGATTGCTTTCAAAATTTACAGTATTTGTCATGTAGAATATGGTTAGGTGACGACGTCTCTTCGAACAAGTATATCCACACGTGTTTTAAAAATGTGAACAAGAAAAGAATTCTGATAAATCCAGCAAGAAAGAATAAATAAGCCTCTGTACCCACAGAACTTTGCCTCTAGTTGACAAAGAGTTGCACGAGATGATAGTACATGTATCGATAAACTTAGTAAAGCGTAACAGTGATAGGTTTAGAAAGGTGACGACGGTGGATTGAAATGGTCTATAATGTTTTACTTTTATAAAGCCCGACCAGTCGAGCCGAACTTCCTGTGCTGTAATTTGCCATCCTATGCGTTGAGTAAAAAAGAATAATAAAAGGTTATTTAAAATATATATATATATATATATATATATATATATATATATATATACATATATATATATATATATATATATATATATATATATATATATATATATATATATATATATATATATATATATATATATATATATATGTATATGTATATATATATATGTATATATGTATATGTAGGTGTATATGTATGTATGTATGTGTATGTATGCATATATATATATAAATATATATATATATATATCTATATATATCTATATATATATATATGTGTATGTATGTATGTATATATGTGTATGTATGTGTATATGTATATATGTATATATGTATATATATATATATATATATAAACTCTCTCTCTCATCTCTGTTTTGTGCGACGGATCGTCTGCTGTGCTGAGTCAGGGGTCAGAGACCCTTCAGCTGTCAAGGGCTTTCAAGGGATGTAGCCGTCCAATTTATAATTTTCTTTCGTCAAGTAGGGTGTATAGAGATGATTTTACCTTTTTTTTTTCTTTTCGTAAGTGTTTTGTCGCTTGAGAATTTTGGAGCGGACTTCCGTTTTTCAGCGTAGGGACGTTTGTGTCGCACGGGAATGGGGATGAGTCAGCGTTTTAGGATAATCGAGAATTATGTAAAGCCCCGAACCGTAATATACCGTTAAATAATAGAGAGAGACCACCAAAGCGGTTGAAAAAAAAAGGACACATGATAATGATTAGCATTAATATATAGTATGTTCGTTGACAATGAAACTAAACTGCAGTAATATAATATTTCCTTTCAGTCATGGTAAACAAGATAGAATGTGGTTTAAGAACATTGTTTTTAAGATTACCATGCGTTATAGGTTTAAGTCTATTATATCACATATTGTAATAATGTGTGTGTATGTGTGTGTGTGTTTTTTTTGTTTTTTTTTTTGCGTTTGTTTTTTTTTTTGTTTTTTTTTTTTTTGTGTGTGTGTGTGATTTTTTTTTTGTCTTAATCTTTTTTTTTTTTTTTTTTTTTTATTTTCTCATCTTTAGTCCGTAAAAATATTTAGGATGGGTATTTCATGGTACTAAGTAAACCATATATATGTATAATCACCAATGCTTTGTAAATGTATTTGTTTGATTTGAAAATAAAATTATAAAAAAAAAAAAAAAAAAAAAAAAAAAAAAAAAAAATCTATGTTTTGGAGCAGAAATAAGAACAATAATGTATATCCCTGTAAACCCCAGTTTACAATATAAAAGTGGGGTTTAAGGGGGTCAACATTATATAGACATGTTTTCGGGATGGCCACACATGAAACCATCGACGCACGAACATCAAACTGCAATAGAGTACCGATTTGGAACGGTCAGTAGAAAAACTACTGGGATCGGTGAGGGGGAGCGGAGTGGGATGTGTGTGTGTGTGTGTGTGTGTGTGTGTGTGTGTGTGTGTGTGTGTGTGTTGGGGGTGGGGGTGGGGGGAGGGAGAAATCAGTTTTACTCCCCCGAAAGCCCGCCCTAAATTTTGCTTCACCTTCAAATTACAAATATGTGTTCGGTCAACATAGGGGTGATCTACCTCATCAGTGTAACTTCACAGTTAACCCTTGTCATGCTGAATAAATTAGGATGCCACGCCCACCTAATTTCCAGCCAATCAGATTACTTGATCCGGATTTTTCATAGAAATTCACATATTTAATGACAAACAGTGCAGATCCAGATCAGTTGGCTTCTGAAGAAGCCAACTGATCAGGATCTACACTGTTTGCTAAGACAGGGCATGTCGTGTTCAGCAAGAGAAAGGTTAACATAAGTAATCTTCAACACTATGATGAAAGAAAGCAAAGCGTTCAACAGCGATGAAACCAGAACACAAGAAAACCAAAAACATGATCACGATAGACTCGACCGCAGACACTAATAGTTAGGCGCCAACCTTCTGAAATAGATTCTGGCAGGCGCCGTTAATAAGACTGAGGACCGACTCATCGTCGTGCAATTTCAGAGGCAAACAAAGTTATCAGCCATTTTTGGGTAACGAAGCATGCATACATTTTACGACAGAATATCCATTTTTGTAACCTATCTCTCGTAGCGTGTGACAATCGTTTTGAATTGTTCCGAAAAGTCAGTTTTGCTAAGTTACGTATGTACCTTTGAGTCTTTTCTTTATGTAATTATATTCGAGGGTGGCTGAGTCCGTGACTGCTGAGCCACGCTCCGCTTCCGTTTTACACAAATCTATCCGTCCGTTTTTTGTTTTTTTTTTTTGTTTTTTTTTTTTTTAACTTATAATTCATTAAATACATGTATAAGGATCTAATTTTCTTTATAGCACATTTTCTGCGCTTGCTATTCAAAATTGGGAATGAGGTTTGGCTGCTTGCTTTGAATTTTCTGCTCGATATATATACTTCCGATCGAATCTTCAATATAACTGTCGTTTGGTATTATGGTGTGCGAGCGGTAGGATCCTATATCATCCTGCGCGCCTACTTTGTCTTAGGCAGAGTTTTTATGGGCGCGCGATCTGCACGCTCATATGCTTACATATGCGTATGCGCTTGTGGATGCGGGTTCGGGCTGTATATGTTGTGGATTCTTTGCCTTTTCTGTGTTGTATTATGGGGTGCCAGTGGTAGAATCCAATATTAATTCAATTCAAATTTTATTAAGATTGCCAAATACATTTTAGCGCATCTCATATACAACATATACAAACACTACAAAATTCTTACATACACTGAACTAATGCAATATTTTAAGTAATCTTGACTATATTCTTGTAACAGTACAGTATGAATGATTATAAGGTCAAGTCTATGAAACAGGTACCCCATTTTCATATATATCACAGAGCAGTAAACTGATAATTAGAGTCCAAATGTTGTATATCCCGACCAAACAACAAATGTTGTGCAATTAGATCAGGGTCTACGGCATTTGTAAAAATTCTTCTCATATGGACTATCATGAATACATACATACATACATACACACACATACACACACACACACACACACATATATATATATATATATATATATATATATATATATATATATATATATATATATATATATATATATATATATATATATATATATATATACACACACACACACACATATATATATATATATATATATACATATACACACATACACACACTACCAGCCTGCGCGCCCGCTTTGTCTGGGGCAGGGATTCTATGGGCGCGGTATCCGCGTACGCATCCGCATGCTCATGCGCTTACGTTGTAGATGCGAGTGCGGGATGTACATTGCGCGTGCAAGGACTCCTTGCCTTTTCCGTGATTTTAATGTTCGCATTTAACTACTGTCCGAGGCTTTCCTATTTCTATTACTTTTGGTATAAATTTGGACCAACCTGTACGCACGCCTAGGCTGATGTGAGTTGTAGCTTGAAGTATTTTATTACTTTCACGACATTTGCCTCTGTTTTTTGTTGTTTTTTTTTGTTAATGCCCGATTAAGAATGTTTGCATAGTAATGAATATTGTACAAAATATTTGTTTCTTTGCTAAAGATAGTTTTTCAATTACTTCAAGATACTTTGTATCAATTGATTTTGATCCATTTCGTCACACTTTGCAGTGGAAAAATCATGAAAACGCCTACTTTATGCCTTTGCGAGTGAGATAGGCGCGGACCAGCCTGCGCATCCACGCAATCTGATCGGCGTCTTTCTTGTTCGCTGCTTGATATGGCTCTTTTTATATACTCGGGTTTGAATGTTCTCAGACTGGTAAAGTAGCGTTGCGTATATTATTTGCCGCGTAACGTCGCGTTACGTTTTCACAAACTGACATGACGTTTAATGTTTTTCAAAATGGAGTTTAGTTCTGAAGAAGACGTAAAGTGGAAACGTTAAAAAAGGCTGTGTTTTGTCTTATTTCTTTGACCATTGTATGTACCTATGTACATACCTACCTAAGTACCGACCTACCTGCATTCATACATCACGAAAACATGCCTATATAATTTTGACCCCCTTAAACCCCACTTTTATACAGTAAAACTGGGGTTTGCAGGGGTATAAGTTATTCTTCTTACTTCTGCTCAAAACATAGATTGTGGGTACTCGTTAGAACTGCCTCGCCGAGGCGGTTCTAACGAGTACCAACAATCTATGTTTTGGGCAGAAATATGAAAAATATCACAGTTTTTTATCTGAAAATTTTAAATTTTTGGAGGAGAAATTTTCAATATATTTGAATAGGTGTGTTTTCGTAATGTACATATTGACCTAAAACAAAGAAACCCGGATTTCCGGGAAAAGAAATACCTTGATCGACTGGTCATCCAGAAAAAGATCATTTCTGTGTTTACTTTTTATCGTTATGGCCAATGTGAGAGTAAAGTTCTTATCCAATCCAGGAGAAGGAAATTCGTAGTTATTAGCAAAGTTTGTTAAGGAAGGTACTGTTGCCATAAAAGGATTTCCATTCACAGAATCATAACCCTGACTTAATCCATACTGTACAACCATTACAGGCTTGCTTGCAGAAATAACAAGTGGATCCTCTCCTGAAAGAATTTAAAGTTAATTTAGTCTTTGAATTTAGGATAAATATTTCTGGAACAGGAATAACTAGAATCTGCGTTTCTGATATGACAACCCCCAGTACACAAGTAGAGTCCACCTGAAAATGCATTTCAGATATTTGACTTTCAGTCGCAAGAAGCGACTACCAATGTAACCTATAGTCACGTCACTCTATCGCGGTCATCGCCTAACATGGGTCATTTTGATTTTGACAGGTTACTCTGAAAGTAAGAAAGACACTTAGCATAAAAACTTATCCTCAGTTGTTGTCCTTATTTATTTCTAATTCTAATCCATTAAATTTGAATTTGAATGGATATCGGCATTTATGATCAGCTGCGTTATCTTAAATTCTGGCATCCCTTGTTCTAAATTTAGACGAGTGTTGCGGCTGCATAAAATGTTTAGTATACAAAGTTTACTCCTGGGACAGGAGAGATCGTGCTAATGTTTTATTGTCTCGAAGATTAGTCAAAGGCATGTATTCTCTAAAGAGTCGAAATCAAAATCAGGAATGGTATGTATTTTATGACAGCTTAAACTTTTTTGACTCGGAGCCAAAAGCGGGTCAACTAGTTTTTTTTTTTTTTTTTTTTTTTTTTTTTTTTTTTCTCCCACTTGAATAGTTTATGCAAAATCGGCTTCCAGAGAGCTAGTGGAAATGCGATGTAAACACAGTAATTTCGATTTTTGTTTTCTTCTTGATAATATCAGTAATATCATGTTCTGTGGATTATTTTATTATCTCAGAAATGAACAAACGGAATAGTTGATTTCAAATCAAACGCAGACGCACTTCCTCTTATCAGTTTGGTAATGTTTGAAGGCATGTGATATTACTCTACATTTTCACGTGGATGCGTGTGTGAAAATACTTCATGTCCAATGTAAGGCAATGGGCCAATATATAGCAAGTCTGCGTGTGCCAGCGTCTCTCTATATCGAGGGACCCGATATTGGCGACGTGAACCGGAATTGGGGTCTGACTGGTATTATATCGAGGAATCCTAGGACATAACCCGAAACAATGTTGAAGAAAGCTAAAACATATTTTGCATACAGTAAAGTTTGTCTACCTAACGGTATCAAAATTACTAGCTGGCAAGCTATCCTGTAGGTTGTTACAGTCTTTAACGTGTAACTGACTTGGAAATTTTGACATGACAATACTTATTTCACAATATTATAAATATAACACGTATTTAAGGGGACTGAATACACTATGTAGATTTTTGCCATTTTATACGAGAGACAACTTTTGTGACTTCCCTTTTGATTTTCTATACATGTCCCTTTCCAAAAGGAATAAAACAATTTTGAAAGAGTTGCCTCCCTTGAAAGTTGATCACTTCCCCTAAACAAGTTTATTAATGCCAAATATGAGCAATATGAAACTACTAAACTCTTTATGGTGTTGCTATTTAGTAACACCTTGTTTCCATAGCTTCAGGAGAGTATATGAAGCTTCCCTTGAGTACTTTTTATATTTGATGTCTGATTAGTGATTTGTAGGGTGAGTAAGCGTATTTTTTTATTTTTTTATTTTTTTTATTTTTTTTTTCGTATGGCACAACACCGTGTTTTGGCTTGGCCCGCCAGGTTCAACTATTGGTTTTCATTTACTCTGGCACAGAATAGATTTAGCCATGAGTACTCGTCTTTGTTTATCATAGTGATTAATTTGATTTTTATGTTTTCGTTTTGGTGCATTGACTTAGTTTGGGCGCCTATATGCGAACCGTATTTTTATGTATTCTGTATTAAGAGTAGCATCGGGACCCAGGGTGTAGTTGGCTACCTGTAAAAGTGCTTTACCCATCCTCGCCCCCCACTCCCCCACCACACACACACTTCCTCCCCCCCCCCCCCCTCAACCACCGGTGGTTTATTCTAATGACCGTTCTAAGGCGGTGGTCCCGGTGTTAGTCTTCCTCTTTGTTGCTTTGTGGTGTATTCTACGAGGCGATTTGTTTTGTCTTGCCTGGTGTTATTTTGTTTTGTATTTTCCAGCCCTTTAGGAATTGCGATTACCTCGCTTGGGAAAGAGAGAGCTAATCTTAGTGCTTTTCGTACGTTTGTTTGATTTGCGCTCGTTTGGTTTTGTCTGTTTCCTCTTCCTCTTGGTGTTTGGGGAGGGCTCCGACACAAAAATACAACTTTCTGTATCACGCTAGTAGCGTTTTCTGATTCCGTATCACTGCCCTAGCTTACGCCGTTTCCCTGGTTTTGTTACCAAACGTTATTTTATGCAATGGAACCAAAAATATGACATCGGTCATTAATGACGTCAATATTTGAAGCGTAGCGTTGTTCACGCGTTTCAGCATAATATGAGTAAAAATATGAACACAAATGAGCGATTAAGTATATGATAAAAACATCATTTCTGTATTAATTTGATCTGGTGTACTGTATCACGTCTCATGGATGAGCTGATATGATCGGATCACACGATTTGCGTCTCGTGTGATCCGATGATATCAGTTTGCGTCTCGTGTGATCCGATAATCAGCTCATCCACTCGACGCGACACCGTCCACCAGATCAAGTTACTTCTAATAATAATGCATATCAATTTTACATTAGTTTATTTATATCTCATTAATTTTCATGTTCAGCATATGGTTTTATCTCAATAATTTGATTTGATTTACGCAGTGTTTTTCCTCTGATGTTTCACTGAATGAGTTAGGGAGCCCAGATATACGAGCCGAGCGATCATTTTATAGAGATTATTAAATAGCAATTTTCATATCATACCCCATATCGAGACACCCATATCAGCCCGAGAGCTGAAGGCCCAAGGGCTGATATGGGTCTAAGGTTGATATGGAGGTATGATATGAAAATTGCCGTATCGTAATCTATTTATCATACATTTTTCTTTCTGACAAATTTGCCTATTTGGTATGGTATGCGGAGTCATACTAGTGTACTGCTACACCGCCGAGTGCTCCGAATAGACCGCCGAGTGCTCCGAATGTGCTAGACTCCGAGTGCCCCGAGTGTGGTGATATTGGTTTTTTACCTGGGCTAAAAAGCCATATCACCCACGTGACCTGGTGATACGGATTTTCTTCCCGGGTAAAAAAGCCGTATCACCCACGAGACCCATCTCACACCTTTTGCGCTCCACAAGTGTGATATGCGAAAGCCATGTTAGTATCACATATGCAAAATGAACATATTTTCTAGTAAATGTATGATAAGTAATGTTTACAACCTTTGAACCTAGGGTGAAGATTTGATACTAGATGGGGAAGAGGGAGCTGTTTGCCTTTTAGTTTTCTGTCATTTGTGGCTTGTGTGCTGTCTTTCATGGTCTGCTTTCTCTTTTTTTTGCATCACGAAAACATGCCTTTATAATTCTGACCTCCTTAAACCCCACTTCTATATAGTATAACTGGGGTTTACAGGGGTATGCATTATTTTTCTTATTTCTGCTCAAAAACATAGATTGTGGGTACTCGTTAGAACCGCCTCGCCTCGCCGAGGTGGTTCTAACGAGTACCCACAATATATGTTTTTGAGCAGAAATATGAAAAATATCAGAGTTTTTAATCTGAAAATTTTCAGTTTTTTGGAGGTGAAATTTTCTACATATTTAAACAGGCGTGTTTTCGTAATGGGTGTCATTAGTAGGCTATGTTCTGTGATTGTGTCTCTTCCTGAACATCTTCTATACTATTTACCTAAAAGTAGTTCCAGTGGCATCATGGTCCGAACTGTTGCGAATCCATCTGCTGTAGTGTTATAATAAAGAACAATTGTTGTTGACTCGGCGAATACACGGACGACGTATCCTCGTCTAGGCGGTACCGGTGGTATAATGTATTCAGTTCCCCAAGCCTCAAATGGCAAAGGATTGTCAACAAGCGTGTCACAGTGATTGCACTGTTTGATAAAAAGAATACGGAAATAAAGTCAATCCTGTTTATACAGACACTCGATACAACGAAACAATTCGTCAAAATGATAATTTGACTTGCATAAAACCTTCGCTCAAGAGGTAACAATCAGAAATTATGCAAGAACGCTGTCTTTAAAAATGAAATGAAAAAAGTGTTTTTTCAATAAATAAATAACATAACATAAAAATTGTCATTTGCAATAGCATTAGAGGAATTCTATACCCGTTTTCGAACTTAAATTACGGTTTACCTGTTCACTACCTGTTTACACAAAAAGTCATGTTTGGTCACGTGGCCAAAAAGCCGTGACGTCGTATGAGTCATTCCCTTTCGCGAGCTGCCATTTGCCAATACTTTACTAAAAAATGATGAATTAACCATGAAAAAGACAAATGGGTGTCAAAATCGTATAGAGTTGTCACGCTGTGTGGCAAAAACATTATAATACCGCTCAACTGGAAATATATCCGTCTATATTCTGTCTGTAGATAAATTAAAAACATTTATAGGCCTACCTGTTTACCTGTTATGTGATAATCTAAGCACAGTTTACTGGAATCATCGGCTTTTTTTTTTTTTTTCAAAAACCGTCACTTTCATCACAATTTTACTTGTTGAAATGAAAAGATTTACTCCATATAATTGCAGAAGCGTGTCACATATTCTTATGGAAAGGCAAAATGGGGTGCAATGTACCGTTTTGTCTAATGCAAAGGACACATTTAAAAGACAAACGTCCTAATATGCTTTTAGATTTTTGAAAGGGACATTCTAAGCTGCGTAGGGGTAGAGGTATGAGGGGTTCAGAAAGTTCAGGTAATGCAGGAGATCACAAATATTGAGCTTGCCGAGTAAAAGTCGTTTGTGCATTTGCGTAATCTGACCAAGTTTGTGTTGTAAGCTAACAGAACCATTAAGATTCAAATATTTATGTAAGTGACCCGTGAAGACTCTGACCAGACTATGCAAATGCTCTGAACCGAGTCTACACCGGTTGAATATATGACTAAATTGCGCAGCCGATGGCATGCCATCGCAAAATCTCTAAGCTCGGTGCTAATGTTGCAAACGGCGTGACGGACGACTGGACGGACGGACGGAAAAATAATGTTTCTCTCGCACAGCCTTACCACATGGGGTAATGATGTAGCAAGTTTGGTTTAATTCCGCCCAGTGGTTTAGGAGGATATAGCGTGACGGACAGATGGACAAACGGATGGACAGACGGACGGACGGACGGAAAAATAATGTTACTCTCGCACACACTTACCACACGGGGAAGTCATGTAGCAGCAAGTTTGGCTAAATTAAGTCCAGTGGTTCAGGAGGAGACATCGTGACGGACGGAAGAACAGACGAACAGATGGACGGACGGACGGACGGACCGAGGCGTTCACAATTTCCCAATCGTTAAAGCGTGGAGATAATAAAGTCTATTTTAAAAAGGCTTGTTATTACAAAGTCAGAAAGATGGAACGTTACATGTATACATGTCAGTCTATGAACAAGTCCAGCCTGTTGTACGACAATGCGAAATATCAGCCCTTCCCCACCTCCCCCCCCCCTCCCCCCACTCCCCCACTACACACACAAAAGTACCAGATTGTGCATCTAAAAATTCGGACATTGCTTACACAATTTAGGAACAGTTCTGATCAGTTAACGCCGATGCACAAAATCTTATACGCATTTTCATTGTTTTTGTATAGATCGTAGGATAACGTTACATTTCCAACATATGTTCGCAGTGTAGTCTGGCTCGCATGCACACATTTTGAGTTCGAGCTGTATTAATCAGCTCACAAACGCACTGACGCAGATCAAACTTCTGGAGCAATTTGTCCGTTTGCTTAGGCATTACGAAAACTTACCTATTCAAATATGTAGAAATGTTCACCTCCAAAAACTGAAAATTTTCAGATAAAAAATCTCTGTTATTTTTCATATTTCTGCTCAAAACAAGCAAAAATAAGGAAAATAATGTATACCCCAGTTAACCCAAGTTTTACTATATAAAGTTGGGGTTTAAGGGGGTCAAAGGTATATAGGCGTGTTTTCGTGGTGGTCTGTTTAGGTTGTAAGGTAAAAATGCGGTGTCGTGGGAGTGGGTGTGGTATGCGGCGGGTTATTATTTGCACCAAAAATTGTGTATTTGAATAATTCAGATATAGGACTATTTTTCATGTTTATTCTTTCTTTTATATTTGATATATATAACAGACTCGGTTAAGTCTCTCTCTCTCTCTCTCTCTCTCTCTCTCTCTCTCTCTCTCTCTCTCTCTCCGAGTTTCCACACGAGAAAAGGTCTCTTTGGAGTATGCAGTACAGATCCAGATCAGCCAGCGAAACCGCACAATCCGATAAGGTATTTTTTGAATTTCCGCAGTATCCAAAGATTTTGTAAACATACAACGAAAGCTCTGATCAGACAGTGCGGTTGCATAGGCATGCTGATCCATGCCATTGCTGTCTGCTTAGGCTCAGAAAGTACATTTTCTCATGCCAGGTCCCATATACTACCACTGCTCTTGAATAAACCCATTACGAAAACACGCCTATTCAAATATACTAGCGGAAAAAAGAAACTATGCATTGGTAAAGAGTTGTACAAAATAATAACATCGTAACAGACAGTAATAATATATTTCAGATTTGTAACAATATGCATTTCATCGAAGTTCAAGGGATTCAAAAGTGCGAAAAGAAGACCCATTTCATCACCAAGGCTCAGCAAATCAAAAATGTCTCAAGCACCATGTCACAAAGTCAATATCTGGTGTGTCCACCGTTAGCAGTAATGCATGCGTTGCATCGCGCCACATGGATCCGACAATATTGGTGAAAAACGCCTGAGGAATGCTGTTCCAGATGCGAACTAACGCGCGGGAAAGCTCAGCCAACGTCACTGGCTGATTTGGCAACTGACGTAGACGACGTTCCATCTCATCCCATGCGTGCTCTATCGGCGATAAATCTGGTGATACCGCAGGCCATAGCAACACATTAACATTCTGCTGAGTAAGAAAATCAGTCACAACGCGTGCAACGTGGCGTTGTCGTGTTGCAGCGTAACGGCATGTTGACGCACAAACGGGACGACGTGGGCTTGAAGAATCTTATCGCGGTAGCGTGCACCAGTCAAATTTCCGTTAATGACCACAAGAGGCGTTCTTGCGTTTCCTGTTATTCCGCCCCATACCATTATACTGCCCCCACCAAAGAGACGACGTTCAACAACACAGTTATCCTGGTACCGTTCTCCAACTCGACGGTATACCCTTGAACGACCATCACTACTATCCAAGTGGAAACGTGACTCGTCTGAGAACATGATACGCGCCCAATCTCGTCTAGTAAAGCGAAGATGGGCCCTGCACCATGCAAGCGAGCAACACAGTGACGTCGCTGTAGGACTGGGCGGATTACTGGACGCCGAGGGCGAATGTTCCGTTCATGCAAGCGGTTTCTCACGGTTTTTGGACTAATGTTCCTCGAGCTAGGAATGCTTCTGGCCGTCAACGCAGCAGTTTGAAGTCGGTTACGAAGATGCGTCACACGGATGTAAGTGTCTTGACGTAATGACGTCACACGTAGACGTCCCGATCTGCGACGGTCCCTGGTGTTACCAGATTGCTGATAACGTCTCCATAAAGCAGAAATCGTGTTCCTATCCACGCCAAACCGTCTGCTAACCTCATTTTGGGATACACCAGCCCGAATCATGTTAACAACCGCTTGGTTGCTCTTAGCTTCGTTGAGTCTAGGCATTGCTTACCAACACATTCAGGAGGAATAAATTTGTTTTTCTGTTTCACTTGGATAAAACGGTTCTACACAAGAGTCAAAAAGATTGTAAAGACGTTCACATTTAATTGCTAGCCACGAATATGCTTAATCCTGCACGTGTACAAGGACAACGCAATGCACGTGCAAGGACCTTATTTACCAATCAATATTGTTAAGGAGTATACACATCATGTTTGTGTAAAGTTTCAAGCATAAATGGATTTCAGAATTATAGAAAATTTATTTTTTATACATGCACAGTTTCTTTTTTCCGCTAGTATATATTGAAAATTTTACAATCCAAAACTGAAAATTTTCAGATAAAAATGCTAATATTTTTTTCATATTTCTGCTCAAAACATAGATTGTGGGTACTCAGTGAGGCTGTTCTAACGAGTACCCACAATCTATGTTTTTGAGCAGAAATAAGAAAAATAATTTATACCCCTGTAAACCCCAGCTTTACTACATAAAAGTGGGGTTAAATGGGGTCAAAATTATATAGGTATGTTTTCGTGATGTTCCAGCACATAGATATGTGTGATTGGGTCACTGAGTACGAACAATGATGGCCCTTATCAGCCAGCGTAGTCCGCTTACAACATTATTGGCAATATTTTTTATTCAGAAGGAGACAGCTGAGGTCGCGAGATTCCTTGAGTTTTCGAGCTCTTTCTGTAAAAAAAAAAAAAAAAAAAAATAAAGAGAAAAGTTTATTGGATATAAGTCAACTTTTTCCATAAAAATATCATTTCGAGTATATTGGCTCGAAAAATTATTATACTGTTAAATACTATAAAACTAAAAACATTCAACAGACATTGTGTATAAAGGATGCATCTGGTTTAAACACCGGCAGGTTATCTGCCATGTCTAAATTACGCACCTCGACGACTTATATGACGTCACAGTGTGTGCGCTACCTAGCTGAATACAAGTAAATTCAATATTGGTAGATCACGCAACTTTTTGATTAATAACTTCATTTTGAAAACTGTTTTCGTAAAGGCGATTTCTGCGTCCTCAATCATAAGAGAGAGAGAGAGAGAAAAAAAAACAACAACAAAGAAACGTACAGTGGTTAAATAGTCTATGAAAAATAATTTTTTTCTCTTCATTTCACCAGAAACATTTGTTTGGGTATTTGTTAGGATCGCCTCACTCAGGCGATTCTAACAAATATCCAAAACATTTGCTCTAACGAAAATCCAAATTATATGTTCTCAGAATAAGAACAATTTGCTCAGGCACCGTACTTTGACTATCACGACAACTCAAGTCGTAACTGACCTATTACACAACGAGCTCTTTATTAGACTATTGTAAAAAACAAAAACAAACCAAAAAAAAAAACTTAGACTATCACGACAACTGAAGTCTTAACTGACCTATTACACCACAACCTCTTTATAAGACTATTGTAAAAAAAAACTTTGACTATCACGACAACAGAAGTCCTAAATGAACTATTACACCACAACCTCCTTATAAGACTATTGTAAAAAAAAAACAAACAAAAAAAAAAAAAAAAAAAAAAACTTTGACTATCACGACAACTGAAGTCCTAACTGACCTATTACACCGCAACCTTTTTATAAGACTATTGCTGGGGTCCATAGCATAAACCGTGCTAGTTAAACAACCGTGCTATACACAAACAAAAATGTATAGATTATATTGAAAAATGACCATTTATGGTCATTTTTCAATATAATCTATACATTTTGGGATCCATCTTTGAACCGTGTTATATCCAAAACCGTGTTATAACGAATCGTAGTATAAAGAGGCTGTAGTGTATTTGAACAAGTACGCTTGCGTATCTAGTGACGTGCCTAAACAACCAAAAACGTTTTGGTCCGATGATCGTTCCTTTGTTACAGTTCTGGTATGTTTGTATGTCAGTTATAGCAAATGTGCTTCAGTTGTCGTGATAGTCAAAGTCTTGTCATTGTTTCTCGTCTTCTTTCGGTGCCTCGGGATTTCCATGCTTCATGATAGTGGCTTTTCATTGGTTTGTTTGTGTTGAGGTTTTACGGCCCAGTCAACACAATGGGGTCATGTCGAGCGCGGTCAGTTTACCTAACCACACGTTTACTGGGCAGGCTTAGTCTTCTAAGCGGTTAACCAGTATTGTGCACATTCTTTCGCCAGAAACTGAAATCTGCCCTTCTTGAATCAGCAGAAGGGAGAGAATGACCGTAGAAAATATTTCAAGATCAATCTCCACGAAAGAATGTTGCAGACCTCGGAGGGGGTTGAACCCGCGACCTCCTGGTCTCCAGTCGGACGGCGCATCCAACTGAGCCACCGAGGCCGGTGGCTTTTCGTTGGTAACTTCATTTATATTTGGCGGAGTGACAACCAGTTCATATCCGGATTAAACTATTTCTAAAAGCACTTTACCTGGGCTGCGTAAAATAAAGCAAACCACTCGCGTGAGTATTGAACGGTTGTTGTAAAACCGTGTAATGTGACCTCAAAAAAGAGAGCAGCCGTTATTCCCGTTGACAAAATTTAATATTAGATCGAATAGATTATATTAATAATTATCAATTTTATAGGGGATTGAATGTATAATATCAACCCAGTAAAAATTTGCATATTTCTTTATTATGAACGTGCATAAAAATTGTTTGCAATGGCCGCCATTCAGGTTGTGTCAAAAGACAGCTTCAGAATAGTTCGGGGATAGTGCTACCGTCCGCAGAAAAACTGTCACAACTGAACGGAACGTTTGCTTTTGTTTGCGAACGCCTCGCTTACCAGAACGCATCCCTGGGTATGCACTATTGCTCTGACATTCTCCACAAATATATATGCCATATAAGGCATCAAAATATTTGATACAAAAAGTATAGAAGATGTACAGGCATTACGAAAACACGCCTATTAAAATATATATAAAATTTCACCGCCAAAATCTGAGAATTTTCAGATAAAAAACTCTGATATTTTTCAAACTTCTGCTCAAAACATAGATTGTGGGCACTCGTTAGAACCGCCTCGCCGAGGCGGTTCTAACGAGTACCCACAATCTATGTTTTTTATCAGAAATAAGAAACATAATGTATACCCCTGTGATCCCCAGTTTTACTAAGTAAACGTTGGGTTTGAGGGGGTTAAAATTATATAGGCATGTTTTCGGGATGAATAGCAAAAATCAGATCATAGCCTGCCAATGGCACAAGAAGAAGAGCAAACAAACCATGACTGACAGTTCACAAGCCACAGACCAAAGAAAAACAAAACAAATAGCTCCTTGTTCCCTAAATCTGCATAGAACAACAAGAAATTATAATATATAAAAATAATGGAGAAGTTCTGGAAGTGTCACAATAACAAACTGCTTTGTACCTCGGATACGGAGGGGGAGAGCGAATAAATAAACAAGGACATATACAGCCAGAACATATGACTGAATGATTAAACAAACAAAAAGCTTCTTATGGTGCAAATAAGGTGATCATAAAGCCAGATAGGACCGAACCAACATAACACTAAGGAACCAAACAAAAGGGAAATCATTTCCAAGTCGAAAAGCCACTAAGTTATGCATAGAAGGAATAATATTAGAACAAACGACAGAGCAGTCAGCGGCTAAAGTTCCTTTGATTGGATTTAACCTTTAAACTGCCAGTCACAACAACTGTCGTCTGCTTTGTCATCTGCTTGTGATTTTAAAAGTCATTTTTGCAAACAGTGTGGACCCAGATCAGACTGCTCCTGTAGGAGCAGTCTGATCTGAGTCCACAGTGTTTGCCTGTATGCAAAAATAGATTTGAAAAGTTTGCAAGAATATTCAGCAGACGACATAAACAGACGACATTTTCAGATGCAGGGTTTCTTGGCGTTTTAAGGGTTAAACCACTTTCACTGATCATCATCCTAGGTTCCGACGTTCTTCGAGTTACTGAAAAGTTTTCGGTTCACGCAGAGGCTTACAAACGTAATCAGTTAAATTTTATAGAAAACAATTAAAGCACATAGAATAATTTCGATGCAACATAGATGAGAATGTCGTCGAAAAAATTCAAAAGCAGTCTACGGAGTTTATCATACGTAGATCACTGTTTAAGAGGTTTCGTGGTGAGGACTTTATTCAGACTATAAACGTTCACAGTATAATTGATTAATTTGACAATATTTCAGTCATGTTAGGATGTTGTATATGAGTTTGTGAGACTTTTACCGGATCTGGCCGAATAACATCTTGCCTAATGTTACGAACAGCTCTGCCGCAGGAGGTACCGTACAGCACATTTACTTCATGGGTCCCGACTAGCGGGGCCCTTTATGCTATAAATTAGTAGTCGCCTCATAACTATAGTTAGTAATATAATCATTTTATCCCAGTACTGACCATATCACCAAACATCAAGAGTCCGATTTCACATTTGGAGCAGAAATCCGGGCCCGAGATTATAAAACATTTTTCATGCTCAAATCAGCTGAGCTTGAATTTTCTCTGCTTATAAATATGAAAATGCCAACAATAGTTGGCATTTTCATATTTATTAGCAGGAAATTTTCATGCTCAGCTATGTTTAGCAAGAAAAAAAAAAACCGCAATGATTAGTAATTTGAGATTTATAAGCGGGACAAATTTCCTTCTTAGTTGAGTTGAGCATGGAAAATGTTTTAAAAAGGATTTTTTAATGAAATTTTAAGGACTTTAAGTATAAGAATACCTTCAGGGGAATATAGGCACAGTCTACAGCTACAAGTACCGATATAGGTTTAGATGCAGTAATTAGTGTCCCTGAAAGGTCCTCTCCAGACACAAGATTGTAGCTTTCAAACGCATTCAGGGTGGAATTAGTCATGTTGCCATCACCGATCAGGAAATTGACATCAGTGTTATCAGCAAGTGCTGTCACAATCACTTGGTTGCGAAGCCTAGAAAAGCAGAAAGAATTACTCAGTGAAAATACACACACACACACACACACACACACACACTTGCCGGTTATAGAATAGTTCGGGATTGAGTTGATAAACTGCCTAATAACCGTTATAGAAATTTACTTTTGATTGATAGTCAGTCTCCAAACGAGTTTTAGATCTCTTTCTTTTTTTTTTTTTTTTTTTTTTTTTTTTTCAAGTATAAAATTGCCGTGAAAAAACATCTTCGAAAGGTCTTATGTAGAATCCGAAATATATATAAACCCTATTTTACAAAGTTAAAAAAATGTTAGGTAAGACTGCGTGTCCTATATGATAGGCTTATAACCAGGTTTATAATTTCATTGGTATAGAATTGAAAAATAGCCTGGTTGTTATGCGATAGCGAGCAAGAGTTATCGTTAACTTAGTATCAGTTAAATTAAATGTTTCCCTCTTTAACTGCACAACGCCGAGCATGTCCGAAAACTAAACAAACAAATGTCCACCCTATGCACCAGAAGAATGACGTCTGATCACCAATGTTTTTGGTTGGAGCTCTATGATCTTACTGCTGATTATGTTTGGTTCTGTTCCAAGGCAATGTTTCTGTTGCAGTTCCTTGTGCCCACTACATGTTCCGTCCCGTATACATTTTCAGCTTTAGTTTTCTGTATGCTTAATCATTAGATGAAAATAAAAAATGTCAATATATTAGATACCCCCGCACAGTAATGACTAGTTAGAAAAACTGACTTAAGACAACTTATTGTTCAAAAGGACGACATTGATTTCTAAGATTTGTAGTTTACCCAAGTAGCATAATGAGAACTACTTTTGGTCAAATTTCAGCCTTTGGTTTCAGAGATAGTGTGCACATAAACTTATTTCCATCAACAAATGAGTTTCAAAGTGCCGGTATGACACTGAATCAAGAGATAGTGTGCACACACTTTTTCTATCAAAATTCGAGTTTCAAAGTGCAAGTATGACCTTGAAAATTGGATCAAGGTCGCCAATATCTAATCTAGTCTTTTTCGATCCCAATAAAGTAGCTGTGCTAGTTTGGTTAAATTCCATCTATTGATTCATTAAATGTTGTGCACACACGGCTCATTTTTAGAGTCTATATAATGTAGTGATCTTACAAATGGGGCCAAAGTCACCCAAATCTAATCACTTCTTTCCCGTGTCCTATTAACGTATCTGTGCTTGTTTTTTTTTTTTGTTTTTTTTTTGTATAATTCTTACATTGGTTCAAGATCTAGTATGCACACAAGCGTTTTTCTGTCAAAATTGTAATTTCTAAGTGCCGGTGTTGTGACCTAGAAAACGAAATAAAGGCCACCAAAATCTAATCACTTCTTTCCCGAATCTCAATGATGCAGCTGGGCTAGTTTGGTCAAATTCCATTTATTGATTCATGAAAATAGAGTGCACACAAGGCTCATTTTTTGAGTCTTTATAATGAAGTGACCTCGAAAATACGGCCAAGGGCACCAAAATGTAATCACTTTTTCCCCATCCTAATGATGTACAGTCGACTCTCGTTACCTCGAAGTACTAGGGACTCTCTGAAATATTTCGAGATATCCGTACCTCGACATATCAGATTTGCAGAATTGAGGAAAAAAATAAATTGAATAACCACATTTCACAAATGAATATGTAATTTCACTCCTGATGTTAGAGATATATTAAAAATATTGTGGAAAAGAGGAGAAATTGCAATTTCTCCTCATTTCCACAATATTTTATCCCTGTTGTTAGATTTTCGTGTTTAAACCTGGACCAGATTTTCACCGAGATAAGCAGTTATTCGAGATAAGCGAAGTCGAGATAACAGGAGTTGTCTGTATCTGTGCTAGTTTGGTCAAATTCGAGGGGGTGGTCAGGTGAGGCAAAGGTGTTGTGTATATTGGGTCAACAGGGCGTCCAACTGATATTGGCTTACAGTTGGGCAAGGCCTGCTGTTCTTGCAGCAAATAAGGGTAGATGGGGAATGTTTTTATTTCTTCTGTTTCTTCACTTTCATTCATTTTCCTCTTTCTCTCCTGTCCCTCTTTTTTATGTCCTGTACTATCTCTTCTATCTCTCTTCTCCCTTTCTCTGGGAGACGACACAAAAAGGCCTTCAAGGGTTGTCCTGTCGTTAAACACCAACACAATCAATTGGTCAAATTCGAGCCATTGGTTGAAAAGATAGTGTGCACGCAAACAAACCGTCTTACTCCACTAAGAAATTTTACTAAAGGCAATAACCTTTATTTTTTTATGTCGATACATCTCATTGATATCAATGTGTCTTCCGATATTGTCGAATATCCATCGCTGCGTTTTCAATATATTAGACACAAGCTGTTTTTCTATCAAAATTGAGTTTCAAAGTGCCATTGTGACCTTGAAAATGAGGTCAAGGTCACCAATATCTAATCACTTCTTTCCCTATCCCAATGAAGTATCTGTCAAATTTCATCTTTTGATTCATAAGATAGAGTGCACACAAGGCACATTTTAAAGAGTCTTTACAGTTGTAGTGGCCTTGAAAAATGATGTCAAGGTCGCCAAAATCTAATATCACTTCTTTCTCGTGTCCAAATATTGTATCTGTGCTAGTTTGGTAAAATTCCATTCATTTGTTTAAGATTTATGTGAACACAAGTTTTTTCTATCAAAATTTGAGTTTCAAAGTGCCGGTGTGTGACCTTGAAAACGAGATAATGGTCACTAAAATCTAATCACTGCTTTCCCCAATCTCAATGATGTACTTGTGCTAGTTTTGCCAATTTTCTTCTATTGATTTAAGAGATAGAGTACACACAAGGCTCACTTTTAGAGTATTTTTTTTTTCAAAATAAGGTCAAGGTCAACAAACCCTAATCACTTCTTTCTCCCGTCATAATAATGTATCTATGCTAGTTTGTTCAAATTCCAGCCATTGGTTAAAGAGATAGTGAGCACACAAGCTTTCTACTGCATTAAGAAATTTTACAAAGGGCAAGAACTCTAAGAGATTTGGCCCCTAGCCCCTACTTTTTTTATTGTTATCAATGTGTCTGCAGAAACTGATATCCAGCATTGCATTTTAGGATATTACATGTAGGAAAATACAAAGTGTCACGGTAGGAAGGACGAATGGACGGAAGGACGCACTAACGAATAGGTACTTATGTGGTTATCCAGAGTAATTTTGATACATATGTGACTATTTCATAGCCCCGCAAGTCAAATTTTAGCCACACAATTCAAGATTTTTATGTGTCTGCGGAATAAATCCCATTTAAATACATTGAAACTGTCCATCAAATATAGCCACCTAAGCACATCTGTGTGTACGTACAGAAAGACGGACGGACAACATTGAAACAGTATACTCCACTGTTTTCATTTTATTATTCAAGGCGGTTCATCTGTTGCAGTTCTTCTGTGTTTGTGCGAAGGTGTTTTCATATGTGACGAATACTTAGACATTATTTGTTCCTCATCTCTCCTTCTTTTGTTGCCTCGGGAGGTATCGTCCTGGGAATCTGGTTATATTTTTCCACAGACAAAATGTTTTGGATCCAGCTGACATGGCCGTATTCGACGTTGATATTGTGTAACGTTTTGCACTGTATCAGTGCTTAGAAAAAAGAACTAGCAGTGCTAAAACGTATACGCAATATTCCAGAGATGTGAAGTCAATGATTGACGATCATCGTATTCAATCTGTCAAGTTTGCAGTAAACATTACCGAAGTCTTGTTTTGCCCGGATATGTCCTGCCTTTCCAAACAGTGCAGATTCAGATCAGTTGGCTTCTTCAGAAGCCAACTGATCTGGATCTACACTGTTTATCATTAAGTATTTGAATTTGTATCAACAATCTGAATAAAGTAATCTGATTGGCTGACAATTGAAAGTGGGCGTGGCATTTTAAATTATTCAACATGGCAAAGCTTAAAGAGAATCATAATAAGCTCCCATAACGAAACTCTACTAAAACCATGTAAAACACAGTTCATTGTAAACTCTAGCTCATGAGTGCAAAAAACGTACCTCTCATTACTAAGTGTGTATGATCCAACCATATATTTTGTACTCCATCTTTCTAATGGGAAGGCAAGATAACCAACTAGGTATTCAAAATTTAAATAGGACCCATAGCAAAACACAGAAACAGGACTATCAGCAGAAATGAGTAAATATTTGGTCTGTTTCCCCATGTCAGTTTGCAGTAGCTGTGGGTGAACATCAAACACAGTCAAACCCGGTCCGGATACAGTGCGATTTTCAATCATGGAAGCTTCCTATAAAAGCAATAATATGAGACATAACATATCATGAAAACATTCCTATATAATTTTGACCCCCTTAAATCCCACTTTTATATAGTTAAACTGGGGTTGACAGGGGTATACATTATTTTTTCTTATTTCTGCTCAAAAACATAGATTGTGGGTACTCGTTAGAACCGCCTCAGCGAGGCGGTTCTAACGAGTACCTTAATCTATGTTTTGAGCAGAAATATTAAAAATATCAGAATTATTTTAGAAAATTTCCATTTTTAGGTGGTAAAATTTTCAGTATATTTGAATAGGCGTGTTTTCGTAATGGTGAGAAAACGTGCCATCTGAGAGATGCGCTCTATGAATACTCAAATCATCCTGCGCATCCGCACAGTCTGATTAGAGTCTTCATTTTCCGAATCGTTGGCTATCAAAAATTCGTTTAGTAAAGTAGTCAACTCCACGACCTGGGATCAAACGTCACAGATTTTTAATCACTACACTGCCAAAGTTCTTCCAAAACGTGTTTGAATAATATTTAGTCAATTTCATGTAGCGTCTCACAGATGCCAGAAAGAAAACTTATGTGAATTAAATAATATTTTTGATGAAAAATCGAAATGTCAGAATTACATATTTGTAAAGCTTTAATAACAATAAAAGTGGTAAAAATGAGAAAGTTACTGTCAGTCCCCAGTAAACACACGCCGCCGGAACGTCGTATCGACGTCGCCGCAACGTCCTGACGTTGCAACGACGTCGATACGACGTTCTGATGACGATGTATTTTCGAGTCTGTTCTAGCGTGCTAACTAAAGATAAACACAGTGAACGGATTCAATCCGTCTACAGTCATATTAACCTAAAGACAAACTTTATTCTTTGTCTTTAGCTAATATATGTATAAGCTTTCAAAAAAAGCTTGATCTACGCTTAACACACAATAAATGTTAAAGTTGATTCTAATACGGAATAATCTTGGGTTCTTTACATGCGAATCTTTGCTA
Organism: Anodontia alba; assembly: GCA_964016985.1. Taxonomy (NCBI): domain Eukaryota; kingdom Metazoa; phylum Mollusca; class Bivalvia; order Lucinida; family Lucinidae; genus Anodontia; species Anodontia alba. The sequence goes on along the minus strand of OZ024823.1, from coordinate 43,622,243 downwards.
AATCGTCTAAATTCCATAATGTAAAATGTAAATTCGAGAGGTCTAATGAGTTCTCGTCCTGTTGACCTCTTTAAGAATGAACCTTACATTAAAATAAAATACAGCTGATTTCACTTTTCTCTTTAAGCTTACCTCATCTAAACTAAAATAAAAAGTGAAAAATATCAATTTTTTTGTCACGCTGATCCGGAAATGCCATAAATTGCGCTGAGCAATACCAGTGAATTGGTCAAAATTAATGTACAGTGGACTCTCGTTATTTCGAATTCCAAGGGACTCTCTGAAATACTTCGAGATATCCGTACCTCGACATATCAGATTTGCAGAATTGAGGAAAAAATAATTTAATTAACCACATTTAACAAATATATATGTAATTAGATTCTTTAAGTAAGAGATATATTGAAAATATTGTGGAAAAGAGGAGAAATTTTTACCTGTTGTTAGAAATGTTTAGGCAGGGACCAGATTTTCACTTCGAGATAAGCGGTTATTCGAGATAAGCGAGGTCGAGATAGCGAGCGTCAACTGTATATTCGTAACCTTTGATGAAGTGCATTTCATTTGTACAAATTACATATTACAACACAGCCCAAGACAAACAAGAGATATTTTTTTTTAAATGGGATTTAAAAGTAAGTCAGAAAACTTCTTTTTATATGTATCTCATTGTTGCAATCACCAGGAACTAACAATGCATGATTTGAAATATATTTAACACATATAACTTGACTGTTTTGCATGTTTAACATTCATCGAAAGAAGAAGAAGAAGAAGAAGAAGAAAAAGAAAAGAAGAAGAAGAAGAAGGAAAAATAAATTGCTTAAGCATTTGTTTGTTGTATTTGATATTCGTTTTAAAGAGTTTTTTGTTTCAAATAAGAACCTCATAACCTATTTGATGGAAACGGATTGTCTATGTGAAATTCTCCCATTGTAGTCCGGAGACCCGTAAAAGGGTAACTGGCAAACAGTGCAGACCCAGATCAGACGCCATAGAACGCGGCGTCTGATCAAGTCTCCACTGTTTGCAAATTGTTTAGCTATTTTTCTCTGGGAAAATGTAACTCTACTTGCCGGGCGTACCTAAAATTGAAATTGGACTCTTCCAATATATAGTATGGGAGAATCTATTCAGTTTAGAATGAGTTATACTGCCGTCCATGCTGTTTGGGTCGCGTCATGCGAAAACGTGTCCGGGCATATGCAGATAGTGATGGCCCAGATCAGCCTGCGCATCCGCGCAGTCTGATCAGGGCCGTCACTGTCCGCAAACAGAATAATAGGATACTACAAAAAAAATGTGTGATTGCAGAGTAAAGGCCCGGATGATGCATTGTGCATGCGCAGGCTGATCTGAATCTGCGCATGTTGCGCATGTTCGAAGGCACGTTTTTGCTTGACACGGCCTATTTTTGCATCGTCGCCCAAGGAACTATTCATTTTAGTCTCAGGGGATAAAAAAGTCACCTCAAAATTTTTTATAGTACTGCCTTACTGAAGTAGCTTATGCAGCATAATATTATATACAATATATTATCCAATAAAACGTTAAACTATAATACCCCGCCATTATCGTGTTGCGCGGGCAGATAGCCCTGTCAAAACATCAAGTTAACGAAATTTGCCCGTTAGCAATCCCAAACCTGGGCCCAGTTGTTCAAAGCGTCATTAGCTTAACGAGCTCGTTAAGGGTCATTTCGTTAACTGTTTTAGCGGATTCAATATACAATATTCTGATATTTTTTTGCTGAAAAAATGTAAGTAGCTTTTGCAATGCAAAAGCTACTCACATTTTTTTCAGCAAAAAATTTCAGCATATTTGCGTATCACTCGATGTAAATTTTAACGAATCGTTAACTAACGACATCGTTAGTTTTGAACAACTGGGCCCAGATCTCCTTCATTTCAATGCGTTTACCAAGTTTGGTTAAAATCCCTTGACATTTACTCAAGTTATCGTCCAGAAACGAAAATATAGGCGTGTCTTGGCAGATAACTCCGTCAAAATTTGACGAAATTTGCCCATTAACAATCCGAAGCCAGATCTCTACAATATCAATGCACATACCCAGTTTGGTGGAAATCAGTTGACGTTTACTCAAGTTATCGTCCAGAAACGAAAATATGGGCGTGTCTCGGGCAGATAACTCCGTCAAAATTTGACGAAAATGCCCATTAGCAATCTTAAACCAGATCTCTTTCATATCAATAAATTTGGTTAAAATCCCTGCACGTACCAAGTTTGGTTAAAATCAGTTGACGTTTACTCAAGTTATCATCCAAAAACGAAAATATGGGCGTGTTTCGGGCAGATAACTCCGTCAAAATTTGACGAAAATTACCCATTAGCAATCCCAAACCAGATCTCTACAATATCAAAACACATACCAAGTTTGGTGAAAATCCATTTATGTTTACTCAAGTTATCATCCGGAAACGAAATACGGACGGACGGATGGACGTATGACTGACTGACGGACGGACGGACGGACGGACGGACGGACGGACGGACGGACGGACGGACGTCCAACGTGAAACCACCCCGCCACTATAGTGTCGCGGGGTATAATAACCGGAAGGATCAGTCTTAGCTATGTTTTTCTTATACATACCTCTGAGTATGCCGAAATATTAGTTGGCCCATCAGCTACAATGTACACTCTATATTCAATACCTACCCATTCCATTCCCCGCGGAAATTGTAGCACGAATTTCTTTCCTTTGATATCTAAAACAAACAACACATAAGGAGACATCCCTTTTTGTAACTGCATTTGTACTAGCTTAAATGGTTATGTGTGATCTATAATCGTATACTTGTTCGCTCTTTGTGTGTGTGTGGGTG